>CM053622.1:646440105-646463143 GCA_028646595.1 Phalanger gymnotis | reverse complement strand
TAAAGAGTTCTATGTTCCACGCTTGGGCGGATGCGCTGCCTCACCAACACTCCTCCTTCCCCAAGAACCCCCTACCTGGACTGGGCTTAAATCTTGAGCAGGCTGTTCACTCTTGCTCTGATCAGCCACTTAATTCCTCCCACCAGGTGGGCCTGGGGCCAGAAGCAACTGCAGCTGTAGTTCTAAAGCTGCCCCACCTCCACTGCCCCGGGGACGGTGGCCGAACGCAAACTCAGTCCTGCAGCTTTTCCCACTAACCGTCTCTATTGTCTTTGCTCTTTGTGGGTTGAGAGGTCTGGTAGATGCCACAGCTCAGTAATTCATGCCTGTAGGGCACTCTCCACTGGGCTGCTGGTCTGGTCGGTCAAAGGTCCGCCCACCTGGGTTCTGCTTGGCTCAGCTCTGCTCCCCTCAGCTGGGAGCTGGGAGCTCCGTGTGGGACAGACCTTACCCAGAGACCATCCAGGTTGGAGCCCTGCTTCCCTCTGCCACTTCGTGGGTTCTGCAGCTCTAGAATTGGTTCAGAGCCATTTTTTATAGGTTTTCGGAGGGACTTGGTAGGGAGCTCACACCAGTCACTGCTTCCCAGCCGCCATCTTGGCTCCACCCCCCTCAGGGACTTTTTTGTTAGCAACATCTCCCACTGCCAACTCTGCACCAGGTCAGGGAAAATGAAAAGTAACTTCTTGAAACCCAAAAGGTTGGGAGCTCTAAGGAACTTTTTTCTTCTTTCCTCCCCCACACAAGCGAAAAAAGAGCTTTTCTAATTCTGTCCAAACCACTAGAAAAAGTTACAATTAGGCCCAGACAAAAGACCCTTAAATGCTGCTTTGTTTCATGGTTAATCATGGCACTGGGATTTGGCAACGTGGTTTAGTCTGGGATTCATTGGACTGGAACTCTGAGGCTCTGGAGCAAATGAAAACTTTCAAATCATCTCTAGCCTCTAGGGATCTTCCACATGGATCATGTACAGATGGGAGACCAACTCTTCTACTTCATTGAGAGGACTGAGACTGTTTGATATGAAATTCTTCAGTTTCCCACTTTCATTCCTTAAAACTTCCTTGTATCATCACCACCTCTTTCCTCTTTGCTTTTGATTACAGAAGAAGAGATATCCCTACTACTTCCTAAGATTAACCCTTTTACTTTTGACCATTTTCTCATTCCTTTATTCCTCCTCTAAGATCTTGTTCCAAGAGTCATCTGTCATAACTAATCTTTCCCTTTCTACTGAGTTCTCATCTGCTTATAAACATTTGAAAATTTCTCCAATCCTTTTCTAAAAGAAAATTTTAATGTCTATCCTTCTATCATATCACTTACTGTCTCATCTTTCTCTTCTCAATTATTTCTGAATTTCTTTTAAAATTGTCTATCCATTTTCAGAAAACCTTGAGAAGAATTCTATGAACTATTGCAAAGGGAAGTAAATGGAACCAAGAGAACAATCTACACAACAACAATATTGTAAATGTGATGGAAGCTCAATGGATGGAAGCTCAATGAGAGCTTCATCTTGGGAGCATGTACAAGTAACCTCAGTGGATGTTTGGTGAGTTTGTTGAGTGCATAGTCCTGCTGTTGCTTTGCATTCTTTTGTGCCTATGCTTTTTTATTATTAGGTGAAGTAGTATTAGAGGCTGGTCTGACCTTGTGAGCTTTGAAAGGCTGGAAGTGTGTGTTAAAAGAGTTACAGAAATTAGAGTCCATATCAGAGGTTGTCAGCTGCCAAGTCCAATAAGGAGCAACCTGAAGGATCCTTCCCAGCGATGAATTGGGCCAAGCTGAGATGTTATTTTCTGAAGTGACTTTGTGCATTTGCTATGTCATATTTGGAAGTGAACTTGGTACAAAGTAGCAACCACTATGAACCTACTGGATTGTCCCTAGGTTCCCAAGCACTTAAGTGGTTTGGGAAAAGTGTGCCCCTGGTTTGGAGGGGGAAGGTTTTATACCTCTATTCTTGCTATATCTCCTCAGTAAGTACCCCTTTGTAAAAGCTAGTTGATGTTAATTTGTTAATGATATTAGGGTGTTAATCACTGGGTCAGTTAATGAGAAAAGGAAAATAGAAACTAACTGGTGATTGAATGGAGAGAACACAATGGAATATGGACTTGAGCCAATAACATTAGAATAATCACCATATTGCCCCTGGGGTACCCTAGAACCCCTAGATATAACCAGCCCTCTTGATCAGTGACAGTGGGAGTTGGACATTCAAAGCTTGTAAGTCTACATAAAGAAAAGTAACCCTGAGAGACTTATGAACTCTGATCGATACAATACCTAATCATGATTTCAGAGGACTAACGATGAAGCAAGCTACCCATCTCACAACAGATGATGGACTCAGGGTTCAGAATGAGGCATACATTTTCTGACACAGACAATTTGGAAATTTGTTTTGCTTGATTATACCTATTTATTAGAAGAAGTTTCTTCTTTGGTGGGGTGGAGTGCGTACATGGATGGTAGAAGAGAGTTAATGTTAAGGCTGCCAAAATGAAAAAGAAAAAGAGGGTCATTGACACATTTCTTTAAAATTCACAAAAGAAAACAGGAGGAAAAGCAGAGGAAAACACAGATTAGTGGGACAGCTTTAAAAGTTACATGTTGAATTTATTATATACCAAAAAGAAAGCAAGCTGTATATAATAAATGCACAATTTCACATACAATACTTTTCTCTGTTGCTCAATGTATATGGAAATGATCTTTTTTGGTGTTGTTTTCAAAATTAAAAAATATTAAAAGAAACAAAAATTTGTCAATATTCAATTCCTCCCTATCTCAGTTCCTTGAAATATGAATTGGATTTCTGACATTCTACTCAATCTTCTCTCTCTTTAGTCACTAATGATCTCCTAATTGTCAAAATTAATGGTCTATTTTTTTTAATTTTTAAACATAATGAACACAATCAATAAGCATTTATTAAGTGTTTACTGTGTTTCAGGAAGGGGCAGCTAGGGGGCACGGTAGATAGAAAGCTGTGCCTCAAGTCAAGAAGACTCATCTTCCTGAGTTCAAATCCACCCTCAGACACTTACTAGCTGTGTGACCCCGGGCAAGTGACTTAACCTTATTTTCCTCAATTTCCTCACCTGTAAAATGAGCTGGAGAAGAAAAATGGCAAACAAGTCCAGTGTCTCTTCCATGAAAACCCTAAATGGGGTCACAAAGAGTCAGATGTGACTGAAATGACTGAATAACAACAAAAATGTGCTAGGAATTGTGCTAAGTTCTGTGCATGAAAAGAAAGAGGGTCCTTACCCTCAAGAAGCTCACAATCTAATGGGGTTCATTTCAATGGCCTCTTTTTTCTGGTCATTATCTTTCTTGACTTGTCTGGAGCTTTTGATATTTATTGATCGTCTCTCTCTACTGCAGAGATTCTTAACCTGGAGTCCATGGCATGGAAAGATTTCAGGGAGAAGGTCTATGAACCTGGATGGGGAAACATTACAAATTTATTTTCACTCTTTCTTCAATTATAAACTTTTTTAAAAAGTGTTATTCTGAGAAGAGGTTCATAGGATTCACTGGTCTGGCAAAGACATCCGTTACACACACACACACACACACACACACACACATAGGTTCAGAAATCTGCCCTACTATATTACCCTCTCTTCTCTTCCTATAGGATCTGCAATGCCATCCTCTGACTTCTTATTTAACTGGTTGTCTTTCTTCTTTGTTGGATTCTAGTTCTTTTCCAAACCTTTTAATATGAATGTTCATCACCTAGCACAGTGATGTCTGCACATAGTAGATACTTAAGAAATGCTTGTTAACTGAATGAATGAAAACTGGCCTACATGCTGTAGGGTCATATGATAACACTAGCTCACATTTACATAGAACTTTAAGTTTTGAAAATCGCCTTTGAATCACTTTACAATTTACATTATATTCTCCCAACAACTCTATGAAATAGGTGGTAGTATTGATCATGTTTTGCAGATAAGGAAACTGAGTCTCAGAGAGATTAAATAATTTCCCCAAGGATCACCAAACTAGTAAATGTCTGCCATGGGATTTGAATCTAGATCTTCCTGGCTTTAAGTCCAGTGCTCTAGCTATCGTGGAAGAGTTATCTGGTCCCTGGTTTAAAGGGCTAAATTCCAGCATTTTCCATAGACATAAAATCCACCTATTTTTTCAAAATCGTTATGCTGGAGTAGAGGAGAATGGGGCAGGAGGAATGAAAATTAATCATAGAAATCTGAGACAGGAAAAAAATCCATTAGAAAAAGTAGAAATGCCAATAAATGTGAAGACAAGGAAATAGGGCTAGAAATAATAAACTGGAAAATGTGCAGCACTAAAGATAACCTTTCAATTGTTGCAAATAGAAGGAACCTCTGAAACTAGTGGAAAGGGAAAAGTCTTGGCCAAGCTCTGGATCTGCCAAGGGCAGCCTGGGCTGAGCAGATCCTGATTTACACGCTTAGTAGATATGAAGCTCTGGCCCTTGAACCCACTTTTATTTGTCATCTTATTCTTTCCTTCATGAAACATGGTGTGAGCATCTGAAACAATGCAGATGAGGCCAATGGGGACCAGGGTAGACTGAAAGGAATGCACAAAGCGAGTGGGAATTTCTTGGTTGATTTAAAATCAGTGGGTGATTTAAGATCTGGACCTTTGGAGATGTTCGCAGCAGTGGTTTAGGTATCTGCTGTAAATCACCCAATATCTCCCAAGAAAAATCACAGCCCGAGTATCCCTTGGCTTTGGTGCATATTTATTTTTACAGGATTCAGCAGGCATTCTCAGTTCAGGGGGCTGTTGATGTGCTGTTACTGCCAGGGAGGAAAAAAATAGAACCATTTTAATGTTGTTTTGTTTACATTTCTAGCTTTTGTTCTAGGCAGTTAAGAAGCAGCCCATTATTAGCTGGCGACATTATTGTGACATCAGAGGTGACTTTGTTCCTTGAGATTTAGCTCATGTGATATTTTGTTTTTTCCCCCATAACAATTACATACTTTTAAAAACCCACTCAAATGTCTCATCCATTTTCATCCACTGCACATATGTTTGGCTACTTGGAGGAATAGGGCACTGGTCTCTCTGCTAATCCCCCAGGGCAGATACATTAGGATAATACACTGGGACAAAACAACAGGACCATATTTTGAACATTTACTATAAGCCTCAACTGATCACCCTGGAGAAGCTTTCTGAGGTTCATCCTGGACAGTGGCAAATATGCCTAAGTGATGCCAGGATGCAGTATGATAGCCCCTGGTTGGGAGGGGGCTATCTTCTCAGAAGGACCCTGCTGTTGTCTCTGGACAATTCCTTTTTCTAGGCATTAACTTTTATTCACAGCTCCTCTTTTTTTTTCTTCCTTTCCTTTTTCCTTTTCTTTTCCTCTCCTTTCTTCTTTTCTCCTTTCCTGCAGTCTCCTCTTTCCCTTCCCTTTTCTTTTTCCCCTGTTTAGTTTCTCCTGTGATTTTGATTGAGTCTGCCTTCAGTTTGGCTTCCCACTTGATATGGTAAGTAATCTTCATTCCCCACTCCATTCTTTGGACTTCTTTTTCTACTCCTCCCCAGACACCTTGGCTTCATATAAGTGTCCTTCCTTCTCCCTCCTCTGCTTTCTAGCTTCCCTTTATGTGTTGTCTTCCCCCACTAGAATATAAGCCACTTGAAGGCAAGGATTGTCTTGGTTACTTGAGCACCAATGAGCATATTTCATATAATTATAACTTCAAATAGTGTAAATTCAAATACATGTGACCACTCAAGGGATTCGTTATTCGAACTAATCAGAAAGAAGTGGTATTTTCCCATTCACTTAGCAAGGTGCTCAGCATATAATAAGATCATAATACATACCTATTTATCTATCTATTTATTGATCTCTTCATCCATCTATTATCTATCTTTCTATCCACATATTTTCCATTTACCTACCTATTTATTGATTTATCTACGTCCTTATCTCTCCATCCTTCTGGCTAGCATCTCTCTCATCATCCATTATCTATCTCTTCATTAATCTATTATCTTTGTCTCTATCTGTCTACATCCATTATCTATCTTTCTATCCATCATGTCTCTAGCTCTCCCTATTTATTTCCTATCTCTCCATCTATAATCTATTTTATTTATCTCTTCATCCATATATTATCTCACTCCATGCATTATTGATCTTGCCACCCAATAGCTCTCTCAATCTAGCTATTATCTATCTCTCCATCAACCCCTTCTTCCTCCCCTTCTCTTTCTCTCTCTCTTCAGAAGAGATTCATGAAGTTTGGGGGCTCTATCTGTGCTTGCTTGATTCCTTTTCAGCTGTCCTTCCTATACTTGGCTAGACTTTCTGATAAAGATACCAACTTGCAAACTTGTTTTATCACAAACTCCAGGTCCATTCTCATTAGCAATTTTAGTGTGATTTTTTTTCAGTTCAGACTCAACACTTCTGAAGCAAGTTCCAGAAGTTTAGTCATTCTCCTATTGTCTTCTTCCCTAGAAGACTGATGGAAAAGCAGACAAAAGTCACATAGAATGAGATACATAGTATGGTTGAAATCTGTACCTGTGGAAGAACTAGCCACATAGATATTACAAATCCATTGACGTATTAAAGCATATTGCTCCAGAGATGATTGATCAGAGGGAGCCCTGATCTATTTGATGATTTCCTAAGCCAACTTATTGAGATGATAGATTGTGGGGCATTTGTTGGGGGAAATCTGAGAGGCAGCCTCCTACAGGGTGTGGGCATGCCCACTGATATCCAGCTGAAAGAATACAGGGAACTTTTGCTGATTTCTGATTGACTGACTGAGGCTCAAGAGTATGGATCCTGGCCAAAAACTGTTGCTCTTTTCTTTGTTCTACAGAAGTGATCTACCACCAGGAGAACAATTTATGCAATAATAACAATATTGTAAAGACAGAAATTTTAAAAGACTTAGGAACTCTGATTAGTGTAATGACTAATCACCAGCCACCAATCACCACTTAGTGTAATGACCAATCCAAGGACTCATGAAGAAACAGGATATCTACCTCCAGATAGAGAGGGGATGGACTCAGAGGGCAGTCTCAGACACACATATGCAAATTTGGACATGGACAACATGGGAATTTGTTTTGTTTACCTATACTTTAAAACAAACAAAAAGGGCTTTGTTTATCTCGCTTTCTCAATTTTTTTGAGGAGGGAGAAGTGAGATGGAGAGAATAAATTAAATTTCTTTTAAAAAGTGATTTTCAAACAACACGACTATTCTTTTCTCATATTCTCTTTAGAACCCCTTCACATTTTCTCTTAGTCTTTTATTCAGAGTATAGAAGCATTTCTCTATCCTCTTCCCTCTGCCATCATTATGGGAGCAGTTAAGGATGACTTGTGGAAGAAGTACAACACAAGCTATGTGTGCTTGCCCAGGTGGCCTAAAAGGAGAATTTGGGACCTCAAGGTCCTGGCCATCTTCTGCCTTTCTGTATCCTCTTCTGAACACAAGTCCGATACCAAAGAGCTGACAGGGGGTGACCTTGGTCCAAGAAATGGCAACACCTGGGTCAATGATTATCTTTCTTCAGAGATATCTGTAGGAGGCATCTGTGTTCACCCAACTTCCGTAGAGAACTGGTTGGGGGGGGGGGGATTTTGACAGTGTGATTCTGGAATCTAGGCATCTGGCCAAAGCAAGAAGACTTCTTAGACAGCACCAGACTTGAGAGTTGCCTGATGGGTACTCTCAAATTCAAGAGTTTTGGTACAGACCTTCTATATATGTGTGTATGTATGTGTGTATGTATTTAGACCAGACCTGCAATTTCATTAGTTTAAGGAACACCCTGGGAAAAGCCAACTCTACCAATTCATGGCCAACATTCTCTATACCTTGTATTCTCGGAGAGTTTCCTGTGGCATTGACAGGTTACCTGACTTGCCAGGATGTGTCAGCTCTCTGAACACTAACTCACACTGCCTCTCTTCCCTAACTTTTGACAAGGTAATTTCCTTAGTAGCATTCTTCTTTGTAGAAGGAAGAGAATCACTAGTGTGGCCTTCGAGGCTGAATAACTAAGGTAATGTGAGAGGGGAAAGCAAGAAATTTGGGCTTTGTCACCTCATCCCACTATTATCATGAGTTACCTGGACAGTGCATACAGGATGAGATATTGCTTGTTCAATAGATCCAAATATACCTTATCTCCTGAGGTGAATGTAAACCCCAGGGGGACAACCAAGGAAAAGGCCTGGAATTAGGAGGTAGGAGAGGGAGTATCATGCATGAGGAACAGTGGGAAGGCCATGCTTCTTTGTTACATGGAAGGGAGTAAAACATGAAAAGATAGGAAAAGACAACCATCATTGGTGGGTATAACCTGGATCAAGATCCAGCAAAGGATTCTGGGGAGAAATTAAACATGTAGGAAGAAAATCAAGAGAGAGCCATATACCAAAAACCTAGAGAGGCAAAAACAACCAGGAGAAGGACCTGATCACCAGTTTTAAAGGTTGACAAACAGAAGAAAGTAAACACATTTATTGAGCACTTACTATGCATAAGGGACTGTGCAAAATGTTTTGCAAATATTTCCTTTTTATCCTTGAAACAATTTTGGGAGATAGGTTGCTATTATCATACCCATTTTAGAGTGGAAGAAACTGTGGCAGACAGATATTAAATGATTTTTCCAGGGCCACACGGCTAGTAAGTGTCCAAGGCTGGCTTCCAGCTCTGGTCTCCCTGACTCTGGGCTCAGAACTCTATCCGTTGCACTATCTAGCAGTCTTTAAGATGAAAATTGAGAAAAGGCATTCAGACTCAGCAGTTAAGAGATCATCAGTAACTGGAGAGAAAGTTTCAGTTTAATGATGAGATTGGAAGCTTCACTCTTCTTGACCTCCCTGTAGCCTCTGACACAATCACCCTCTTCTCCTTAAGTTCTCAGGACACTACTCTCTCCTAGTTCTT
Organism: Phalanger gymnotis; assembly: GCA_028646595.1. Taxonomy (NCBI): domain Eukaryota; kingdom Metazoa; phylum Chordata; class Mammalia; order Diprotodontia; family Phalangeridae; genus Phalanger; species Phalanger gymnotis. The sequence goes on along the minus strand of CM053622.1, from coordinate 646,454,180 downwards.
CTTCCTATCTGACTGATTCTTCTTAGTCTCCTTTACTAGATCTTCATCCAGAACACACCCATTTGCCCCAGGTGCCTCACAGAAGTCTGTCCTGGGTCCTATTCTCATCTCTCTCTATGCTATTTCTCTTGGTGATCTCATCAGCTCTCATGGATTCAACTATTACTTCTATGCAGGTATTTCTCAAATCTATTTATGCAGCCCTAAACTCTTTGCTCCACCTTCACCTCTCCAACTGACTATTATACATCTTGAATGGGATGTCCTGTAGATAACATGTCCAAAACCAAATTTATTATATTTAAACCCTCCCCTCCTTTTTTTAAACTTTTCTATTACTGTGTAGGGTTTTACCATCTTCTCCATCACCCCAGCTCTCAATCCTTAATGCCTCATTCTCTTTCATCCTCCATATCTAATCTATTGCCAAATCCTGTAATTTTTTTCTTCATAATATCTCTTGTGTATGCCCCCTTCTGTCCTCTGACACCACCATGACCCTAGTACAGGCCATCATGATCTCACAGCTATTGCAATTGTCTTCTGGTTGATTTCTCTGCCCCAAATCTCCCTCTACTCCAGTCCATCCTTCATTCAGATATCAAAGTGTTCTTCCAAAAGGACAGGTCTGACCATGTTATTCCCTTACTTAATAAACTCCAACGGCTCCTTATTACTTCCAGGATCAAATATAAAATCCCATTTGGCATTAACAACCCTAAAAAACGTGACCCCATCTCCTCGATCTATTTAAATACTACACTACTGCCCCCACCCCTGTTCAAAGAATTCTGGTTATTTTCACTTGCTGTCCATCATCATTGGAATTCTTTACCTCCTCACTTTCATTCCTGGCTTTCCTGGCTTCCTTCAACTCCCAGCTAATATCCCACCACTACAAGATGCCTTTTCCCAGTCTTCCTTAAAGCTAGTGACTTCCTGCTGTTGCTTATTTTGGCTAAACTGGTGTCTTAGATACACAGTGATCTTTGCAGTATTCGTGTAATTGGAGAAAACTTCCCTGCCTCATTTCTGCCTGAAGGACAGTTTTGGTTTGATTTTAAGTGACACATTTCAGCTGGGCCTGTCATTAAGACTTAGCTTTTCCCTCCATTTTGCTATCCTTGCCCCTTTTCATAACACAAGTACACATTTGCTGCAACTCTGAAGTCTTGGCTCCTTAGTATTCCTTTTAATAAAATATTTTAGTGTTGCCATTGAAACTAAAATGAAAATGATGATTCCTAAGTTACTGGATTCATGTATCAGCTAAAGATGCCTAATAGAAATAATTAGAAATCATAAGACAAACAGAAAAAAAATCCCTCAATGTCTTGTGAAAGCCAGTGAAAACTCTTCAGAATGGCGAGAAAAGATACTTCAATTTTATCTTTGTGAGGCTTATTTTAGTGATTAGATAACCATGATTTAAGACAGGGTTGTCCAAAATGGGCCACATACAGCCCACAGTGTGATTTATGCAGCCCTCCTACAAGCATAGAAATTTACATAAATGCTTTAGTAAACAAAGCTGAGCTACTGCAGAGCTCTTACTAAAATGGCAAATCAAAATATATTGTCTGTTGTTTCAATAAAAACCTAAGGTTGGACAGCCCTGATTTAAGAAATTAATTACTCTGTGTCAGTCAGTCAACGAACCTTTATTAAGCTCTATGTGCAGTCACTATATCACACACTGGAAATACAAAGAAAATGGGTGAAAAACAGAGTCCTTCACTTTTAGGAGCTCAGATTCTATTGGGAGTGACAACAGGCAAAAAAATTGTACATACAAGATATACGACGTAAATTGGAGGTGATCCTCGGGATTACCTCCAGAGGGAAGGCAGTAGCAGTGGAGGGCACTAGCAAAGGTCATTTTATAGAAGGTGGGATTTGAGCTGAGTTTTGAAGGATGCCAGGAAAGACAGAAGATACAGATGAGGCAGGAATGAGAGGATGTGTCCCTTCAATGGAAATGTTTTGTGGTTCTAGTAGTCATATAAATGAAACATAGGTGTGTAAAGAGAATGAGCTGAGTGCCCAAGTTGTGCCAGCCCATCACAAGACAGCACTCCCTTGGATCTTGGCTTTGCTGTTTATTCCCTATAAAGGACTTTAAGCAAGTCCACTCATTCCACTGGATCTCAGTTTCCATTATGTGAGAGAGGAGGTGGGGTTGGCCTAGAATGGAAGTTCTTAACCTAGGGTCCACAACTTAAAATATATATAAATATATAGATATAGATATCGATATCGATATAGATATAGATATAGATAGATAGAATTGTTTCCTTAGTAATTTCAAATATTTTATTTTATGAACTTAAAAGCATTATTAAGAGAAGGGGATCCTAGGCTTCACTGCATTGTAAAATATGTCCATGACACGCAAAAAATGGTTAAGAACCCTTGGACTAGGTAAGTTCTAGGGTCCTTTTCAAAGCTAAATCCTATGTTAATTGGTTCCCCCCACCACCATCTTCCTCTGGGTTTTACTGCAGTACTGATCCCAAATGTGATCCAACTTCTTTGAAAGGGGAATTACTTGCTCAGCTTATTAAGGGTGAGTCAACAGAAGGGCATTTACTTGTTTAATTCTGCTGTCTAAGCTGAGAAACACCCAAATAGTGCTCATAAGTAATATGGTGGATTCTGGAAGTTGAGTGATTCATTTGTCTTGGCTCCTCAATGGAATTTTTTCCTAAATACAGAGCTGGCCAAAGTCCTCATCTGGTCAAATTTTGTTCCAGTACAATTAAAGTGAAAGAAGCTGTGTGGTGGAGTGGACAGAAGGCCATCCATAGAGTCAAAAGACCTTGACTCATGTCCAGCCTCTGACACATCGTAGCTGAATATACATAGCACAATGCTTGACACATAGTAAATGCTTAATAAAGTCATTCTACGTTTCCATATGGAAACAATTTGTTATTTCAGTATCTCAAGAAATTCTCAAAGACTTTAAATTGCAGATACATTGCTTTTTGTTGAGTTGTTTTTCAGTTGTGTCAGACTCTTTGTGACCCCATTTGGAGTTTTCTTGGCAAAGACTCTGGAGTAGGTTTGCCATTTCCTTCTCCAGATCATTTTACAGATTGAGAAACGGAGGTAAACAGGGTTAAACGACTTGTCCAGGGCCACAAAGCTAGTTAAGTGTCTGAGATTGGATTTGAACTCAGGTCTTCCTGACTCCAAGCTCAGGGCTCTATCCACTTTACCACCTGGCCCAGATGAATTACTAATCAGCATTAATGAAGAGAATTTCTTCCCTAAGAGTTCTCTATGTCTCTGAAGTCATAGATCTGTACCAAAAAGCAATTTGTATGTATTCTAGTTTCTTGAAAGGGTGAATGACCTTTCCAAAGTACTCAAATTTCTTACCTATAAGTTCAACGCAACCATTTTTAGCCTGGATATCATAGAATCCAAGTGTAAGATTATTTAGTTATCATTATTGTCTTTCATCATGTATTGGTTTTTGCTTATGGGAACAGGACCTAAAATCAGTTTCTAAGAACTCTATTTTTAAATTTTAAATTTTTTTTTAATTAAGGAAAATCCATCTCTTCCTCTTTTCCCTCCCCCATATTGAAAAAGAAAGAAAAACAAAACTCTTGTAACAAGTATATATCATCAAACAAAACAAATTCCTGCACTGGCTATGTCATATCTCTCTATCTGCATGCATACATGTATGTATATGTACACATATCTACATATACACATATATGCACATGTGTATATATGTATATATGTTTACATGTCTATGTGTGTATAAATATATATATATAAATGTGTGTGTGTGTGTGCATGTGTGTGTGTGTGTGTGTGTGTGTGTGTGTAATATACCCTGAATCCATCAGCTCTTTGTTAGAAGGTGGGTAGCATGTTTCATCATGCTCTGGAATTAGTTAATCATTGAACTGATCAGAGTTCTTAGGTCTTTACTATATAGTTGTTACTGTGTAAATTGTTCTTTTGGTTCTGCTCATTTCATTCATTATCAGTTCATATAAGTCTTCCCAGGTTTCTCTAAAACAATTCTTTTCCTCACTTCATATTCCACCATATTCACATACCAGATATTTTTCCAGCCATTTCTTCATTGATGGTCACCTCCTTCATTTCTAGTCCTTTGCCAACACAAAAACAGCTGTTTTAAGTATATTTGTACACATGGGTCCTTTTCCTCTTTCTTTAATCTCTTTGGCATATGGTCCAAGTAGTGGTATCACTAGGTCAGACTGTCTACATGGGTTAAAAACTCATAATGCGTAATTCTAAACTACTTTCCAGAGTGATCCGATCATTTCACAGCTCTACCAATAATATATTAATGTACCTGTATCTGTTTTCCCACAGTCCCTCTAGTATTTGTCATTTTCTTTTTTAGTCAATTCTTCCAGCCAAATTGTTGTTGTTGCTCATCCTTTGTTTTTGAAGAGGACCAATGACATCCTGAGGTGTTGTCTTGACTTTTGGGTGACTTGGATTTAAGTGAGGTAGAGTTACATAAAGTCATCAGCTTCGCTCTCTTTTCCAGAGTCACTGAAGTCCAGTGGGAAGACAAAAGTCAAGATGATTGGCAATGGCCCGGAATTCCATAGATGACTTTGGCATCTTTGATGTCTGACTAAGCTCTAAGCTCTCCACAGTGTCTGTTTCAGCCTCCTTCATGACCCTTGGAACACATTGTTCTCATCCATCCATTCTGCCAGGAATAGTCTTCACATGCTTGAGGTACACATCTCCCTGACTCACCAAAGGGTTTTGGGCCTATGCGTTACCCTCAACCTGGTTTAGCCCATCAGCAGAGACAGGGGGTGTGGCTGCTGTGCATGCTACAGCTTCTTGGAGCCACAGGTGAGAGCTGGGTGATAGGAGGACACTGACAGTGGATGAGCAGTCCTGAAAAGGGCTCATCAAGTTCTCAAGCCAGAGGTGCTAGTATTCCATGAATACCCATACACCCCTGCCAATCTGATGGTAGTGAGGTAAAACCCCAGAGTGGCTTTATTTTGCATTTCTCTAATTTTTTCCAATAACTCAGTTTTATTTTATTTCAATTCTGAGTTGTCTCCTAACCCTCCTCCTCCCCAATTCACTGAGAAGACAAATAGAACCCCTACAAATATGTATTAATGTAAAATAAATTCCCTAATTAAACATATCCAAAAATACAAAGAAAAAGAAAGAGAAAAAATATGCTTTGATCTCTAAGTCCATCAGCGTTCTATCTGGAGGTGGATAGCATGTTTCATCGTGAGCCCTTTGCATTTGTGGTTGGTCATTGTTTTAATCGGAGTTATTAAGTCTTTTGAATATCTTTAAAATAAATTGCTGTTACTGTTTAAATTGTTCTCCTGGTTTTTCTTACTTCATTTTGCATTAGTTTATATAAGTTTTTCCAGTTTTTTTCTGAAACCATCCCTTTACTTATTTCTTACAGCATAATAATATTTCATCACATTCATATGCCTTAACTTGTTCGGCCATTCTCCAAATGATAGACATCCCCTCGGTTTCTAATTCTTTACCATCACAAAAAGAGCTGTTATAAATATATTTGCACCTATAGATCCTTTTTTCTCTTTATTTGATCTCTTTGTGATATAGACGTAGTAGCAATATTATTGGGCAAAGGGTATGCACAATTTATGCACAGCTTTTTGGACATAGTTCCAAATTGCTTTCCGGAATGGTTGGACTAGTTCACAGCTCCAACGATGCCGTAAAGTACCAGTTTCCTGACATCCTTACCAGCATTTGTCATTTTCCTTTTTAGTCATCTTAGTCAATCTGATGGGTATGAAGTGGTGCCTCAAAGTTGCTTTAATTTGTATTCCTGCAATCACTACTGAGCATTTTTTTCCACATGGTTAATGATAGCTTTGATTTCTTCCTCCAAAAACTTCCTGTTCATACCCTCTGACAAATTAACAGTTGGTAATTTCTGCCTACTTTAAACAATTTGCTCCCTATTCCATTTGTGGGTATAAATTGTTATTTGACTAACTATTTTTAAAAGAAATTTGTTATAGCTAATAAAGTTATCTTGGGATTACTCTGAAGGTTGATAAAACATTTCCCTAAAAGAACATTTATTGTCTAATTAATGGCAATTCTAACTGCAATATACCATTTTTTCTCTTTATCATACTTTTTAACTTATTAAAATATGAATATCATAATTTACTATACTGTTTAGTCGTGTCTAACACCTTGAAAAGCCAGTGGGGGTTTTCTTGGTAACAATACTGAAGTTGTTTGCCATTCTTTCTCCAGCTCATTTTACAGTTGAGGAAATTGAAGTAAACAGGGTTAAGTGACTTGCCCAGGATCACACAGCTAGTAAATGTCTGAGGCCATTGAACTCATGGAGATAAATCTTCCTGATTCTAAGCTCATTGCTCTATCTACTGCACCACCTAGCCAGCCCTGCGAATATTGTACTTAAAATTTGTGTGATGTTAAAAATCCCCGAATGCTGTACTCAAGCTTGTGGGCTACTTACAGTTTTGTAATTTTAAATATAGGACTTAATGATAAGAATCATTCTCCTACTCTTTCCCCCTATTCTCTTGGCCTCTTCCAAAAGTATAGAGGCAGCGGTCTTACTTCATTTTTGGTCGATCAACAAGCACGTATTAAACACTCACAAGGTGCCAGTTACCGTGCTAAGTGCTGGAGAGACAAAGAAAAGCAAAAGCACAGTCTTTGCTCTCAAAAAGCTCACATTTTTAAGGGAGAGATAATGTCAACAATAAGAAAACATAAAGGGAAGATAATTTCAGATGAAAGGCACCTGAAGTGGGGGTGGGATAGGAAAAGACCTCCCATAGAAAATGGGATTTGAGCTAAGCCTTGAAAGAGGACAGGGAAGTCATGAGGAAGACAAGGAAGGAAAGCAAAATTCCTGGGATTGGGACAGCTAGGCACAAAGATTGGAGAGGGGGTGTCACGTGCAAGGAACAGCCAGAAGACCAGCGTAGCCAGAGTACTAAATATGTGACAGAGAGTAAAATGTAAGAAGACTGAAAATGTAGGAAGGGGCCAGGTTGTAAGGAATTTTAAAAGCCCAAAACAGAAGACTAAGTGAGATTTGCACACGGAATAAAAATGCAACACTATCCCTACTTTTGAATAATAAAACTTTAAAAAAAAATTTCCATTAGGTATTGAGTACATGTAGCAATTATAGCTTTGTTTTTAAATGTCACTATTAATAGTACAGTTTGTCACCTTTCACATTTGTGGGAGGGAATTCAGAAATGAATCTTATGTAGATCTCTCAAGTCCGCAGTAAACAGAGCCAAATCATAATGATTTTTCCAGTTGAGGAGTAGCCAGGATGCTCATTTTCTGAGTGTGGTTGAGCTGAGTTAGAGAATGCATGCAGATGAAATAGGGCTTTTAAGGATGTAATCTTCATGGATGAGACTTCTCTTGTCTTAGCAAGAATTGGCATCATGCTGACTTTCAAGTCAAGGTCAAAGCTCTTTCTGAAGGCCTATTTTTAGATATTCCATTTCTCAACAGGACACTCCTAGCTGGCGTGAGTGCAATGAGGACTGTACTATCTCATGACAGGTGTGGGTGGGCATGTGACAGCTCTGCAATTCACTAATTCACAAGTGGTTCTCATGTTCTGCATTTTACCCTCCCTCCCCCTACCCTCGCAGCGTGCGGTGGGGGTGGGAGGGGATTTAGAATTACAGCAAATTCGAGTATCCATTTGCAGATTATCTGCTTTTCACTTTGTATGTGGTGAAGTGCTAATCCAGGTCCAGACATACACTGTGTCCCCTTTGTCCCCCTGTCTCTCTCACTGTCTCCCTAGTATGCGATCGGGGAGGCAAACAAACTTTTATATTAACCTAAGCCAAGCCTAATTTGAGTTACTTGCTTTTTTGGATTGTTCAAGTTATAAGGGCTTCTCATTTCATTGAAGATAATCAAGAGTGGATAAAACCACAAATTGAAGGCTTTTAGGGAAGGGGTGGGGTAATGGTTTGTTTTTTTTTCCTGATTCACAGACAAAAAATAGGAATTTTATAAGTACAAAGCAACTTAACTTATCACTAGGTTTGTGTGTGTGTGTGTGTGTGTGTGTGTGTGTGTGTGTGTGTGTATGTGCGTGTGTGTGTGTGTGTTCCTAGAACCATTTTAAAAATTGAGAACAGTGAACATAAAACTCTAAGGAATAAATAATTTTAAAAATGCTTCATTTTTGTGTTTTATCTCATTAACAGAAATAACAAGAGAAGGTGGATAGAAGATAAGACAAGTGGGCAAAGGAGAACTACAGAAAGGAAACCTCAATGTTTGCAAATAGCCTGATAGGTAAGTAGAGATCTCATTTACTAATAGTGAGCTTAAAAAAAAAAATACAACTGTCAGGCAAGCAATATATCACATACGGTTTCAAGTCCATTCACTGTGTTGTTTTGTAGAATCATTTTTCTTTGTTAGAAGGGAGAGGTCATTTTGGTGGAGTATGCATTTGGAAATGGCTGATATAAAAATCTGAAATCAAATAAATAGAAAATACAGCCACAGATTTTAAAAACCCAAGAACATTAAATGGCAATTTTAAATTGGTTTTTTAAAATGTGCAAAATAAAATGTATTTAAATTCTTAAGATTCTCTCTTCTCTTCATTTTCAATGAAGAAATGAACAGGAGTATCTAATTTTGCTATAAATACATTATATATATGTATATGTTTTATATATGTTTATATACATATACATATATATTTCATTAAGTAACATCCCCATCTTGTGGCCTTTCAGAATATTTCCACTAGAGATATTTGAAGTCATGCTGCATTTTCACAATTATAGGTATAAATAAGATCTTTTTGTTACTTGCCCCATGGGTAGATGCAACTAACCCAAGTGCCACATTTGTCCCAATGGTTGGAAATTTCAAACCCAGTCTTAGGATAAGTGCTACTTGTTTTATCCTTCTATTTATGATCTCTAAGCTCCCTTCCAAAAAAAATCTCTATTGTTTTTCATGGTTGAGAATATCACCTGAGCTTTACAAATTATCTGCTTTGTCATCACCAAAGATGATGACATAAAAAAAAAAAGATATTTTTTGTTGTTTTCCCCAAATATTTCCAGATGCTACTTTCCCCTTTTTTATTTCTGACCTTTGAATTCAAAGTGGCTGCCACTCAGAGATGGGATCTGTGTTTGCGGTGGGTGGGACTGGCCTTGGGCCTGACTGCTAAGTCAGTCAAATTTGTGTTTATAGCTTCCGTCTTAAGGCTCTGGCCAGTTCTCTCCAGTGGTATCGTCCTTCACTAGCCACCCAGCATCTTGCTACTCCTTTCCTCCTATCAAACCCTATTTTCAAAAATGGATCTGAAACTGAGCATGGAACAGAAGAAAGAATACTAAATTAAGAATGAAAACTTTTAGTTTTAGCTTTCACTTTTAGTCCTCGTACTAACACTAGTCACAGGACCTTGGGAAAATCATTTCACATCTTTTCTTTATTTTTGGTTCTCAGTTTTCTCCTTTGTGAAATGAGAGGATTGGGAGGTCGATGACAGAAAAAATCCATATATAACAAAATACTCTGGTAGTACAGAACTAGAAACAAAATGAGTGCCCTTTGATCGGGAAATGGCTGAAGAGATGGTGCTATATTAAAAAAAATGGAATCTTATTGTTTCAAAATAAATGTCAAATATGAGAAATTCAGAGAAATATAGGAAGACTTATATGAAGTGATGCAGAACAAAAAAGTAGAACCAAAAGGACAATCTACAGAATTACTACAATATTGTGAATGAAAACAATGCTGAAAGTCAGGTGAACTCAAATGATGAAATAGTCTTGATTCCAAAAAAGACATCTCTTTTGAATAGAGAGAGGAGAGACAGATGTGTACCAAATGTAGTTTCGGTTTATTTTATTACTCTACTGGTTGCTTTTTCTAACTTTTTTATTGTTGCATGGCGTGAGGGAATATGACAGATATAAAAATCAATTAAAATTGATGTCACCATTATAAAAATTGATGATACATATAAAATAAATCAAAATTGAGAAAAAATAAAAAATAATTGAGAAAAAATAAAATGAAATGACTAGAAGATTTCTAAGTTCCTTTCTACCTCTGTATAATGGAAAGAATGTTAGACTTGCAGGCTGAGGACCTGAGTTTAATCTTGGTCCTGGAGAAAAGATGAGAAAATGCACCTCACTCTTCTCCTTTGAGAGATATGGGACTGATGGGGATAAAATGTTGCATGCATGTGGCTCTGTGCATTGAGTTCGCTTCGCTGTTTTTCTTTGTTACAAGGGAAGATTCTCTGTGGAAGAGTCAAGAATGGAGAATATGTCCAGCAATTCTTATGATATAAAAATAAATGGCATCAATAAAGTTTTTTTTAAAGGGTCTGAGTTTGAGTCCTGGATCAAACATGGCAGGACAACATCAATTCTTTGAGTTTAATTTTCCTTAACTGTAAAATAGGAATGATAATACTTACACTAGCTGTAATACTGCATGCTTTGCAAACTGGAGAGTACTATTTAAAAGTAAACTATTATTATTTTTAAATTATTTATAATGTTTAATGCATTACCCCTTCCAGAAGATATTTGTATTATAATAGCAACCAAAGCCTTCATGGCAGTGCCTTGCACATAGTAGGCAGTCAAATAAATATTGATTTGATTGATGCTAAAGGAATAGTTTTAAAATGCAATTTCAGCCATCAACCAGCAGACATATGAGGTATAGTTTTGATCAGTGGAGATTTCTCAACGCTCTTGACATTACACCTTAAGTGTACTTTAAAATATATATATTTTATTGATTTCTTCTCATGGCTGTCACTTTTCAATCACCCTCTCTCCTCACCAATAGGACCATCCCTTATAACAAAGGAGTATTATTAAGCAAATCATATGAACACATTGGTCATTCCTTACAATTTATGCTTCATTCCCCTACTTACTGTTTACTAGCTCTCTTAGAGAAGAGAGAGATATGTTTTGCTACTAGTTTTCTGATAAAGTTAAGATAGGTCACTGCATTGACTAGTACTGATGGATTATAAATTTTTGCATGTATTCCTTTATTTCACTGCCCTCCTCCTCCCCCCCCCCCCACCATGTATAATTCTTAAGGCACAGGCCACTCAAGCAAACGTAAATTCCTTAGGTTGAGATTTGGAGTCTTCTACAGTCTTTTCTAACTTACGTTTCTAGCCTTATTTCATGTTACTACTTTTCATGTAATTTAAATTCTATTTAAACTGGATTAAGAGCTGTTCCCAGAAGTGTTGTTATTGCTGTTCAGTCATTTCAGTCATGTCTGACCCTTTGTGACTCTATTTGTGGTTTTCTTGGCAAAGATACCAGAGTGGTTTGCCATTTCCTTTTCCAGCTCATTTTATAGATGAGGAAACTGAGGCAAATAGGGTTAAGTGACTTGCCCAAGGTCATCCAGCTAGTAAGTGTCTGGAGTCAGATTTGAACTGAGGAAGAGAAATCTTCCTGACTCCAGGCCTGACACTCCATCTACTGAACCACCTAGCTCTTTCTGAGAATACCACACTTCATCTCCCACCTTCATGCATTTTATAGCAACTTTTGGCTCACCTATTCTGGAGCAACCTGGATGGCAGTGGTAGCAGCCTAGCCCTTTAACTATCAGTAAACTTTCCTTCTACTTTAGGGTTCCCTAATTAGCATATGAGGACTCAAACCCCACCTAATTGTCAACCAACAGCATCCCATCCACTTCTACCTTAGTGGGGCTGATTTTGTTTTAGACCCTGGTCAAAACTAAGGATCGTGGAAAGAGGAGATCTCTTGAGTTTTGTTTTAGCTGCTATATAAATTTTGTTTTAGCCCCTGTATAAATTTTGTTTTAGCTCCTGTATAAATTTCCCTGTATGGCCAACTCTTTGGCATTACTTTTCACCTGAGTGCGACACATCTTGGTAGTCTTCTTTCCACTGCCTGTGGTTGTGAATACAAGCTGAATAAACCTGCTTCCTTCATCATATATCTGTCTTGACAGGTGTTGCTGCTACCTAGAGCAGCCTTGTTGGAGTTCCCCATGATTTACCCTAACTCTGACATTTTGCCAGGCATTTTCCTTTCATCAGCACCCATCTCCAGTTGCCATGATTGACATCAGACCACTGGACCCAGATGGCTCTAGAGGAGAAAGTGAGGCTGGTGACTTTGCCCAACCCTCCCTCCCTCCCTCAAATCAAAGTCAACTGCAAGTCGTGTCATCACCTCTTCTGATGCCATAGTCCTCTTTGAGAATGCGGGACAAATCACACACACAAGCAGAACCAGTAGGGGCCAGATACATCTGCACAAACTACCCCCATACCTGGATTGTGCTCTCTCATCATTTCTCCCTCTTGGAAACCTCCTCTTCTTTCAGCACCCAGCTCAGGTGCCAACTTCTCTGTGGAGCCCTCCCATTTTCAAATTTCTCACCTCAAGTTTTTTTTTTCTAATGATAAACTTTTGTTTTGAGAAAACAGACCCAGACTCATAGACAAACCACCCACAAAGTTCATTTCCCCCAAACAATTAAGCAAAATAATATCAAAAAATGATGGTGACTGATTAACCTGTAACACTTTTGTAGTTGGTTATTTGTTAAAAAGAAGGAAGGGCATGTGCCTTTAGCTTTCATAAGACAGTACCAATATTGTCCACTGCATTTGACCTGAGGTTTTGCCTGTTTGCTGTTCAATAATCATCTTCATTTGTGTTGTTGTGGTTATTGAATGTGGTGCTCTGCTGGCTGTGTTTTCTCCACTCTGCATCACTTTATATGAGTCTTCTGATGTTTCTTTTAACTCTTCACCTCTGTCTTTCCTTATGAAGCAGAAATACTCTGTTACACTTATGTAACCCTCTTTGTTCAATCATTTCCCAATTATTGGGCACATGGTTTGCTTTTATTTTTTTTCTCTTTCAGACAGCACTGCCAGAAATTTTTTGTACAAATGAGTCTATTCTTGCTATTATTAACTTTACTAGAGGTATAATAGTGGCATCACAGGATAAAAAAGTATGAAAAATTTTATAATTTTCCTTATATAATTCCAAATTGTTGTTTAAAACAGATCAATTCATAGCTCTACCAACAGGGACCTGGCATAGCCACTTTCCCATTACTCCTTCAACTAAAGAGAGGCAAGAGAGGTAGTGTCCACTCCATCTAAACTTTTAGGTTTATTTTGAAGTTTCTGGAATGATTTGCACAGACACAGGCTAGTGAACAAGAATATGGTAGGAATGGAAAATAATCTACTCACCCCGACTTGAATATTGAGGCAATCATTTACTATACACCTAGGGCAGCTAGATGGCTCACTGGATAGAGCGCTGGGCCTGGAGTCAGGAAGACCTGAATTCTAATGTGCCTCTGACACTTACTAGCTGTATGACCCTGGACAAGTCACTTAATCTCTGTTTGCCTCAGTTTCCTTAACTGTAGAATGGAGATGATAATAGCACTTATAGGGTTGTTCTGAGGATCAAATGAAACAATGATTGTAAGGTGCTTAGCACACTGCCTGGCCCATAGTAAGGGCTATGTAAATGCTAGCTAGTATTATGACTATGTGCCCGGCACTGGACTAAGTGCAGAGGATACATAGACAAAAAAGAAAGACAATTCTTGCCCTCAAGGAGCTTGTATTTTAATGTAATCTAGTAGGGACCTGATTTCATCAGTGCGGTTTTTTTTTTCCATTTTTTTCTTTTACCTCTCTAATTTGGTTTTTAAAATCCTCCTTTAGCTCTTCCAGTAATGCTTTTTGGGCTTGAGACCAGTTCACATTACCTTTTGAGGTATCAGATGTGGGTATAGTGTCATTGCTCTCCTCTTCCAGATTGGTATTTTGATCATGCCTATCTCTATAAAAAGAATCAATGGTCCTTGGTTTTTTTTTTTTTTGTGTGTTCTTCATGTTGGTTAGCCTTTTCATGGCTTTACAATAAATTTCTGCTATTGGAGCTCAGGGCTCTCTGTCCCAGCTTTCTTATTCTGGGGATTGTGAGTCTAGTTGT
>CM053622.1:646407135-646430842 GCA_028646595.1 Phalanger gymnotis | reverse complement strand
ATCTAGGTTTAGCCTGGGAGCTCAGAACAAGGGCTGGCCCAAAGTCACACGCTCTACCACTGCCGAGGCAAAGAGCTCCAAGAAAGAAGAGGCCAACCCCTGGCTTTTATATCTTTGTCAGCATCAGGGGTGAGTCATGTGACTCACCCACATGACCTAAAATGGTCACAAAGAGGGGGACTTAAACCCACGTGGTCTAAGAGCCTCTGCTGTCCCAGACATGTAAACTAGGCCCTCCCTGGAGTCAGCCCCACCTTGGGCCCCACCTTAGTTGCCAATCCACACCCACATAGGTTTTACACCTAATAGGGGCTTGGGCCTGGGGCTTAGCACTTAGTAAGACTCAATGAAATACACTGGATTACTCAACAAAAACAAAAGCCAAACTCTTCAAGGACACTTGTTGAACTAAGTGCTAAGGAGCCCATTTTGCTTACCAACACTACTTACCAGCTGTGTGACCTTGGGCAAGTCACTTAACCCCAATTGCCCTTCCCTCTCCTCTGCAAAAAAAAAAAGATTAAATTAAGTTCATCACCTCTTTGGCAGGAAGTCAGTGACATGTCTTGTCTTCATTCTTTTTGATTTGTGACTTATCATTGCAATGATAAGAGTTCCATTACATTCATATACTATAATTTGTTTAGTCATTCTCAAATAGGACACTCCCTTGGTTTCTAATTTTTGGCTACCATTGAAAAAAACTGGTGTGAATATTTTTAACATAAAGGTCTTTTCTCTTTTTCTTTGATTTCTTTGGGGTATAGGCATAGTAGTGACATAACTATGTCAAACGGAATGTGTAGTGTAGTAACTTTGGTGGCATAGTTTCTATTTGGTTTCCAGAATGGCGGGACCAATTCATAGATCTACCAACAGTCCACTAGATAAACTTTCTGCCCATAGCCCCTCCAAAATTTGTCATTTTCTCAATGTCTTTTTCAACATTTGTCATCCAGAATGGAATGTTTTATCTCTCTTTACAATCTAATATTGAATTAGTTCTTTTGATTGTAATATCATACAATTGTTCTTACTAGCCTCTGAAACCCGCAGTTCTTTTTTACACAAACAACTGACTAGATAAGTCTCCAGTACCTTATGAAGCTTGTTTTTTTGAACACAAATACAACCAGCTCCTCTGCTTGGTTTTGACCTCATCACTCCTTCAGCATGCCCAGTTTAGGGGAAACTCTTCATCATTGAAATTGCTTCTCACACTTCATCAGTACCCTTGGTGGCTTCTGCCTCTTTGATTGGAGTGCTGGAGGCTGGACCAAAAAGTCCCTCCCAAAGTCACCCTTTAAAGAAGTCTCAAAATCTCAGCCATCTATTCATTTGCCACTAGCTCCTCTGTTAGGTCTTGATTCTGTCATCATCTTCATAGTGCTCCTGCAGGGGGTACCCTCTAGCATTCCTCCCTATACAACTTTTCAGCTGCCTTTGGTGTATTGTCTTTCCCTTTAGGGCTGGTTTTTTTTTTTAATTTTTAAAAATTTGCATCCCTAGTGCTTACCATAGTAGGCATTTAATAAGTGATTATTGCTCTATCACACAGGAGTAAGACTACATAGATCCCTATTAAATTCCATTTTAGATTTAGCCAGACATTCTAACCTGTTGAAATCTTTTTGAAACTTCTCCAGCATCCCACATCCTTCTCATTTCTATGCCATCTACAAATTTGATAAGCATCAATGTCTATCTTTGATCCAAACATATCTAAGCAGTATTACAACATTTTTAAACAAGCTCCTGTAAATAATTTCTATTTCAAGTACTTATGACAAGAAAAAGCCACCAGGAATCGTCAATCCTGCTGAGTTTCTCTCTGTATGATCTCTGGTACATCAGCTGCCACCCAAAGGCTATAACAGTTTCAAGGTCACAAATTTCACATCTCCACCTAAGAATACAAGGAACCCTCTGGATTTAATCCAGGTTCAATCCACCCCAGGCTGCACCTCCTTCTGGGAGAAAGGAACTAACTGTTGGACAAAAACTAGTAAGAATATTCTACTTACTTGTTTCCCCGGGGACCCTATCCACCTAGATATGTCCAGGAGACAAAAATCAACCAGATAAATGATGGAGAATGGATGGAAGTTGGGAAAGGGCAGCATTAGGACTATTTGATTATCCCTTATATCTGAAATGCTCTCTTTCCTCATCTCTGCGTTTTGCCTTCCCTGGCTGCCATAAAGTCTCAGTTAAAATTCTATCTTCTAGCTTCCTATCTGCTTTCCCATTCCCCTTAATGCTATGCCTTCCCTCTTGATTATCTCCAATTTATCCTTTTTATATCTTGTATGTTCATAGTTACTTTTCACATTATCTCTTCCATTATACTCTGAATTCCTTGGGAGCAGAAGCACCTTTTTTTAAGCTTTCATTTGAAAAAATTTAAGTTCCCAATTCTTTCCAGCCAGCCAGCCCCTCTCCCCACCCATCGAGAAGGCAAACAATATAATACCCATTATTCATGTGGAGTCATGCAAAACATATTTCTATGTTAACCATGTTGCAAAAAAGCAAGAAAAATAAAGAGTAAAACAATATGTTTCATTCTGCACTCAAAGTTCATCTCTGTCTCTGGAGGCAGATAGCATTTTTCATCATGAGTCCTTTTGGAATTGTCTTGAATCATTATATTGATCAGAATAGCTAAGTCCCTCAGTTAATCATTGTTGCTATATTCCACTTATTGTGTACAATGTTCTCTTGGTTCTGTTCATTTTACTTTGCATCAGTTCATATAAGTCTTCCTAGATTTTTCTGAAACCATCCCCCTTCGTAGCACAATAGTATTCTATCACAACCATACCACAATTTGTTCAGCTATTCCCCAACTGATGGGCATCCCCTCAGTTTCCAATTCCTTTGCCACCACAAAAAGAGATGCTGTAACTGTTTTTATACACAGGTCTTTTCTCTTTTTCTTTGAAATCTTTGGAATACAGACCTAGTAGTGATGTTACTGGGTCAAAGGGTACGCACAGTTTTATAGCTTTTGGGGAATAGTTCCAAATAGTTTCCCAGAATTGTTGGACCAGGTCGCAGCTCCACCAACAATGCATTGGTGTATTTTTCTACTTCCTCTCCAGCATTTGTCATTTTCCTTTTCTGCCATGTTAGCCAATCTGATAGGTGTGAGGTGGTACCTCAGAGTTGTTTAAATATACATTTCTCTAGTTTTTAGTGATTTAGATAATTTTTTTTCATATGATTATTTCTAACTTTGATTTATTCTTCTGAAAACTGCCTGTTTACATCTTTTGACCATTTATCAATTGGGAAATGGTTCTCAGCTTTATAAATTTGGCTCAGTTCCCTGTATATTTGAGAAACAAGGCCTTTATCAGAGAAACTTGCTATAAATTTATTTTCCCACTTTCCTAGCAGAAACAATCTTTTGCTTTCTTTGTATACCCAGCACTTAACGCAGTGACTGAGATGTTGTCGTTGTTCAGTTGTGTAGGACTCTCTGTGAGCCCACGAACCATAGCACAACAAGCCCTTCTGTCCTCCTCCACTATCTCCTGAAGTCCATCCCAGCTCATGTTCGTTGCCTCCATGACACCATGTATCCATTTCATCCTCTGCCATCCTATCTTTTACCTTCGATCTGTTTCAGCATCAGAATCTTTCCCAATGAGTCCTATCCTCTCATTATGTGGCCAAAGTATTTAAGCTTCAGCTTCAGTATTTGTCCTCCCAATGATATCGGAAAGACTGAAATATGGTATGTGCTTAACGAGGCTTGCTGATTGATTGATCGACTTTCTCTTCCTATACTCTTTAGCCTTAATGACATTGCCCCTTTGGGGCAAAGTTAGTTGTTCCTTCTCTTTCCTTCTATGCTTAATTTTATTCTTTTGGTATGGAAGTATTTCTTTTTTAATCTCCTTCTCTGCCAAATTACACGATGTTCAAGCTAGAAACGAGCCACTCCTCCTGAGAGGTAGGAGATTATTTATTGTAAAAGGAAGAAGTCGTGTTGCTCTTTACTTTCTTTTTCTCTGTCTGCATGCCTGTCTTTTATTCTTAACAGGAGAAATGTCCCTAATTTTGTGTTCTTGGCTCTAGGGATACTTATATAGTGTGATTGGAGGGTGAAAGATCAAAACTATTTCTGGGCTGGGTCTTTTAAGAGGCCAAAATTCTCTTACTCAAACATTCCTTTGGATTATGGTATATGCCCAGAGCAGGGGTGGGGGGCACTACAGATCCTGGGAGAAGAAGGCTGACAAAGAGGAAGAAAGGGACTATGAAAGAAAAAAAATTCTATGTCACAGTTTGTTTCTGCTTAGCTGGTTTGGGGATCAGTAACTTTGGACTACAGTATGAATATTTCAGGCTATTTTTCCATTGCATCATAGATCTTCAGCAGAAAAAAGAAGGCCCCTGTTTAAAGCTTCTCCTACACCTCCACTCCCCAAAACTGAAAGGCCATGTAGTTATTATTTAGGCCTATGGATACTGGAGAAAGAGCTTGCAAAACAGTGCAATTAGAGGGCAAGCTGTGTGGTAAAGGGAAGGAAAACAGCAATCACTTGGCAACTGGCATTTTGGGTGATCCTAAAAAGAAGTATGTTGATATGGGGAGGGATTTTCTGTCTTTCTTAAATCCTAAATTGAGCAAAGCCTATATAAAATGAGTATTTCCATATACATTATAGAACAGAAGGAGAGGACTTTATGTGAAACTGTGAATCAGAGATTTTCTCTCTTCTTTCGGGTGATACAGACTTCAGACCTACGACCAAAAGGTTAAAGGGTAGCTTAGGAGAGAGAAGGTGAAAATGGGTTTGTTTGAAAGAGACGATACATACACACACACACAGAGACACCATTTTGTCTAATATCGGCTTCACTGGGCTGGACTCATACCCATGATGGCCTAGAGTATAAGACCTGTGCAGTAAGGATGGGAACAACTACAATCTGGGTGGGCAGAAGAAAAACCACCAGGACTCACAGACAAGAGCACAACTTTAGTGGGAGAAGCACACCATCTGGCAGGCCTGTCCTAATCAAAGACTTGGGGGTTTTTCTTAAGCAAAGATATCAGGAGTGTGAGAAGTGACCAAGTGGAGGCGTAAGTAGCAGAAGGCCCCCGTACACTTGAGCTATAGTGACAAAATGCACACTACAGATTGTATTGGCTTCTCCGGCTTGCGGAGAACAGAAGCCAGATCATTGTGCCTCCCTTATCTCCTCCCAACACCAGCCCCTTCCCCACCCCCATTTGTGACTTCATTTCCCCAGCACCGCTGTTTGGAATACAAGCTCTGGAGGGTCTGGGATCTTGTCTAATGGAGTCCTTGTCAGTCCCAGCCCCCACTCCTGCTGCAAATACAGATGGAGGAGGAGGGTTCTTATTCATTAGTCTTCTGGTTACCCCTCGTGTTAATGGATAAAAACACCTCGAAGTAGCAGTAGCAGCAATAGCTTTGAAAATGAAGTACATTATGCTGTATCCATATGCAAGAAGCATTTATACATCGTGTATGTATGAAAGCCAAGCCCAGGGGGCTGTATTATATTGTTTATGTAGGAAAATCACAGACAGAAGCTCCCCTTGGGACCACATTATATAGCCACTGTCTGCTCTTAATAGTCACAATTGCTGCATTCTCCTCTCTGCAGCCTACACCAAGAGGGCTGCTGCAGTGTCCCTGGACTGGCTGGCAAGCAGCAAAGAAATGAGCCGCTTAACAAAGCACTACCCACCCACTGCTAAGTAATGTTCTACCTCTAACACAGTGTTTCCACTTAGGAAAATGTGCTGTGCACTCGGCTGCGGCGTTTACTTTTTGCTTGACAAGTCGCATTCTGTGCCTTTTGAAGCCCAGAGCTAAACTGGCCTGACCTCAGAAGATACTACTTATTAGGGGGGCAGCGGGAAGTGGGGATGAGGGAGGGGCTGGTCCTGTGAGCTTAGAGGGGAGGGGCCTACAGAACCAGGAGGAATGGGAGAAATCAATTAAGCAAGAAAGCCCAGCGAGTGGATGGTTGCTTTCTCAGATCAACCACTTCCAGAAGGTGGTGTCAGTGGTTACTGGGGCAACGACAGATTCCTTAGAATGGGGCTTGATACGTGATTAAATGGGAGGGCAGTAAATCCTGGTTATGGGTTTCCAAGAATTCAAGCTAAAAGCCACCCACCTTCCTTAACATTTTTCAATAACACTCCTTCTCTTATTAAAAGCACAGTTAATCTGTGCAGCTTTATGGTAGAAAAGAAATGTGCTCCTGATAATAAATGACTCTCTTTAGCAGCAGGGCCATATTTCATCAGGACCATGGTTAGCAAATTGGCGGCTCCTGATCCAACATAGCATAAAACTCTTTTTAAGTGTTGAACGCACAGGCTGTGCTTCTTTTGCAATTTGCAAATGATTAATACAGACTTTCTCTATTTGTTAAAAAGTCCGCCGCAACGATGACAAAAACCAACCCAACCTTAAGCTTCTAGTTTTCAATGAAAGGTCAGGACTCAAGAAACTCAGTTAAGGTCACTTATTTTGAGATTAGTATATGGATTTAAAAAGGAACCTTTTCCAAGGACTGCGGAGCTAGAGTATTTGCCAATGTATACTTAGCAAAATTTAGGAATCCTGCTCAATGCTTTGGCCTAGTAATCCATGCTTTAAGGTGGGAGGAGATCTAAGATGATGCTACATATATATGTATATAGCACATATATGCATATACATACTATATTATTAGTAATCAAATGATCCACCCTCTTCCTTTTATAAGACAAGACTCAAAAAGGAGAGATGACTTGTTCAAGGTCACAAACTTAGTAAGGTCAAGTCTAGTGAGCAGAAGTTATCTCCCAATTCTTAGTCCTCTGCTCTTTTTACTACACCATGCTGTCTGCCTCTCCTCTTTCAGTGTCCTCTCCCACCTCCATACCCTTTCTCTTTTTTTTAAAATTTGTTTTCTTTTTTTTTTGGAGGGGGGAAGGCAGGGCAATTGGGGTTAAGTGGCTTGCCCAAGCTCACACAGCTAGTAAGTGTGTCAAGCGTCTGAGGTCGGATTTGAACTCAGGTCCTCCTGACTCCAGGGCCGGTGCTCTACTCACTGAGCCACCTAAATGCCCCCACACCCTTTCTCTTGACTGTGTCCCTATGCCCTATCCTGTAACCCTCAACTAATTCATATTAGTCGGGGCTTGGAAATGGAAATGATTAGGCAAATATCTCCGAGGGATGTAAGAAGCAGGGTGTGTTGCTAACGGTACATATTTCTTGGATAGATACTAAAGAGGAATGATGAGCTAAGCCAAGAGTTGAAAAGGAGGAGGAGAATGGTTTGGATGTTTGTGGGAATTTGCAAAGATGTTCTATTGACTGCAGACTTCGGATAAAAGTAAAGGCCTAACTTTTCAGTAAAAATATTTTATTAGCATTGCTACGTGCCAATGAGTTGTGGAAATGAGTTGTCTCCACCAGGAAAACCAGGGAGCAATAGGTGCATGGGGTATGAGTAGGCTGAAACGTATAATCACTGAGGAACTCCACTGAAGAGGGGAAGAGGATGATGTCACTAAGGAATTATATGAAAGGAAGAGAAGATGGGGCCTCATCATCTGGCAAAAGGCAGGGATGACATGTAGACAGGCAGAATGCTTCTCTGGCACCTTCTAGAGGTCAAGAAAAATCATCAAATGCTTCCATTGGGTGGTCTTCCTGTGTTGAACCTTTGGGAGACTATGGACCAAAGACCTACGGGATCATAGTAAATGCTAATAATTTATATAGTGCCTACTGTGTGCCAGGCACATGGTTGTGCCTTATAATTATTGTTGTGCTTTATATTTATTTTCTCATTTGATCCTCTCAACAATTCTGAGAGGGAGGTGATCATCATCATCTTCATTTTATAGATGAGGAAACTGAGGCAAACAGAAGTTAAGCAATTTATTTAGGGTCACACAACTAGTAAATGCCTGAGGTTGGATTTGAACTCAGTTCTTCCTGACTCCAGGCCCAGTACTTTACCCACTGTGCCACCTAGCTGCAGGTCTGCATGGGATGTATTCTGAATTGTTAGTGGGAGCTTCCCAATGTTTGAGATCAGAGATCCATTTGTGTATTTAAGTAGGAAGCAGCATGGCACTGGACAGAAAGCTGGCCTTGGGTCCCTCTGACCCATATTAGCTGTGTGACCCTGGGCAAGTCACTTGATTTCTCAGAGCTCCAGGTAATTTTCTAAGACTACGAGTTGCTGAACAATTGCTAATCTGCACTGGCAAAGGGAGTTCCTGAATCAGGAGTTCCCTACACAGATGAGATCACAGTCTAGCCCATCCAGTGAAAAATAAGCTAAGTGGTGCAGTCGCCAGTAACCAGTGGTTTCTTAACCATAGTTTCCAATGCTCTCTCTTCTCTGGTTTTTTGTGATACTCCTTTCTCCTGGGTCTTCTCTTACCTGTTGGATTTCCCTTCTTATGCTTTTTTTCCCCCTTTTGGCTGGATCTACATCCACGTCAAACTTTAAAACAATGGTATGCTGGTAAACACTCAACGACCAGGTCTCTGGAAAGCAGGCTATATTTTTAAGTTTCATCTCCATTGTTAACATTTTCTCAATCATTTTCTCAAGTCAATCAGCAAAACAAATCAAGCCATGGTTTGTGGCATATACTGATGTCTTGATGTCGGAGGTGTAAACGGTCACAGTGAACATTTAACAACCGGCTCTCGTGAGAACTAGCTCCAGCACACCTCCAACTCCCAAGCTCTGTCTTAGGGTCTTTTCTCTCTATGACCTTTCTGTAGGTGAACTCATCATTTTCCATGTGTTTAATCATCTCTGTGCAAATAAATACAAGATCTATATCCATCCCAAGTATCTTCATCAGCCCTAGTCCTACATCACCACCTGCCTAGTGGACATTTCAAACTGGACATTCAGGATACATCTTAACCCCAACATGCCCAGAATAGAATTCATTAGCTCTCCTCTAACCACCTTTCCTGTTCTTGAAGAGGGTGCCATTGTTCTTCCAGTCTCCCAGGTTTATAACCCTGGTTTTATCCTCAATTTCTCGTTCTCCCTCACCCCAAATCATTTGCCAAATCTTCTCTCTTTAGATTCCTTCCTTCTACTCACACAGTCACCACCTTAGTTCAGGCCTTTATCATCTTTCACTTAGACTATTTAAACAGCTTCCTAATCAGTCTCCTTGACTTGTCTCTCTCTCTGCCAGTTTATGGGCATTTAGGTGGTACAGTTGATAGAACACTAGGCGTTGAGTCAGGAAGACTCGTCTTCCTGAGTTCAAATCTGGCCTCAGACAATTACTAGCAGCATGACCCTGGGAAAGTTACTTAACTCTGTTTGCCTCAGTTTCCTCATCTGTAAAATGAGCTGGAGAAGGAAATGGCAAACCACTCTAATATCTTAGCCAAGAAAACTCTAAATGGGGTAATGAAGAGTTGGATGCAACTAAACTACAACAACAGCAAAAACAGCTAATTTACCCTATGTATAACTTTCTTTCAATGTAACTCTGACCAAATTGCTGCCCTATGCAGTAGCTTCCCTTTGCCTCTAGGATAACACAGAAATTCCTCTGGCTTCATAACTAGGCCCCAAACTATCTTGTTAATTTTAACATATGTTACTTTCTATATTCCATGGTCCTGAGGGGTAGGGAACCTGCTGCCTTGAGGCCGTATGTGGCCCTCTATGTCCTCAGGTGTGGCCCTTTGACTAAATCCAAACTTCACAGAACAAATCCCTTTAATAAAAGGATTTATTCTGTAAAATTTGGACTCAATCAAAAGGCCATACTTGAGGACCTAGAGGTCCACGTGTGGCCTCAAAGATGCAGGTTCCCCACCCATGGTGACAAATTGAATTTCTTTCTGTTCCTCACATTTGGCAATCCATCACCCATTTCTATGCCTTTGCATTGGCCATATCTCAAGCCTGGAATGCACTCACCTCTGCTTCAAAGAATCCCTTATTTTCTCAAGAAGCAGTTCAAGCATCACTTCTCCTATAGTACCCTCCCTTAAATTTAACTACTTTGTATTTATTGATCCCATATAAATTTATTCTAAATGTTTATATATGTAAATAGTATATCCCTTAAGAGGAGATCTGGTTTTGTTTTTTGCACATGTTACATAGGTAGGTGCTTAATAAATGCTGATGGATAATTTGATCTCTGCCCTCAAGGAGCTTAGCATGATTAAAAATTATCAAAAAATTTTCCCTTGCTTTAAGTTTGGGAAGAAGATATTTCTAAGTCATGGATCTCCACCTAGGGACTGTTTCAAAGCCTCTGGTATGCGTCGAAGGCGTGGTAGGAAAGGTTGCTCTTAAAGACTTTAGTTTATATAGATGCTAATAATTCATTTTTGTAAACAAGTCAATCTCAATAAATAAGACTGCTCTAAAGATACGTGCTTTTCTTATCACCATCACACCCAATTTAAAATATTTTAGTCCAGGTAGAACTAGGTTTTTAATTATCCAAATTTAGCTCATCTTCCTAAGGGATTTTGCCCTAGAGAAGAGTTCTGATGATTTTGTTGATTCCTATTTCTAGATTAAAATTAAGGAGAACTAGACAGGAGAGAGTTTCAATAAATGGGTACTATAATTGTCCTCTCCTCTCCCACCCTGCCAGTAGAACCCAAGTTGTCAATGTCTTTGGGACATATGTAGAAGAATCTTCATTTTACTTAACCAGGGCTAAATCCAAGGCCTTGGATGAATGAGTGGATAGACATTGTGGCTGCTCATTACGGACCGTCTACTCAGCTTTTTAGTATTCAGTATGTTAATACGCTGTGATATTATGGCAGTGAGTCCACAATTAATCTACCATAATAAATAGCAATAATGGTAGCAATCTCAATGTATTCTAAGCATTTAATGTGCTGCTTGGGAAACCTGACATCTTAAATAAACTTTATTCTTAAGGTATTTAAAAAAAACATAAAGGCATTAATGAAATATAGAGCACAATAGGAGCTGACACAATTCCCAACTCCTTGGTTCCTAGAGCTTAAATCTTTATTCGTGGAAGATGTGGGTCCTCTATGGTTTTAAGTGAGTTATAAAACTTATATAGAGTGCTCTCCAACTTTGCTTTAAAATAGTTTCTGTGTTCTTTTGTTGAACAGCAAAAGTGACCTACAAACGTCTTGGGAACAGTAGAACAACATAATTCACCTTTTGGCTATATCTTGCTGAAAACCATTGAAGATCTCCATCTGAGACTGCACATGAGAAAGGCTTTACTGAAAAAAAACTTCCGGGCCGTAATCATTGACGTTAGGCTTGGGATAGCCAAAACCTTAAATTCAATGGAACTGGGACAGTTTATACCAGGGGTTAACAATCTACTAAAAATGAACCGGCAGGCTATCTTTAGCCTACTTGTTATAGGTTGCTGATACCTGATTTAAGCCACTAGTATGAGGCAACTCTTCTCTAACTCTTAGTGGTTCAAGTGGTCCCTATGAACAGATTAATTCATAACTCCTGAAGATAATTTAGTTTCCATATTTGAAAAAAAGATTTCTGAAGTCAGGGGAAAAATTCCAATGCCAAATGGTTTCTTATTTATAAGTTATTTCAAATATTGGCATGTGATAGCATGTTCTTTCCTCCATCTATCCATCCATTTGCTTATCTATCTATTCGTCCATTTATTTTAATCAAATATGTATTCTTCAACAAAGCCCTAGAGCTTTATTGATTAAACCACTGTGAAAACAGATGCAGCCTACAAGAACTATATGAATATGACTTCTTATTTGGACAGCCCCATTCTGATCTAATGTTTCTTACTGGGTTAAAGAAGGGGGAAGGCAGGAGAATTCACCTGTTCATTATTCCTTTGCCTCAGTAAGGTCATGGAGAATAGATTGTATCATTGTCAGCAAAAAACAATTAATAAATACCTCCTTGTACTTGACACTGAGCTAAGTATTAAATAAAATATCTTTCTGAAGCTTTCAAACTTCTTTTCACTCCCAGAGAATTATACATGTTAATATAAAGGCAGTTGTTTACCATTAAACAGAGGTAATGATTATCCTGTTGGGATGCTGTTAATGTTCTCCATTTCAGAGTTCATAAAGATCAGAGACTTTGTGTATAGTGACTCTCAGTCCAGGAGATTTGAGGATAAAGACTTTCACATCTATACTCCTCTGTGCCTCTCTTTTCTCCAAATCCTCAAACCACCACTTCTTGTTTCATTCCATGGGAAGCCTAACACATTATCTAACATAGTTGGTGCCTACAAGGCACAGTGTAGGGTATGATGAAATGCTTCCCATGAAGTGAAATAAAGTAGGGGCAGAGAGAAGAGAGAAGCAAATGAGTATACAGGAGAAGAAAGCCCTTATCTTGTGAATATACGTACATTTGTGTCTATATTTATTACGCATATACAATATGTGTGATATATGATTACGTATAATGACATACTCATCAAATAGAATTAATATATTCCTATACATGTGATAAAGGAGAATTTCCTAAAAATAGCTATGCATTTGGCATTTTAAGTGTCTCAAAGTTCAGTTTGTATGTGCATATACATGTATATATGTGCTTTGTGTGTGTATATATCAAACTGCAAAATGTTTAAGGCAATGGATGTACATACACATACATGTAAATAGCAAATGCATGCACATAATGTTATGTATGTGTAGATGGGTATATACATGTATGTGTACATATATGCATGCAGTTAGTGAGCCAATAAAATTGAGCATCTCCTATGTGGTAGGCCCTGTGCTAAGTGCTGGGGATACAAAAAGGCAAAAGACAGTCCCTGCTCTCAAATGGCTCACAATCTAATGGGAGAGACAACAAGCAAACACGATAAATAGGAAATAACGAACAGAGAGAAAGCACTAGCATTAAGAGGGACTGGGAAAGGTTTCCTGTAGAAGATTTTAGTTAGGACCTAAAGGAAGCCAAGAAAGGCAGTAGTCAGAGATGAGCAAGAGCATTTCAAGTAGAGGCTACAGCCAGAGAAAATGCCCGGAGCCAAGAGATGACATGTGATGTTCATGGAACAGGAAAGAGGCCAGTATCACTGAATTGAAGTGTATGTTTTAGAGAGTAAGGTATAATAAGACTGGAGAAGTAAGAGGGGGCTAGGTTATGAGGGGCTTTGAATGCTAGAGGATTTTTGTATTTGTATTTTTGTATTTGATTCTGGAGACATTGGAAGTAGTCATTGGCGCTTATCAAAAGGGTAACAGGGTGACATTGTCAGACTTATGCCTTAGGAAAATCACCTTGGTGGCTAGAAGATAGAGAGGCCGGAGGCAGGCAGACCCACCAGCAGGCTTGAGACATTTTAAAAGTTCAAGAGATGTCATTTCTGGGTAATTAATCATTTTATTAATAATGCTAACATTTTATTAATAAGAGGGCCAATGGCACTCTTGAATGTCAAAGACCAATCATGGTGGTGGGCTCACAATTTATATGACCTTGGAAGAGTGGGTGGTCAATCAACCCTGATTGGTTAACAAGTAATAAGAGAGAATGAATATTACAATGAGAGGCAGACCTATTCTAATGAGGGGCTGGTGGGGGAATGGGGAGATGTAACTTTGACTAAGTCATTTACCTCTGAATTGCTCAGCCTTGGGCAATCTAATCAAAGATTTTATCCCCACCCATACCTGTGTAAAACACAATGGGCTTTCCTACCTTAGATTAAATTTCTTTTAAGATTGAGTGGGGTCTGAACAAGACTGAGGAGAAAGTTAATTCAATCTCGTTATCAAGAATGTCCTTCAGAGACTTAATAACCTACAGGCTTCTGAAAAAGCCTGGTCCTAATTCAATAAATGATTATTAATATGAGGTAGAAATAATCATTTCTCTCAGGCTGTTGCTGTTGGTCCAGGTGTGAGGTGATAAGGCCTGCACCAGAGTGGTAGCAGTGTCAGAGGAAAGAAAGGGGCAAATTAGAGAGATATTGAAAACATAGAATTGGCAGACTTTAGCAACAGATTGGATGTGGTGGAATGGGGTTGAGAGATAATGAAAAGTTCAACGTGACACATAGGTTTCGTGTGGGGTGGCAAGACCACCCAAGTACCCCAATAATTCACAGAGGCTTCTCAGGAAGGGACAGAAAAGGAATTAATCTTTATTTGACAAATCTAGCAAGATTTGGGCATGGCCTCCACTAGGACAGGCTAGTGGAAGGAGGTGGATCACAAAGGCAAAGCACCAACATATATCCTATCACAAAAGAATCCCTGCCTACCACTATCCCTCCTCTCCATTGGTTGGGAGGCAGGCTTACAATCTAGGTGTGAAAAGCTAGACAAAGAACCAGGAAATCAAACATGGCCAACCCAAATCACATAAGGTAAAGAGGAGGAGTGAGGAAAAAGGGAGGGAGGTGGGCTTCCTGGAGCAGGGAAGGAACAATCATCAGTATGCAGTTCTTTTGTCCTTATTTGGTAACCACCCTGTGACTAGCACCAAGGGAGAGAGGGAGAGGCACTTATTGCCCCAGGCCCCAAATTCCTGAGAGTTAGGTAATCATATTCCTACAAGGTCAAACCCTGAGTCCATTCCACCCTCTCATTGCCCCTGCTTATTCCAGAAATAAAAAAGTGATTTTTGTATTTTTTCTCTCTGTGAAGTCTTCACAATAATTATCCCCCACTCAGTTTTGAGCATGAGGGACTGGGAAAATGGTGTTGCCCTCCTTATAATAGGAAAGGTAGAAAAAGGGGAAGGTTTAGGAGTGAAATGCTAATGTGATATGAAGATCTTTCCTGCCCATTAATAGGCCTCACCTAGAGCCCATTAAGGGAAGCTTGCTTAGGGGAGGCTTGCTTGTAGGAAGGCTTTCACATCTTTTGGTACTAAGTTAACGTACTGCTACTGAGTCGTGAGGGTTGTCATTTTCTGTATCTCAGGTAAGTCTGTTGTCCTTTATCTGGCTCAGTCTCAGTTGTTTGATGAGGATAAGAATATTCTTTATCCAAGAAAATGTTATATCAATGGTAAGTTCATGATGGCAAAAATCTTTGGGAGAGAAAGCAATTTGTTCTCTCTATTGGCCATTCCTATTAGCTAGGTGTCTCAGTGGATAGAGCACTGGGCCTGGAGCAGGAGGACCTGAATTCGAATATGGCTTCAGACACTTACTAGGGTGTGATCCTGGGCAAGTCATTTAACCTCGGTCTGCCTCAGTTTCTTCAACTGTAAAAAAAAGAATAATAATATTCCCTACCTCCCAGGGCTAGTGGTGAGAATCAAATGAGACATTTGTAAAAAATTTAGCACAGTGTCTGGCATTTAGTAAGCACTGAGCAAAGGTTTCCTTTGTTTGCTCTTCCTTCCTTCCTTCTTTCTTTTCTTCCTTCCTTCCATCCTTCCTTCCTTGCTTCCTTCCTTCCTTCTTTCCTTCCTTCCTTCCTAAGTGGAAAAGCTACCTTACTCTTCTATCCAACTCTATTGCAGGCCTTGCCTCAGATACAGAATATGAAAGGAACAAAAATACATCCTTTCCATCCTCTGTCTTCTTCCCTCAAGACCAATAAGCTCCAATTTACTAGTCTAATGACATTTTTTTTGCTCATAGCTGCCAAAAGCCAGGTGAGATGCAAGGTCCACTCACTGCAGTTACCATAGAGACATAGAGTAGGGCTGGATGTATATGCGAGCCCTAAACTTGATCTATTAAACCTTCAATTCCTTTCAAGAAGCATTCATTGAGTACCTGTTGTAGAGAATACAGAAAGACCTTGGCTCTTGAACGACTTACAGTCTTGTATTTTTCTCTAGTGTGACGTCCTCTTGTGTAGTGGGAGGACTCCAACCAGCTCTGTGACCCCAGGCAGGGTCTCTCAGCCTTGATTTTTTCTTGTATAAAAGAGATATAATAATGCTGCCCCTGGTGACTTCACAAAATGATTATGGAAAGCTAATGAGACACGTGCTGTTTGTAAAAGTGCTCTGAAACCTATACGGCACTATGAAAACGTAAAAGATTATTAATACTAGCTCAGTGTATTCTCAGTCCCAGAAATCGTCACTGCCTAAATGCAAATGTACTCTGAGGCTCTGTCCTTAGCTCTCTTCTCTCTCTATACTCTCTCACGTGGTGACCTCATCAACTCCCATGGGTATAATTATCATCTCTATACAGGTGACTCCCCCATCTAAACATCCAATGCCAGTTTTTCTTCAGAGCTCTAGGCCTGGATCACCTCTGGGCACCTGATGCCTCTTATGTATAACAGGCTGGAGATCTTTTAGACCTCTCCAACTCAGCAAGTCCATAACAGAACTCATTATGTTTCTGACCAAATCCACCCCTGTTATGAAGTGTCCTATTTCTTTATTTTTTTTATTTAATTTATTTTATTCTGAACTTAAGAAATAAAACAAGCATCTCCATAACATAGTAGAATAGAAAAAAAAGTTGATTGAACATGAAACTCCAAATCTGTTATGTACAACTTGCCATTCCTTTTAAATATATAATCAAGTTATCATGTAACTTTCTTTTTTTTCTTTGTCTCTTCCCTCCCCCCATCCACTCTAGAGATGGCTACCATTACACACAAATATGACATATACATACATATATATATATATATGTATATATATATATATATAAAATCATTCCATATATACATCTGTTTATCAGTTCTTTCTCTGAATGCAGGTAGCATCTTCCTTCATAAGACCTTTGGGTATTTTTAGTAGTTAAAATGACTTAGTTGCTCAACGTTGTTCTTAAAACAATATTGCTGTTACTGTACACAAGGTTCTCTTAGTTCTGCTCATTTGGCTCTTGATTACTAATAAGGTGAATTACTGTAAAACATCCTGTTTCCGATGAGGGCAGTAGCATCCTTCCAATCAGTCAGGTTCATAAACCTCGTCATTTTCAACTCTTCTTCGCTTTCCTTCATCTCGCACATCCAGTTGCCACATCTTGTCATTTCCAACTTCACAATACCTGTACAATAACATCTCTATTCGTTCCGCTACCATGCTAACACAGGCCCTCCTCACCTCTCACCTAGACTATTACAATGGTCGTATTCTAATTGATCTCCCTGCCTCAGGTCTCTCCAACTCCAATCCATGTGCCGCAAAGCTGCTGAAAGGATTTTTCTTAACACAGGTTTACCCACGTCAATCCTCTACTCAATGCACTCCAGTAATTCCTTAGTATCTCTCAAATATAAACATGGAAAGCCTTTAATAACTTGGTCCCAACCTATTTTTCCAATCTCCTTATACGTTATTCCTCTTCACACACTTTATGATCAAATCAAACTGTCCTCATACATAGCACTCTATCTCACATTCCTGTGCCTTTGAACTGGCTGTCCATTGTAACTGGAATGTACTTCCTTTTCATAGAATTCCTAGGTTCTTCAGAATTCAGCTAAAGTGCCACCTTTGACTTAGAACCTTCCCTGATCCTCACAGCTGCTAGTGCCTTGCCCCTGAAAATTGCCTTGTATAAAGGAGATGGGTTTTTCCTATACCCTCTCAATAGCATTGAAGAATTTCTTTAATCAACTCAAGATGATGACAAGGTCTTGACCATTAGATGAAAGGAACTAACACCATGCAAGAAACATCCATTGACTGGCTGAGAAAATCAGTCATATCATTTGGACTTGTATGTAAAAAAAAAAGCCATTTAGCAGTGTGTGAATGAGATAGTCAAGACTGAGAGCAGTTGTAGACTGAGACAGAGAGGGAGAAGCTGATTTCTCTGTCTCTCCTCTATCCTCCCCTCTTCCCTTGTCATTCGATGGAGTAGTGTGTGAGAAGACTGGAAACATGAGAAGAGACAAGATTGTGAAGAGATTCCCTATTCCAGTCCAACCTCCACTAAGACGTCAAACTGATCTCCCTAGAGTGTAGGTCTGACCATGTCAGACTCCTATTCAATAAACTCCAGTGGTTTCCTATTACTTTTAGGATAAAATATAAAATCTTCTGTTTAGGTTTTAAAGCCCTTCATAGACTGATCCCTTCCTAACTTTCCATCCTTCTTACACCTGACTCCCATCCATGTAATTCTTTGATCCATTGATACTGTTTTTCTTGCTGTTTCTTGTACATGACTTCCATCTTCCAACTCTGGGCATTTTTACTAGCTGTTACTCATGCCGGAAATTCTCTTCCTCCTCATCTCTGTTTCTTGGCTTCTATGAAGTTCCAGGTAGAATCCCACCTTTCTCACTCCCTTTTAATGGCAGTGCCTTCTCTTTCTGATTATCTCCAATTTTTCCTGTATAATATATCTTGTTCATACATAGCTATCTGCTTATTGTCTCCCCTATTAGACTGTGAGCTCCTTGAGATCTGAAACCTTTGGGGGGGTCTTTACTTGTATCCCCAGAACTTGGCATAGTGCCTATCATGTAATAGATCCTTAATAAATGCTTGTTAACTTGAGTTAGAGATTTAAATGCCCAACCAAGAAATTTATATTTGATCCTTAAGGGAACCAGGAGTCAGTGGGGTTTATTGAACAGGGGCTGAGATGGTCACAACTGCACTTCAGTGACTTCAAGGATGATGAAATAGAGGGGAAAAGGCTTGAAACAGAGAAAATAAATAGGATGCTATTATAATAGTTGAAGTAAAAAGTAATGAAGACCCTAATTAGGATGAAAACTGAGTGATGCGAAAGGGACATTTGCAAGAGATGGTGTGGAAATAGAAACCACAAGATTTGGCAACTTATGGAGTGAATGAGAATAAGGAATCACAGATAACATAGAGTTTGTGAACCTGGGTGACCCAAGGATCCTGCTGCCCTCAACAATAATAGGGGAGTTCAGAAAAGGGACGGATGCAGGGAAAGGGAAATGAACTCTATTTTGGACATAGTGAGTTTGAGGTGTTTACTAGAGGCAATTTGAAATGTCCAGTCAGCAATCTCTGATGTTCTACTGGAGCTCAGGAGAGAAAGATGCTGGATATATAGATATGAGAATCATTGGCCTAGTAGTTGAACTCACTGGAGGTGATGAGACCACCAATGGAAAGAGTAAAAAGGGTGTTCCAAGACAGAGACTTAGGGTACACCCACAATTGTTATCTTTGTGACACCATTTGGAGTTTTCTTGACAAAGATACTGGAGGGGTTTGCCATTTCCTTCTCCAGGATGTCCACATTTTACAGATGAGGAACTGAGGCAAATGGGGGTTAAGTGATTTGCCCAGGGTCACACAGCTAGTAAGTGTCTGAAACCGGATTTAAACTCAGACCTCCCTGACTCCAGGTCAGGTGGTCTTATCCACTGCAACACTTAGCTGCCTCCAAAGTAGTGGCTATGACATGGATAGTGAATGAGAAAGGAGACTGAGAAAAGACAGGCAGGTAGAAAAAGAAACAGGGGAGCAGTATTACAAAAATATATAGAGAAGAGATTATCTAAGAGGACAAGGTGGTTAAGAGGATCAAATGCTTCAGAGAAGTAAGGAAGGATGAGAATTGAGACCATTAGATTTACCTATTAAGGGATCATAGTTAACTTTGGAGAGAGAAGTTTCAGTTGAGTGATGATGTCAGAAACCAGATTCCAGAGGAGACAGGAGAGAGTGAGAAAAAAAGTGAAGATGCTGAGTATAGACAGCTTTTTCTGAAGAAAGGAGAAAATATATAGGATGATAGCTAACACGGATTATGGAATCTAGTAGGCGGAGATGAGTATGTAGGCAGCAAGGAAGTAACAAGTAGGTGGAGAGATTTAAGATTAAAGAGAGGGGGATGATAGTGAAAAATAATCTCAAGAAAAGAAGGGAGAAACTGTGATAAATGTATATATGGGGGAGGTCACCTTGTTGAAGAGAAAGGCCACCTCCTCATAGACACTGAAGTAAAGGCGGCATTAGCTGCAGATGGTGTCAAGGGCATGTGAGAGAAGGAGGGGGAGGAAGAAAGAGTGTCTATTTGCCAGTATGAGCCAAAGACCTCAAATGAGAGGGTCTGAACAGGGAATGCTCTGAGAAGCTTGAGAGCAGAAGACAGCATTTAGAAAGTGGGATAGAGAATCACTTGGGGAGGAATAAAAAGATCATCTTGCTTCAGTGTTGGCTGAGTTGAGATTATATATAATATAAATTTATAGAAGACCTAGTTAGCAATGTTGTATAACTTTTAGTATGTGAGTTAAGAGTGGAGACAGTGGATAACGTGGATGAGTTCAGGCGTGACAAGGTGTGGTCATTGACAGGACAAGGGAGAAAGGGATTTGAAAGTAGAGGATAGCGTGGTGTTGAACTAGTTTACTAAAGAGTTAAGGTTGAGAAACGAGGAGAGGGTGGCCAGAGCAGGTGTGCTAATCAGGCAAAATAATGAGGGGTAGTAGGGATTTCAGATCATGGCAAGAAAAAAGAACAAGTTTAGCAGAAGTAAAGTACAGGGGGAGATGGAATGATAGATTATGACTCAATTTAAGAGTTCTTAGTCACAGAAATAGAACACTTGTTGTAATGACAA
The DNA here is from genome assembly GCA_028646595.1 of Phalanger gymnotis. Classification (NCBI taxonomy): domain Eukaryota; kingdom Metazoa; phylum Chordata; class Mammalia; order Diprotodontia; family Phalangeridae; genus Phalanger; species Phalanger gymnotis. Next base: position 646,410,333 of record CM053622.1, on the reverse strand, counting down.
GATCAAAGGTGTAAACGTTCCTGTGTGTAGCTAAGATGGAGTGGAGATCCCGAGGAGGATGGCGGCAGTGGTGGCAGGGATGCTGACCTTTGGTTGCTTTCTGGGCCGCAGCCTCGGGGCCACCTGAGGCCTCCCTATGGCCTCCAGGTGTTTCGGTGTGAAGATATCACCCTTGGAGGAGAAAATTACCTACACGGGCCAGGTTTATGATGAAGAAGATTAAAGGAGAACTCCCTTTGTTGGTTGCCAGAAAGAGGTAAATGAAAACTTTGCAGCTGATTTGAAATCAGAGCAACCAGTGAGTAAGGTGGAAGGTCAAGTGATGTCATATGATGGTGGAGGAGGAGCTCTCGGTCATCCAAAAGTGTATATAAACTTGGACCAAGAGACTGAAACTGGGACTTGTGGGTATTGTGAACTTCAGTTTAAACAACACCACCACCACTGAAACCAGTTCTGTTCTTTGAGCCTTATACAATTCTCTGTATGTAAGGATCTTAGTATTTTTGAAAAAGGCTTATTTAAGAATCGGAACATAGGCTTTGTTTTAAAAATATTCTTTGAGTAAAATACAATTGTTGAATATTAAAAAAAAAAGATAGAGTGGAGAAATAGATCATGGGAACTGAGAAGATTGAAGGAGTGGAATTTTAGTGTTTTGGAGGGAACATCAAGTTGTACGTTGAAGTTCCCTAGTACAAAAAAGAAGTTGGTATAGAAAAGAAAAGCACTGAGCTTATTGAGAAGGGAGGGAGATAGAGAGAGAGAGAGAGAGAGAGAGAGAGAGAGAGAGAGAGAGAGAGAGAGGAAGAGGGAAAGAATGAATGAGTAGGGTTAACATATAACAACCATGAAAATTTGGGTTGGGGTATAGGGGTTAGTGAATGATGTTGTTTGAAGAAAGATTCATAGTGAGTATGGAGAGTTGGAAGTATTTCATCTTCACTTCTGGGACCAATGAGTCCAGGATGATGAGGAAGAGTTATGAGAGAAAGTACAGCCAATACTGGAAAAGAATGCCAGAGATAGAGGTAGGGGATCTAGGGGAGCCAATTCTCAGTAAGAACCAGAAGATGGAAGGAGCAGGAAAGAAGAGGTCTAAAATGAAGTTAAATTTGCTAATTATAGAGTGGGGTTTTCAGAGGGCACAACAGAAAGACTGGGCAGATATGGAGTGGGATATTAGAATGGGGAGAGTTAAGGTAGATGGGCCCAAGAGAGCAAATAGCAGGGGACAGAGAGGGAGACTTGTTCTTCAGTAGTCTGGGATTCAGCATAACAGGGATGGGGAAACTAAGAGGGACTATGTGCTTGCTAACCATTGGGGAAATGAGTATAGGCAAAGTATCAATGGATAGCAGGTGCTCCACAGAAGAAAGCAGGTGAGTAGAATGTTATCAGCTTGACTTCAACTGATAGTTTTGTCTAGAGGTCTCCATTCTTTTTATTTTAATTAATTCTAAATTTAACTAACACCAAATAAAATGAGCTTTTCCAGATACAAAATAGAATAGAAAAAGAGGACTCTACATGAGACTGTGGCATTCTATAGTGTACATATTGTTTTTCCTTTCAATATATAACTATGAAAACCGTCCTGCATGTCTGTGTTTCTTTCTGGCCTTCCTTTTGTTCTCTTCTGTGCATTTTTGGAGAAAGATACTCCATTTTTTTGGTGGGGTGAGGAATGGGAGCAATCCTATCACTATCTCCCCTCTCTCTCATGCCTTCCCTTTCTCCCAGTTAAGACAAAGAAAAACAAAACCTTATGCCTGTTATAGCTGGGTCAAAGGGCATACAGAGTTAGTGACTTTGGGAGTATAGTTATAAATTACTTTCCAGAATGGTTAGATCAATTCACAGCTAAGCCAGCAGTACATTAATGTGTCTATTTTCCTCGTAGCCCCTCCAATAATTTTCATTTCCCCTTTTTGTTATTGCCAATCTGATGGATGTGAGTTAGAATTTGATGACGGTGAGATAGATCTACTGTGATCTTGATGCCTGCTGTGGGTCTGGGCACAATGGCAATACTGGGACAAGGCCAGAGCAGCAGGCTAGATAGAAAAGGGGAATAGGAAAAGGAGATAGAAAAGAGGAATCAGCAAAGTCCCCAAGCAGGCTTTCATAGCCCCAAGCTGGTACAATGAATCTATATGCAGTCATTCACCAACAATTCAAGGCAAGGGGAGAAAATAACCCAGGAACCAGAAAATCTCTCCAACATTTCAAGATAAATTTCTTGGCTAACCTGGAAATATTGGCAGGCCTGTATTTAGCCTAAAGGCTATACTGTGTGCAAGGGCAACATTGTCAAATATATTTTGAAATATTGACTCATTAAGACTGGTCCAATTTCTTATAGTACTCCCAATGGAAGAGTTATCATCTTGGGAAAGATACAGAGATGTACAAATAATCTGGACTCTGGTTCAAATTCAAGAGATTTTCAGTCACTTTCCTTTTGCATTTTGACTCTAGCATCCCAACCTCTAATGTGCTCCCCTAATGAGATCATTAAAATAGTTAAAAATTATTTTTAGCTTTTCGATTCAAACTTTTGAATTTGCCATCTCAACAGCTGCTGTTGCTAAAGCTAGCCCTTAAAGAACAGATTCTCACTTTTGGTGGGACTATATTGTCAGTGTGTACACATGCTGTGTATTTGAAATACTCAGGAGAAAATAATTCTCTTTTTCTTCCCCCCTTATATATCATAGTAATTTATTTAATAATTAATAAATACATCCTATATAGTTGATTAGAGAATATAACTGTCCAACTTTTCTACCTGTATCCCCAATGCTTTGCATATAATAAAGATTTAATAAATGTCATATCCATTTATTTATAATATTATACACATATTAATTTACACATATGGGAGGCGGAGCCAAGATGGTGGCTGGAAAGCAGGGACTAGCGTGAGCTCCCCGCCAAGTCCCTCAAAAAACCTATAAAAATGGCTCTGAACCAATTCTAGAACTGCAGAACCCACAAAATAGCAGAGGGAAGCAGGGGTCCAGCCCAGGACAGTCTGGATCATTGCTGGGTGAGGTCTTTCATGCACAGAGCTGGGAGCAGAGCAGAGCCCAGTGTGGGTGGCTTGGACCAACCAGACCAGGAGCCGGGCGGAGCGGACCCTAGCACCCTGAATCAGTGAGCTGTGGCAGTTACCAGACTTCTCAACCCACAAAC
>CM053622.1:646381338-646406635 GCA_028646595.1 Phalanger gymnotis | reverse complement strand
TTAAAAACAGATGTTCAAAAACAAAAAAAAAGTTTTTGCATGCAACTAGAAAATAAGATACACAGGCAATGGGGCGTAGAAATTTATTTTGCCCTACGAGAAAAGAAGGGAAAAGGGGATGGGAGGGGAGTGGGGTGACAGAAGAGAGGGCTGACTGGGGAACAGGGCGACCAGAATATACGCCATCTTGGAGTGGGGGGGAGGGTAGAAATGGGGAGAAAATTTGTAATTCAAACTCTTATGAAAATCAATGCTGAAAACTAAATATATTAAATAAAAAAGAAAAAAATTTACAGATACAAAGTATCATAAAAATATAAAACCTAAGACTGTACTAATATTTTTGGGATACTGTGTGTGTGTGTGTGTGTGTGTGTGTGTGTTTCCACACAAATACACAAAAACATTTCCAACAGCAGCTGGAAACGATCACCACATTTAGGTGGGCACAGCAATTCTCTTCTCTCCCAATGATTAATGATTCAATTAAAATTTCTTGATGTGTCTTGATGGTGACTTTAGTCTTCAAAAGACTGGAGGAAGAAAAGCATTCAACTACTAGTCTAGATCTCATTCTGACCAATAAATAAAAAAACTGGTTCCCCCAAAATAAATGATGCTTGGGAAGAAATACCATCTTAGAATCAATGATAAACCAAAGGATCATAGATGTAGGAAGCCATTTAGTCTGAACCCTTTATTTTACAGATGAGGAAACTGAGTGCAAGGGAGGTTAAGTGACTTACTTATGGACACATAGGTAGCAGGTAACAGAGGTGAAATTTGAACTCAGGTCCTTTAGATCCCAGAATCAATAGTCTTTCCATGCTGCCTTCCAGATACGGATGGGAAAGTCACGAATGTCATGATCAGTGACATTGACTCTAGATTTGGGGAGAGGCAATTTCAAAGAATTCAGAGAAAGGAAAGACAGGATTGTATAACCTAAAATTCTATAAGAAAAGTTGAGACAATACGGATATCAAGTACAAAATTCCGATGACACAAACATATGTGATTCTGATAAGGAAGACATAGAAGAAATCATTCAAAGTGAACAATATGGCCACACAGGGAATTCATTGTACAACTTGGGTTTTTAAAAGACACAGAGAGAAGATGAATATGGGCAGGTGACTGAGGATGAATACAAAATAGTGGCATGTTTTTATAAGAGTAGTATGAGGAATGCTAAAGCTCAGAATGAACTGAAGCTGTCAATGAATGCTAAGTAGAGCAAAAAGAGATTCCATCTGTGTGGCAGGGTAAAGGAAGATACAGGGAGGGATAGGACCACCACTTGGGGTGAATGGGATAATGATAAAAATGACTGGGAGAAAAAACAACTACTCAATTCGTATTCTGTTCTTTTTTTTTCTTTTCTTCTTCTTTTTCTCCTCCTCCTCCTCTTCTTCCCCCTCCTCCTCTTCCTCCTCCTCCTCCTCCTCCTCCTTCTTCTTCTTCTTCTTCTTCTTCTTCTTCTTCTTCTCCTTCTCCTTCTCCTCTTCCTCCTCCTCCTCCTCCTTCTTCTTCTTCTTCTTCTTCTTCTTCTTCTTCTTCTTCTTCTTCTTCTTCTTCTTCTTCTTCTTCTTCTTTTTCTTCTCCTTCTTCTTCTTCTAAAGGGAATGAGCTTTAGACTAGGAAGCATGAACAAGATTAGTTAATAGGGACCTGAAACTCAAGAAAAGTGAGACATTGTAGGAGAACATTGTGCTGCCTACAATGTATTCAAAACACCAGATCTGAATGAACTACATTCCAGGTTACTGGAAGAATTTGTGGATATAACTGCTCAGCTGTTGTCAGTAATTTTGGAGGAGAGGAGAGGTGCTAAAGAACTGGAAATGTTCAAATACTAAACCAGTTTTCAGAAAGGAAAGAAGGCAGATTTTTTAAACTATAACATGGAGAGCTTGACTTTGGCAAGATTCTAATTAATCATTGGGGAGGTGTTTTGTGCGCCTAAAAGGGCTCCATATTCAATATTTTTGTGGTCGATTTGCATGATGGCATATTCGCATGATGATTGTGATGAATCAATATGAGCCCAACAAAAGAAGTCAATAACAGTAACAATCATATTTCCTTTTTTTTTTTTGACAAGGTTTGATTACTAGATTAGGGAGGGGAATGCCAAAGATATAACAACAACATCTTACATTTAGATAGCACTTTATGGTTGGAAAAGTGCTTTGCTCCTCCAGTGTTATTTTTATTTTCACTCTCATTGGCGAGCCAGGTACCCAGAAAGTGGCTGACCACTTCTTTTTTTTGGAGTTCTAGGGGTAACCATCAGAGGTTTGGGTTTCTAACATCGTAGCTCCTGAACTCCATTCTGATGTGCTTCTAATGATCAGTTAAGCACTAGAAATCTGTGAGCTTTTAGGAGAGATTTACTGAGAAGGCATAGCAAGAATATTAGTTACAAAATAATTCCTCCCACATCTGGACATACTCTCCTTGAACATACAATGTTTCTGGGGAAACTAATCTCAAACTTTAAGTATAAAGGTACATGTATAGAGGCCACGAAAGCCAATGTATAGGTTAAGAATCCTAGCCCTGTGAATCATTTTCTCCCTTTGTGGAATCCTAATGAAAGACAGCTACCCCTTAGGAGGAGCTCTTGGCTGGCTCTGAGGACTTCTGTCTTTCTTGAGTGCATAACTGGCACGTCTTTCTGTCACTTGGATCATTCATGATCCCTGAAGCAATTTTTCATTTTGAGGAGCTTCTCTTTCTACTTTCAGCTGTGGGCACATCCTCAGTCATTAGCTACTCATAACCACTTCAAGTGGACCCTGTTTTTACCTCCAAATATCAGTGGGACCTCTGATGGTTCCTGAAACTTTTTGAAGTTTTCACAAGGTGGTGACCTGTTCATTTCCATATCTCAGTTGCCTAAGATCAAGGAAGCGCAAACACAGCAGAAGAGTCACCATTTGTTCACAGACATATGGTGTTTGGGTGGCAGGTAGAATAGCTTTTCTTCTCTCGCCTCACCACCAACAGAGAGAGATCACTCTTTTCCTTCCATGTGCAAGCTCAAGTCTAGCTTAGCACTTCCCAAAACATCGGTTCTTCCAACTCTGCTGCCAATTAGAAGATTTTTAGTCATTATACCATATCAATGCCTCAGTCACTCAGGGCTGGAAATAAGCTCCTCAAAATTCCACACTGGATTGGAACTAGTCAAGGAATATCTGAACATGCACTGTATAGCCCACCAGGAATCTGACTATGCTCTCAAGTCCTCATTAGTCAGTCTCCCCACTACATTCACAACAATCCTGTAAGACAGGTAATGTTTTATTATCCTCATCTTAGAGAAGATTAAAATTGAAGTTCATAGAATTTAAGTAATAATAATAACAGTTAGCATTTATGTGGTGATTTAAGATTTCAAAACACTTTAAAAATATTATCTCATTTGATTCTCACAACCACCCCAGGAGGTAGGTGCTATTATTTTACAGATGAGGAAACTGAAGCAGACAGAAGTTAAGTGACTTGCTCATGGTTACACAGAGTGTCTGAGGTCACATTTGAACTCAGATTTTCTGGACTCCAGGCTAAATAACTGTGCCACCTACAGACTTTGTCATATTCACATAGCTAGCAAGTACCCAAGCTTAGATGCAAACTCAGAACTCCTCACTTCAAGTCTCATATTCCACCACTATTACATACCATACTAGGATTTTAGCAAAGCATTTGACAAACTTTTTCATCTATGTATGATATAGTTGTGAACAAGAAGCAGTTGTATGAGATGGGCAATTGAATGACTGAACCCAAAAGGTTATGCTTAATAAATTGGTCTAGATAGATTTCTAATGGAATGTCACAAGGTTCTGCTTTTCTCTGTGTTCAATATTTCGATCAGTGATTTCTATAATGGCATTTATGGCAAGCTTCTCAAATTTGCTGATGACATTGAAGTTGAGAGGAACAGTTAACACAGTAAATGACAGAATCGGGAACCAAAAAGGTCTCTGTAAGAAAAATGGATTTGATTTAATTGGATGACATTCAACAGAGCTACAGATATACATTTAGGTTAAAATGAATCAATTGAGCAAGTAAAGGTGGGAAAGATGTAAGGAGAAAACAGATCAAACCAAAAAATAAATCTTGGATTTTTATTGAACTGCAAGTTCAGTGTGAATTAAAAAGTTAAAGTATGCTTGACATGTCCTAATTGAAGATTGTTGTTGTTCAATAATGTATGACTCTTCATGGCCCCATGGACCATACTGTCCATGGGGTTTTCTTCTCAAAGATATTAGATACCTGAGTGGTTTGCCGTTTCCTTCTCCAGTGTATTAAGACAGAGATTAAGTGCCTTGCTCAGGATCATACAACTAGTAACTGAGGCCAGATTTGAACTCAGATCTTCCTGACTCTAGGCCCAGAGATCTATCCACTGAGACATCTAGCTGTCTCTGATTGAAGATTAGTGAAAGATTGAATATTGAGAAATAAGGGGTGTATAGTCCTATTGCACTCTGCCCTGGTCATATAATATCTGGAGTATTGTGTTCTGGCTTTTGAGATGTGCAGTGAGAAGATTATTTCATTTTTGGCCGGGTTGAGTTGGAAGTATTGACAGGACTTCCAGTTGGAGATGTCCAATGGGCGAGTAAAAATACAGTATTGGATTTCAGGGAAGGAGCAAAGGCTGAAGATATAGATTTAGTAGTTGTCAGAATGAAAGTGGCAGTTGAACTCATGGTAACTGATAATGTCATCAAATGAGAAGGTAGAAGACAGAGCCTTTGAAATGATGGGAGGAAAAGGAGAAACAAAAGGAAAAAGAACATATTTGAGCAGTAGAGGGAGAACCATAAATAGAACAATGTCATGGCAATAAAGGAAGGAGACAGCATAGACAAGAGTTTAGTCAATGATGTCAAATGCTATAGAAAAGTAGAAGAGAAAAAGCACTGGGGAAAGAGGCCATTGGATTTGGTAATAATGAGTATAACTTCAGGGTCTCAAAGAATTGTGAGGACAAAATCAAAGATAAAGGAGTTGGGAGGTGAGTGGTGAAGAAGAAGAGGTAGAAAATGTAATACACTTTTCCTAAAAATGTGATTAATTTAAAAAAATTTTTACACATTCGTTTTTCAAGTTCCAAATTCTCTTCCTCCCTCCAACCCCTCTCCCACCCATTGAAAAGGCAAGCAACATGATACCTATTACAGAGATCAAGTCATGAAAATCATATTACCATATTGTTATCATTTATGCTTTGGTTTAAAGAAGACCACTGACATCTTGGGGTGTCTTGATTTGCTCATGAATTGGATTTAAGTGAGATAGAGTTGCACAAAGTTATCAGCCTCACTCTTTCTTCCAGAGGCAGACAAAAGTTAAGACAACTGGCGATGGTCCAGGATGCAGTGGATGACCTTGATTTCTTTGATGTCTGACTAAGTAATCTCTAAGCACTACACAATGCCTGCTTCATCCACCTTCAAGGACACTGGAACAAATTGTTCTCATTTACCCATTTCACCAGAAGAAATCTTCACATGCTTGGGGTAGACATACCCCTAACCCACCACTAAAGAGTTTGAGGACTGTTGGTTACCCTCAATCTGGTTTAAGCTGTCTGTCAAGTGGTTTTACCTGGGCGTGGCTGTGATGGGGTGCTTGGGTGCTTGTGCTTGGACCCTAATTATAACATTTCTCCTTAGTGTCTGCTTGGGTGCCTGTGTCTGGACCCCAATTCCAAAACCACATCCAGTTCTAAAATCACATCTCTCCCTGGTCTCAAAACACTATCCCTAGCAGTTTCTCTCTAGCAAAGCAGGGCAGCACGCCCTAGCAAAACACTTATCTCTCCTCCTGATACTGTGGCCAGCTGTATCTATAGAATTTATTGGTCAGAGTCCTGTGTACATGCTAATTGGCTGTGCACTGGGCCATAACGATATTTACTACTTATTATTTAATTAATACTTATTTAATTTTATTAATATAATTAATTTAATTATTTAATACTTAATTATTTAATTATTTAATACTTATTACATAACGATATTACTACTTACTGACCTTACTGATATATATCCCAGACATAGTCAAATGTATACTCCCTTACATTCATCTTGTCTAACAAGACATTTGATGGAAGCAACCTGGATATTTTCAGTCAGCCCTGACTATTAGTTGACTTAGCGATGTTTCATGCTCAAAACCACACCTCCAGGTCACCCTCCCCCCCCCCCACCTTGGGCTATTTCCCAATGAATTCTGGGTAAGATGCCTGCACAGTAGATACAAAAGGTACATGTTCCTTTAAGAACTGACCACCCCTTAACCACTCTCTAATGTCACCCATAAACACCTAACTGACATGTTTCACCCCTAAATCGCCTATAAAAAGTTTCCTGCACCCCTGTAAGGTTGCGGGTTTCCTAAGAATTCTTGCCTGCTGTAAAGTGTAATAAATCTTTGCCGCCTTGACTTAAAGGATGCTTGAGATCGTGAATTCATTCTTGATGGCCCCAACCCTCTCTAGTACTCGGGTCCTTGAGAGGTACTCTGCCTCAACGACCCTATCTGGGAACTCCAGTCTTGGGATTCCTGGACCTTGTCTCCACCAACCCTCAACAGCTGCTGCCCATACCACAGCTTCTTGAAGCCACGAAATGAGAGCTGGGTGACAGGTGGACACCAAAGATGTATGAGCAGCCCTGAAAAGTGCTCAGCAAGCTGTCATGCCAGAGGTGGTAGTCCTCCTTCAACTCCCTAATTCCATATTAACCATCGTTTACTTGTCTATTAGGGGACAGAGATCATAGTGTCCAGTGATGCCATGACTGAAGGAAGGCTTTTTAAAGAAAAATAGGGAAGCATGTTTGTAGATCAAGGAAGAGTCAGGAGAGGGAGAAAAATGAGAGAGAAAGGATGACTGAAGTAAGAAGATCCTAGAGAACCCTGGCCTTAGCAAGGAGGAAGGCCACCTTACCCTTTGAGGGTAGAAGGAAGGAAGAAAGGATATGAGCTATCAATTTTTGAGATGTGAAGGAGAGAATGGAATGAACTCAGCTTGCTGTAGTGAAAAGTACTGGATTTAGTCAAAAGACATGGGTTTGAATGCAGATTTCTCTGTTTAATACCTGTGTGGCCATGGGCAAATCATTTAATCTCCATCATGTGACAGTACATCAAGAGCCGGGATTACACGCTGTGTGAGCAACTGGTACCAGCAGGAGCTTCTGAAATCCCTTTAACACACTTCATCTCTCTGGGCTTCAGTTTCTTCATTTGTAAAAAGAAAGAGTTCGACTAGATGGCCCCTAAGGCCCTTCCGGATAAAAATCTCTGATCCTATGAAATCACCAGGCTGATCTCCCCAAAATGGATCTGCCAGTGCCCTCATGTTCCAAACCCCTCACAAAATTCCTCTAAGTCCTAGTTAGTGTTCATTAGCCCTTCAGGAATGGAAGGATGGGAGTGTGAAGCATGTGGGGAAAACCTGTTAACTTCATCCACCCTGTCAATATTATAAATTCTTTGTTGTCATTCCTGGTTAAGCAGCAAATTCCGTGGAAAAACAAAAATAAATCAAAGTTAGAGTCGCAGTTCCCGTTGTGGTCACAAGGTGGCGGTCTCTTGCACGGATTTGCAGAGCTTGGTCGGCCCTAGTTGCTTTTCAACCTTAAATACTGCACGCCATTAATTTTTTTTAAAAGGTATACCAGTCGTCAGAGAAATGGTTTCAATCCAGGAGGGGACTTAAAACCAGGCCTTCAATCCAACATTCGCGCCCTGTGCATGGGGCTCGGGGAGATTTCTGCGCGGGGGTGCGGGAAGGAGAGAAGGGTAGGGTCAGGGTGCGAGAAAGGGGGACCCCAGAGTAAGATCTTTAGCGATTCTGAGAAGATGCCGAAGTCCTTGCAAAATGGGGGGGGGGGGGGGGGGGAGAAGGGGGTGAGATGTCATTATAGCCGAGTTCTGGCCTCTCCAAAGCCCTCCCAAACAGCTGCCTTTCTGGAGCACCAGCAGGTGCGATTTGGTCATTAAAGAAAAAAGAGAAAAGTATCATTAGATAGAATTTCTTTTTATCAGCCTGTATTTCAGGAGAAACTGTGCGGGAAAAGAAAAAGGCAGCCTCTTGTAGGTTTGCAACACGAGGTCGTCTGGGAAGCCAAAAGACAGCAGGGCTCATGTAGATGGAGCCTGGGCCCCAAGGAACTCGGCCCCTGTCATAGACATTCTCCTAATGATGTCTAGAGAACGGAGACCAGCAGGGCCCCTGGAAGCTCCGTGCCATGGCAGAGCCGAAATGCAGAGGTACCCCTAGCCCGGTGAGCAGGGCGAGCTTGAAGCACGACCTCCAACCCTGCAGCTCGGGTTACACACCACAGCCAGCCCTTTCTGCCTTCAGGGACTCCTACCAAGGGGCAAGGAGCCACAGGTAGGCCCAGGAGCCACAGGTGGGCCCCTCCTGAAGCAAGGGCTTGGGACCCAGGCGGGCTTCAGGAGGCAGAATCGCGGAGGATGCTGCAAATAGAGGCGGAAGCCACATGCAAAGGGCAAGGCAGTCCAAACAACCAGCTCACGACCACATTGGCAGGCAGGCCTGTAAGCTCAGGCATACGTGTAGCAATTTGATCCTTTTTAGCCTTATTTGCATCCCGCCCCTTCGTGCACGATATAGTTCAGCCAAGCTGGCCTCCTTACTCTTTTTCGGACACAAGCATTCCGTTTCCCACTTCCTTGTGCCTTTTTGCTCTGGCCACCTCACAAGTCTAGAATACACTCTCCACCTCACCTTCTTTTCTTAGAATCCCATTTCTTTCAAAACTCAGCTGAAGTCACCTCTACATGAAACCTTTCTTTCTCTTCCCCTCTCCCCCACCCACATGCAATTGCCTGCTCCTCAATATTTTGTGCCTATTTTGTATATAGGTAGAGGCTGTCTCCCCTAATAAAATGTAAACTCCTTGAGGGCTCTTGACTTTGTCTTTGTGTCTTTAAGCATCTAGCAAAATACCTGGCGCCTAGTAGGGATCCAGCAAAGCTGGCCCAAAACAGGCTTGTTGATAGACTGATAGGTGGTAATAGCCTTCTGGGGTATTATCCACTGAAACGACAGCGGCAGCAGATCCTAATTCAGCCTCTCTTTTGTCTTCATAGGTAAAGAGATAGATTCTGCCGAGACCACCCCTCTTTCTTTTTCCCAGTTGCACAGTAGGCACACCACGTGGCAAAGAACTCCTTCAGCCACTATATTAGTTACAGCAGCAATCAAGGACTTCACCACCCAAGAGTTCAGTGCTCTTTGAGAGCTCCAATGTCGCCAGCTGTCTTGAGAAGATTTGGCTGCAATGAATATAAAATATGGCAGTACGTTTAAAAGGCAGCTAGTTGATTTTTATGACACTTTAAAAAATTATGTCCCTCACACAGTGCAATAAATATTTTATTCTTGGGGTACGTGTCCTACTGAGCCTGAACAATTCTCTTATCAAGCAGCACAATCTCAGATCTATCAGTGAGAAGACTTAAGTTTTAAGAGGAAGGAGTTCTTGAATTTGAAGAGTTTGTGCTAGTAGGCATTTGGGTTTGAAAGAGGGGTTCCATTGGATGAAATTTTCTTACAGTATTTTGCCCTCAGTGCCTTCTTTTTCTTTATCTTATTCTACCATAGTTGGCCAGGCAGATGTCTGTATTGTCTTTGTTAGATTATAGCCTCCAGGTTGTTAGGTACCAGGTCATTTAAAAACACATTTTTATCCCTAGCACCCTAGCCACCATGTTGCACGTGGTCTATCTCTGATTTCAGCAATATAGGGAAAATTCCTCTGTGTCAACTCCCTCTGCCAATGCAGGTCAGCAATTTATCTGCAATTTAGGGTCATGGGACCATCGCTTCAGAATAGGAAGGGATCTCACAGGCCATTTAGCCCAGCCTTCTCATTTTATGGATGAGGAAACTGAGGCCCAGAGAATTGCAGTGACTTGTTCAAGGATACAGAAATGATGAAGGCCAGTGCCAGCATTCAAACATAGGTCCTCTAACTCCAAATCCATTGCTTATTTCCAGTATAATTCTGGCTTCCCTTATAGTCTTAGAGCATAGGTTCCCAAAGTGGGTGATATTGCCCCCGGGGGACACTGGAATAATGGGGGGGGAGCCCATAGTAGTTTCAAGTATAATTGGGGGGCATTGAATAAAAAACAAGGATGCAGTAGAAGCATAAAGAAAAAAGAGAAGAAAATTTTGAAAAACCTTTTGTACACGTTTCATCTGAGTTGAAGTCAGTTAAAGTCAGATGTAAAGTCACAGTGATTACATTGTTTTCCAAATAAACACACAGAATGCAAGTTATAACTGATCAATGGTCAAGTCCTGCAACAGGTCTTAACAAGCAAGTGTTGGCAGGTGAGCCTGTTGCTCATTGTCAGAGAGGCTAGCATGCATTGGCAGAAATATGTGCATGTAGGCTCTATGGTTACATGATGCAATATTGCATCGTCGAAATTTCAAGGAAGAAAAAACCCACAAATTTACGATAAATTATTAAATTTAAGATGCATTATTTTTTAAAATTTTTATTTTTTTAATGATGCAATTTTTAAAAAAAACCATTAAATGGCTAAAGAAAGTAGATTTCCAGGGGATGCTGAGTAATTTCTCTCTTTTTTTTTTTTTAAGAAAAGGGGAAGGTAGGCCAAATAATTTTGCAAACCTCTGGATTAGAGAATTGCTTGGAGGCAGTGAGAGACCAAGGGATTTCCCTTACAGATTTAGAGAATTGCTTGGGCCCAGTGGTTTAGCTATGGCCACACAACTGGTATATATCAGAGTCAGGACTTGAACACAGGTCTCGCTCCCTCCAAGGTTGGCCCCCTATCCAGTCTACCCTGCTGCTTTTCTTTACAGTTAGGCACTTAAAGAATATATGAGGAATTGAGCAGATATTATTAGAAATATCTCATTTGGTCAAGGCCAGAGAATCACCAGAGGGCATCATTAACTTAACATACAAGATGACCCCAGAGCATGTCAATTAAATTGGATTATTGAGATAAATGGCACAGCTCCACAATATAAGCAGCAATGTGCTTACCAGGCTGTTGATTCTCTTTGTGACATTTAAATCTCTGAACAGTGAATGAAGAGAAGTATGTCTTCAAAAAATTGCATAAATTTATATTACATGTCTTGTTCTTTTTGTAAAATCTCAGTCAGTAGTAAAGAATTTTAGGACTGTACAATTATATACTGTCATTCTTGTATAAAGAAAAGTGTTATTATTGTCAATAATAATAAGTAACAGTACTCTAAAGTCTGAAAAAAAAAGCTATACATATATGATCACATTTAATAATAATAATACCATTTATGTAGCATCAATTATGTGGCAGGCACTATACTAAGCACGTTAGAAATAGGGGCAGCTAGGTGGCACAGTGAGCAGAGCACTGGCCCTGAAGTCAGAAGGACCTGAGTTCATATCCGGCCTCAGACACTTGATGCATTTACTAGCTGTGTGACCTCGGGCAATTGCTTTGCTCCACCCCACCCCCCCACCCCCCCGCCCGGGAAAAAAAAAGAAATATTATCTCATTTGATTTTTACAAGAATCCTCTTAAGTAAGTACTATCATTATCCTCATTTCACAGATAACAAAACTGAGGCTGAGAGGCTAAGTGACTTGGTCAAGTTCTTACAGCTAATAGGTAACAGATGAATTTATATTCAGGCATTTTTTGACTCCAAGGTCAGTGTTCTTCACTCTGTGAAGCTGCAATGATAACTGAGCACTTAAAGTAGTTGTTTTCTTTGTTTTTCCTCACGGCAGTGGGGATGGAATGGCATTGATTCAGCCACACTCCCTCTCTCATCCATTTCTCCTCATGACTTCATGACTTTCAAAGATATCAGAATGGCACTTATGACCATGGACCAAAATAAAACTGAGACCCTGACCTTGTTCGCACTCAGTACTATAACCAAGTCAATTAGTCACAACCCTACTTCTGCTCTCTCCTTACCCTATTGTTGTTGTTGAGTAGTGTCTGGCTCTTCCTGACCCCATTTGGGGTTTTCTAGGCAAAGATGCTGCAGTGGTTTGCCATTTCCTTCTCTAGCTCATTTTACATGTGCATGAGAACACTGAGGCAAACAGGGTTAAGTGACTTGCCCAGGGTCACACAGATAATAAGGTCAACATTGAACTCAGGAAGATGAGTTTTCCTGACTCCAGGTATGGCATTCTATCCACTGCACTGCCTAGCTGCCCCTTATCCTACTCTGCTCTACACACCCCTGCCCTCCCAAGATGAAAGACTTGAAAATAAATTATTTTTGCTTTAAACCATAAATATTTCTAACTTAAAATATTCAAAACCTAAGGTAGTGATTAGAAAATAAGACTTTTCCTTAAAATGCTTAGAGGATAGGTTAATATTAAACACGAATCTCATATCAGAGCTCAGCACATCTTATCTGACCTCAAGAGATTCTGACTTCTATCTAGATTGCTTTTTAAAGAAAAAAAATCATAATATTAATGTTCCCCTGGAAGGGGATACTATGCTCAATGCTATTCAAATTCCCTGAATATTTAGGTATTTTAATATCTCTTTAAATAATGTAATGCATTGGCAGTGTCTCCAACTGGTGTACATTTAGACTTCTCTAGTTGCCATGTAGAACTCTGTAATCTGCAAGAGAAAATGTGTCCCAAGTATCTATCTAGAATATACCGTTTCCATGAGGGCCAGAATCGCAAAGTCAGCATTGTCTACTGTAGGCCTCTGGCAAGGGCTATAGTTGGAAAAATGAGTGCAATATCCCATAAGACTTTTCTTTGGTACTGGAAATCTTTCAGATTCCCAAATGAATGAATGCAAAAGCATGAATTAAGTTCTTGCTCCATGCAGCGCTTAGCCCTGTGCTAAGTGCTGGGGGATACACTTTGAAAAATTGAGAGTCTCTATTCTCAAGGAACTCATGTAGTAACTGGGGGATGTAATGCATATAAAAAAAAAGTTTGGGCAGGGCAGACAAAGAAGATAGAGCAGAAGATTAATCCTCTAAGATAAGGCTTTCTCTCAAAGCATTAAAGGTTGTGACCAAAGCAAAGACTGGGAATTATGAAAATACACAGAATCCTCACAGTACTTTTACACTTGAAAGGCCCACAGGGCTATAGCAAATATTCCAGGCTAGTTAATTCTGTGGGTGTGCTTCCTATACCCTGGAAGATTTTGTGTCACTCAGAGAGTGCAGTAGCACCCTAAGGACATCCCATCTTTCCCTCTAACCTGCAGCTGAAATCTCTCCAATGACATGTGTCATTTCCCCCAATCGGAATGTGAGATCTTTAAGAGCAGAGACTGTGAAGCTTTCTAGCTGTGTGACCCTGGGTAAGTCACTTAACTTTTGTGGGCCCCAGCTTCCTCAGCACTCTGCTCAGATATCACCTTCTACATGGTTTCCTGATTCTCTGAATACAAATTAAAACTTGAAAGTTTAATTTAATGACCTCAAATACCCATTCCGGCTCTAAATCTATGATCCTGTGATTATAAGCTGGCTTTCTGTTTGTATTCCTAGTACTTGGCATATAGTAAGTGCTTAAAAAGTCCTTTCTCAATCCATTTTGTCCTAATGATAATAATAATTAACATTTGTATAGCACTTTTGTATTTGCAAAGTATTCTACATTATTTCATTTGATTCTTACAACAGCTTTATGAGGGTAGAAACTATGGATTTTTTTTTTAGCTAGACCTGTGATCTTAGTTTTTGTTTTATTAATTAATTTATTCATTTTTAGTTTTGAACATTCACTTTTATAAGATTTTGAATTTTAAATTTTCTCCCCCTCCTTGCCCCTCCCCTGCCCCAAGACTGCGTGCAATCTGATATAAGCCATACGTGTACAATCATATTAAACATATTTCCACATTAATCATGTTGTGAAAAAGAATTAGAACCAAAGGGAAAAACCACAAGAAATAAAAAAGGAAAAACCGTTTGCTTCAATCTGCATTCAGATTCCATAATTCTTTCTCTTGATGTGGATAGCATTTTCCATCATGAGTCTTTGGGAATTTAGACCTGTGATTTTAAGCATTTATTTATGTTTCTGCTATGTTCCAGGTACTATGCTTAGTGCTTTTTAATTTTCTTTAATTTTTAATTTTTTATGTTTGTATTTTTTCTTAATAACATTTTTTCCAATTACATGGAAATGTAGTTTTTTGCATTCATTTTTGTAAAACTCTGAGTTCCAAATTTTTCTCCCTCCCCTCCCCAAGATAGTAAGCAATCTGATATAGGTTATACATGTACAATCATGTTTAACATAATTTCCACATTAGTCATGTTGTGAAAGAAGAATCAGGTTAAAAGGAGAAAACCACGAGAAACAAAAACAAAAAAAAGTGAAAAATAATATGCTTTGATCTATATTCAGACTCCATAGTTCTTTCTCTGGATGTGGAGATATACTTAGCACTTTTTACAAATATTATTTCATTTTATCCTTACAACAACCCTACAAAGTAGGTGCTTTTATTATCCACATTTTGTAGCTGGGGAAACTAAGGCAAACAGAGCTTAAGTAACTTGCCCAGGGTCACACAGCTAGTGAGTGTCTGAGGCTGAATTTGAACTCAGGTTTTCCCAATTCCAGGCTCAGTGTTCTATGCTTTGTGTCACCACTTCCTTCTTATTACCCTAGGGAATTTCCAGTTGAGGGAATTCTCTCTAACAAAGTAGAGGGGTAATTGTCCCACGATTTCCTGGGGGTCAAGTGACTAGTCCAGAGGTACATGGTCAGTGGTTATCCAAGATAAGACTCGAATCTAGATCTTACTCTGATGCCAATTTTCTCTCTATCCATTACACAAAGCTGCCTCTCCCACTATAGAGATTATTATTCTCTTTTTCGTAGGTGAGGAAGCTGAGGCAGGTTAAGAGACGCGCCTTTGGTCGTAGCAACAGTGTTAAGGGCAAGAATTGAACCTAGGGTCTTTCCTGAGTTCAAGTTCAGAACCTTTTTTTTTTTCAATCAAACAAATGCCAGGGTAGCACCAAGAATATTAATCAGTAAATTGAAAGCCAACGGGCTGACCGATTTGGCAAGACCAATAGAAGAGACAGTCTACTTTTCAGTGTTATACCAGAAAGCAGAATTAGGTTCAGATGATGGAAAGGTACAGGAATACAAATTTAGGTTTAGTATTATAAATAATGGTCTAAAAATGAGAGCTATCCCACAATGGAACAGGCTGCCTGGGGAGGAAACAGCTCTCAGTCACCGGAAGAAGTTTCTAACAAGAGTTTGCTCTAAAGGTCATGACTGCCCAATTGGTATTCAGGTAGGGTCTAGTTGATCACCTGTCAAGGATGTTACAGAGAAAATTCCTTTAAAGGGTGGGATGGTGGCCTGGATTCTAAGGGTTTAAAATTCAAAAGTGGGGAACCTGCAGTGTTGAGGCCACATGTGGCCCTCTAATTCCTCAACTGTGGCTGTTTGACCGGATCCAAACTTCACAGAACAATGACTTGGCCAGGGTCAGAAAGGCAGAATGTGTCGGAAGCAACACTTGAACCCAGATCTTTCAAATTTGAGACCAATCTTTATCCACTACATATAGCACATATAGCACATTCTCTCTTAGATGTATACATGTATATATGCACATACATGTATACAAACACAATGCTCATGTATGCATGTACACATGTATATCACATGTGCATGTATGTGTATTCTCCCTTTACATTTCTCTCTGCCTTTTAGAATCCCTAATTTCCTCCAAAGTTCTGCTCAGATATCACCTTCTGTGTGAATTGTTTCTTGATCCCCTGAATTGCTAGGGTCTCTCTCGATTTTAATTTATTTTATTTTGTATGTACTCTATGTTTACATGTTGTCTTCCTTGAAAGAATGTAGGCTACTTGAGGAGAGGGATTGATTCATATTTATCTTTGTATCTCCAGGCCCAATACCTGGCAATGTATATGCATTATATATAAGGATATAATTACACACATGTATGCATATATACATCTGTATATATATGTATGTATATATACACACACATATATGTATGATATATATTAATCCAGGCTCACAGAAATATACACACTTGAGCCTACGTATATACACAGCCATATACGTACAGGTACACACAACAGAGTGCATACAATATACAAATGCATGCGTGTATATCTGACCCTTAATGGCTATTTGGCTTACCTAGCCAAATCACAAAACCTCTCAGTGCTCCACTCTTGTGCTTCTCAATCTTTTTTGGTCTCAGGACATCCATTATACTCTTAAAAATTATTGAGGACCCTCCAAAGAGCTTTTTTTTTTTAATTTGTGTGGGTTATATTTATTGATATTTGCTGTATTAAAATGAAAATATCTCAGTATTACTATGAAGATAGTTTTGACTTTGGGACAGCCTGGGTTCCCTTGATAGCACTTTGAAGATCATTGCTCAGGGAAATTCTCTAAGACTCACAGAAAAGATGCTACTTGCATTGACAGAGAGAATTTCCTCATCTGGGAGTTTGCTACATCAAAGAAATCACAAACTCATTCCATGTTCCTCTATATAATACAACAATACAAGGTAGCTAATCTTAAGTGCTAAATGACTCCCAGGTAGGAAGCATTGTTGGAATTTAGAAGAGGGAGTGATCTCTGAGGTCTGGGGCTATTAAGGAGAGATGGGGTCTTGTTGGATCTGAAAGGAAAGATAATTTAGATATATTCTAGATATATAATTTAGATAATTCTCTAAATTACAATTTAGAGAAGTGGAGAAGAGGAGGAATGTGTTCTAGGCAGAGGGAATAACAGTAGTAAAGGAACAGAGGGAGGAATGTACAAAGGTAACAACGAAAGTGTTATTTTGTCTGAAGTGGGGAGTTTATGAAGGGGAACAGCGGGAGATAGGTTGGAGAGATGGGTAGAGAGCAAATTCTGAGAGGCCTTGAATTCTGTTGGAAGACATTCATTCCTCATTGGTGTCAAAGTCATCAAACAGTGGTCACAAATACTGGAACTCTCTGAGACTTTCTTTTGTGTGCTGAACTTCAGCTCTGGGAACTCCTTCCACCAATGCATGTGATAACTCATCCTCACATTAACAAATAATTTGCCTACAGGTAGAGTCAGAGGCTGAGATTTCAATCCATGTATTCCTGACTCCTAGCCCAGCACTCTATTCACTAGTAAATTGTCTAAGATAAGGAGATTTTGTCCTAAAGTAGCTGGCTTGGGACATGATGAAGAGTTTCATGTCAGTCTGGCCCCGTTCTGGAATTCTTATGCTGTTATTGTCCATCTATATTTTTTTCCTCCCTTTTGATCTTGAGGCAAATAAGATAAAGGCCGCAACAGAGGAATGGGATATGACCCTGATATTCTGTGGTACTCAAACATCTGCCACATTCCAATTCCTCACTATTCCAAATTTACCTAACACTAAGACAATTGACAAGTTTTGACAGTTATTGAAAACACGCTTCTTACCATTCCATTGTTCATAGATGTAAGTTTCACAATGAGAATCGACAGCCAGGTGAACACATAGTTGTGTATGTGGCAGACTTATGCCATTTATCTCAATGTTGCAGTTTAGGGGATTTCTTAGTCAACTTGCTCTGGGTTCTCCTTGCATCTGGAGTTCACAAAGCCCTCTAGTAGTCCTTCTTGCCTCAGCCAAACTTGAAATCTATAAAGGTCCAAAACAAGCCAATGATATTGCACTTTTGCATGTAAAGAAAGAAAGGACCACTGTTTGCAGTATGAAAGCAACTTAAGAAGGAAATGGTTAATGTCGTTAGAAATATGTACCCAAGGCATTCATACCACTAGAACAGCCTGGCTTTAGAAAGTAGTCAATAAATCTCCCAGTTAAACAACATTCTTGTCTAGTGACTCTTTGGAAAATTTGATCTTGGTCAAGCTTATCTCTAGCTCATCATTAATGATGCTGTTACTGATGTCTAATTATCGCTTCCACACATGCTTTTTCCAAGTTAAGCATCTTTATTTTGTGGTTTTTTAAAAAATAAGTTTTTATTGATTTTTTTTTACATTACCATGGTTTTCTCCAGTCTTCTTCCCCCAACCCCCAGAGAACCATTCAATATGATTAATAGTATTTTAAAGACAAAAAAGAGGGGAGAATTCAGCATTATTGATCAATACATCAAAAAACTCTGAAATTATGTTCAGTGAACAATACTTGTGAACTCTCACCTCTGTAAGGTTTGGGGTGAGAGATTTTTCTCATATCTCTTCTTTTGTGCCATGTTTGTCCTTTATAATTTTGAAACATTTGCTTTTGATTAAGTGTGTTTACATTACTGTTTGCATTATAGTTGTTGTGTATTTATTTTCTTCGCTCTTTTTACTTCACTCTGCCTCAGTTCATGTAGATTTTCCATGCTTATCTGTATGCATCACATTCATAATTTTTATAGAGCATAATATTCCATTGTATTTATGTACCACAACGTGTTTGACTATTCCCTAATTTTTGGGCATCTATTTATTTCCAATTCTTTGCTACTACAAAAAAAGTATTGTGATAAATATTTTGGTTGACGTAAGGACTTTCTTAAGCACTTTCATTTCGGTATCTCTCTTGACAACACCATTTTGCAGTGCTTCCTGGAAAACCAATGATCTAGGATTCTAGGCATGATTCCATATTTCAGTGATGCCTGATAATTCTATCCACAAAAGATGAATTCATAAAAAAAGATTTTTGAAAAATCCTACCCCATTCAATATAGCAGGTGCCATATTTTGAAAAAGAGAAACATATGAATTAGAACTTTCAATGTTAGCTTCTTAGGACACCACATCAGTTCTTCCAGTATTCATTCCCTATGCATGTCCATAATGTACCTACCCAAAAATGAAGGCAGAAATTCCTGAGAATACAACCTCCTTTGCCTCTGCTGAACTGCTTAATTTTCTCCTGGATAATCCCTCCCTGACCTACCTTTTGAGGTTGATCTAATTGTACAATTAACTGTGGAAGATCCCAGGTTGCCCTGTATTTAAGAGTGTAGATGAAAGACATGGCCAACAGAAAAATTGCATGAGAGACTCAAGCTCTTCCCAAACCATCAATGTGAATTTTCTGTCCATAAGCAATGCCATTTATGAAGGCAACTGCATTTTTCCAGAATGTAATTGTCACATAATAGTTAGCATCTACTTATCTATTTAAGATCTGAAAACACGTTATATACATTTGATCCTTGTGGCATGCTGTGAGGTACAGTGCTATTCTAATGCCCATTTTACAGATGAGGAAGCTAAAAGGTTCCCAGGATTCCCTAGCTACTAAGTTTCTGAGGCATGATTTGAACTCAGATCTTCCTGACTCCACGTCCAGCACTCCCTCTATCTAACGCATCATCTAGTTGCTTCTATATTACCTTAATTACATATGTCTGGGAATTGCTCACATGAAAGCATTAACTAGAAACTTTTTCTCTTGTCCTAGAACTGATTCTGATACTGAAGAGACTATAAAGGAGTCTGAAATACACTACATATAGTAAGTCATCTCCTTTTTTGCATTAGATTACCAGAAAATCTTGGTCAAGACTCCATATTGAGTTTATATAGAGCCGTAACTAGTAATTTTGGAGACCAGAACATATAGCATTAAATGTGGTGTGACAGGCCCTGGACACCATCCCCTCGTAGGGAGACAAAGACTCGGCAGCATTACAAGATCACCATCTGGAAGGAAATATTCCTTCTCCTTCATCTATGATGCCAAAGGGGTGAAAATGCTGTCAGAGGTAAACAACGTGAATTTTAAATTCATACTGCTGTAATAGGGGTGTGAGAACTGACTGGCATCTTGGGATTTGTAGTTCGGAAGATTATGCCTTCCCTTTAACCTCAGAGAGTGATTTGGACTATCACGATCTCTAAGTCACAAGGCAGACATAAGTCATGAAGGTTTTAAAGGGACAAATATAGTCTGTAAGAGGACAGAGGGAGAGGAAGGGTTAGGGACATGAGCTTAACAGCAACAGCTTCAGTAGCAGTTGGGGAGACAGGGGCTTTAGTCCTATTGGGAACTTAATGAGCCAAGCTAGAAAGTGGAGGCAGTAGATATGGGTGTAACAGACAAAAAAAGATACTGAAGGGTAGTTGAACTGTGACTGAGAAGGGAGAGATTGAGTTGGACCATTGGGCCCTGGGGAGGACTCAGTCTGAAGTTCTTCATTGTGTTTACCTCTTCAAAGACTATAAAGTGGAGGGGGGGGTAGTTCCAAAAGGTCTACTTTCCCCCCAATTTCCCTTCCCCATGACTATCTATTTATAAGCATTATAACATACCCTCTTTATTTCCTTTACCTAGATATTTCCTGTATTATGATTTTGCCTCAAATATGTAGAGGTGAAGGGGTAGCTAAACATATGCAAAAATTAAAGCAGAGAGCCAAAGTGTCTAAATGTTAAGGATTTTCCTAATATTCTGGGGGCTCTGAGCTATTCTTTTAAACTTTTCATTTGATATAAACTTAATTAAATAACAAGGAAAGATGCCACATGGACCTAAATGCCACCATATTGCTCCTAAGCTAAGCAAAATAATTGTTATAATAGGATGTGGCTGATTAACTCTATGAAAAAGGGAGAGGCAGGAAGAAGTCAGGGACTGAAGAAATGGTGTCACCTTAAACTACACCTCAGGAAGACCTCAGAAGAATTCAGCTCTTCTTTCCAGAAGGGAGGGGAAGGCAGAAAAAAATCAAGTACCAACCAGTTGACCATTTCTACCCTCTACAAAGATACCCATTGGTGCTACATTATCTTGTAAAATCATTATTGAAATATTTTTGGCCTCAAAATTTGAGGACCCTGGGGAAAAAAAACCTGATTCACCCTTTGCTAGTTAGGGCTCTGATTTTGTGGGATCGTTCCAGAAGGAGAGCTTTTGTGTGGTCTTCTCAAAATGACTCAAAGCACTTTTGGCTTCATTAAAACTGCTGCTGCAACACTCATAATTAATTGCAAATGTGCCAATTAATTACAAGATTTACACAGCTATAAACTGAACAACTTCACTATAAATACACTGCATTTACCTCAGTTAAATTTAATGAATTTGTGCACAGGGATCTTATGTTAGTTATCAGCATCATGCCTTGTCACTCCCAAGCAAATAGTCAGACTGAAAAGATGGTATTAGATTGCTAAGGATGCCCTGAAGTAGATAGTTAGAGGGAGATGATTAGTCTGGTTTCTCATCACTCAAATGTGTTACTCTTTGTTCAACAGAGGAGTCAATCCTGCTCAACGATTATTAATGGGGCAACATCTTTAGATTTGCTTCAACTGTCACCCATCCAGACAAATCTGAAGATTTATGAGACAAACAAAAATGTATTCTGGAAGCTTTTCTGTCTGCAACTATTCTTCACTCATTTTTACTATGAGAATTAGTCTTTGTCAGGAATTGTGGAGATAGATCAAAGTGGATCCCTGATGCTAAAATAGAGGTCATAAAGTGTGTGCCATATGAGGTCCAGCATGTACTTGGATCAATGTAGCATTGACCTGTTTATCCACTGAGAAAGCATTCTTCCAAGATGACATGTCAACAGAAGAGCCATTAAAAGCATCTTCTCTAGAGTCATCCTTTTGGCTTCACCTACTGAGAACTCAATAGAGTATGAAGTGAAGAAAGGAGTCATTTTTCTTTGCCTACTGCATCTCCCACTTGCATAACACAGACAGTCTCAGAAAAAAAGCACCCCCTTTTCTAGCTAAAAGACTGTATTAGCCAAAGGGGTAGAAAAGCCATATATGTAATACAGAGAGAACTATGGCATAATATACTGCTTTTATTTTCTTCCAGTTATTTAGTATTTTATAGCATCTGAGTTCCCATAATTGTATGCTGCAGTGATTTCCAAGGTAGTTATTGTGGTAATAAAGTTTAGTCATGTTGAAGGCCTTCTTAACTCTCACTAGTTTGTTGAAGCTTTATAAAATCTACCAAACTTCTCTGGGCTTCAATTTTCTTATTTGTAGAATGAGATCTTTAGATTAGATAACTTTTTTTAAAAAAAAATTAAATGTGCTATTAAAAAACTTAATATTTCAGATCAGTACAATCCACTAAATATGTTTAGTAACTTACCTTGGAATTGATTAATTTCTATGTATCAACAATGTTTCAGTCAATCCTTCAAAGCCTATCTCAGGATTCTTTGTCCTTTTATTCATATTCACATGCTGTCCTATGTGATCTGTGTGGGATTGTGTGGTACGGTAGAGTAGGCTTTGGCCTGCTCAGGTCTTGCCCTTGAGACATACTGTTTAAATGACTTTGGCTGTACAAGTTTCTTAACCATTCAGTGTGCCACTCTCACCCCAGAAATTTCTTAAATGGAAGTACAGTTGTCCACCTGCAGTGGTACAGAGAATTTTCTTATCAGGAACTTTCTATATCAAAAAAAATTATAGTCCAGTCAAAAAAAGATCTTTCCAGATTCATCTGTTTCCTTGCATTTTATAGTCATAATGGAATTATAGGGTTCCATTACTTTATTGTATACTAGTTGATCTTCTGTCTTCCTCAACTCCTGACCTCATAATAGGGGACTTCAATAAACACGGTGATTCTTCCTAAATACCACAACCACTCAATTCTTCAACCTGTTCTTTCATGAGCTACTCCTCAACCCCACATCAGTCATGTGTAAAGATGATCATACTCTTGATCTTGCCTTTACTCTACAGATGAGCCACCTCTATGTTCAAGAATTCGGAAATTCCCTTATCCACCATAATCTATTGACTTTTCATCTCTCCCTCTGCTTTCCCTTGGACAATCTTACTCTCCATTCTCAACATGACCTCCAAGCCCTTGACTCCTCCATTCTCTTCCATCTCCCCTGTACTAGCCTCTCCCTCTTCTTCTTCCCATCTTGACTCCTTGGTGAACTAATTCAACTCCACTCTGTCCTCCTCCATTGAATTCCTAGCTCTCTTATCATATTGGGGATTATGCCAAGCCTCAGCCTTCTATCACTCCCACCATTCACCACCTTAACTCTTACATACGTGATACTCTACATAGATGGAGAAAATCACAGAACTCTTCTGACTGGGTCCAGTACAAATTTATATTACACAGTCTTAATTAGGTCCTCCCTGTTGCTAGGCAATCCTATTATACTTCCCTAATCAAGTCATTATTCTACTCTCCACAGTGGCTTTTCCAAACCTTTCCATCTCTTCTCAAACCTTCCATGGCTCCCACTCTCTCAACTAAGAACCTTGCCTCATATTTTACAGAAAAAAATGAGGCCATTTGCCATGAACTCTTTCTTCTCTCTTTTTTCTCATCTATCACTCAGGTACCTTCTGACACTTTCTCTACCTTCACTCCTATTTCACGTGAAGAAATGGCCTTACTCTTTACCATGGCTGACTCCTCTACCTGTTCAAGTGATCTCATTCCATCCTGTCTCTTCCAATAAATTGCCCTCTCTGTCATCCCTTCTCACTTCTTTTAAATTGTTCTTTCTCTACTGGCTTATTCCCTACTGCCCACAAACATGCCCGTGTCTCCCCTATCCTGAAAAAACCCTCACTTCAACCTTCCATCTCCACCCTCATCCTGTATCTCTTCTGCCTTTTGTGGCAAAACCCCTCAAAAATACTGTCTACAATAGTGCCCTCCACTTTTCCTCCTCTCATTCTTTTCTTAACCTCTTGCAATCTGGCTTCCGACCTACTGTTTTCTCCAAAGTTACTAGTAATCTCTTAGTTGCCAAATCTAATGGTCTTTTGTCAGTCCTCATTCTCCTTGACCTTTCTGCAGCCTCTGACACTGTTGGTCACTCTCTCCTTGATACTCTCTTCTCTCTAGGTTTTTGAGACACCACCCTCTCCTACCTAGCTGATCACTTCTTCTGTGCCTCCTTTGCCTGATCTTCCTCCAGATCATACACTCTAATTGTATGTGTCCCTCAGTGTTCTGTCCTGGGCTCTCTTCTCTTCTCCCTCTAGATTACTTCACTTGGTGATCTCATCAGCTCTTATGGATTTAATTACCATCTTTAGATTCTTAAATCTACTTTTCCTGCCCCAGTCTCTCTGCTGACTTCCTATCTTGCATCTCCAACTTCCTTTAAAACATCTCTAACTGAATATACAGTTGACATCTTAAGCTCAGTATGTCTAAAACAGAACTCATTTTTCCCCCTAAGCCCTCCCCCCGCCACTTCCTGCCTTCCCTGTTATTGTATTCTCAGTCCTTCAGGCTCACAACCCAGGAGCCATCCTGAATTCTTCACTATAATTCCCCCAACCCCCACCCATATCTAAACTGTGCCAAGATCTGTCATTTTTACCTTGGCAATATCTTGATGCTACTTTGTCTTCTCTGAAACTGCCAGGGCTCTATTGCAAGGCCTCATCACCTCACACCTGGATTATCGTGATAGCCTTCTGGTGGATCCCCTGCCCCAAGTCTCTCCCCACTCTAATCCATCCTCCACGCAGCCACTAAAGCGATTTTCCAAACGTGGAGGATTAACCACATCACTACCCTACTCGATCAACTCCAATGGCTCCCTGTCGCCTCCAGAAGCAAATACAAAATATTCTGTTTGGCATTCAAAGTCCTTCATCACCCAGACCTCTCATACCTTTCCAGTCTTCTTATATCTTGCTCCCCAAAACATGCTCTTTGATCCAGTGACACTGGTCTCCTGGCTATTCCATGCACAAGACACTCTACCTCTCAACTCCCAGCATTTTCTCCATCTCCCATGCCTGGAATGCTCTCCTTTATCTGCTCCAACTACTGGCCTCTCTGGCTTCCTTTAAGCTAAACTAAAAACCTTCTATAAGAAGACTTCCCCAACCTTGCTTAATTCCAGAATTATTTCCTGCTTATCCTATATATAGCTTGTTTTGCGTGTGTATGTGTATATGTACATATATGTGTTTATGTATATGCACATGTGTATACATACATATATACATGTGAATGATAAATCATTATAGTGTAAGCACAGCTTTTCTTCCTTTCCCCCCATACCCCCTCCCTGCAAGACTCTCTGGTTTGGAATATCAAACATTCCTTTCCCTCTTTCTTTCTTGCAAAGACCTTTAGACTTTCTGGCTTGGAATAAAGAATCAGACACACCTCTCCAACTGATAAACCTTGAGAATGTACCTCTCAGACACTTCTCTCGTTAATGGGCCCAAAGAATGGAATACATTAGGAGATAAGCCCAAAC
>CM053622.1:646358176-646380838 GCA_028646595.1 Phalanger gymnotis | reverse complement strand
AGAGAGAGAGAGAGAGAGAGAGAGAGAGAGAGAGAGAGAGAGAGAGAGAGAGAGAGAAGTGCTCTTGCCCAGAGGGAGAAGGCAGGAAGGAGACATTTTTGTGTTTAGTCTTTAGAAAATGAATGATCTCTACTTTTAATGAAAGAAAGCAAAAGTAAAAGTGCAAAGCACAGAAAAGTCCTCTCAACAACGTGGAATTCTTGGACAACAATTTGGCTAGGGTTGTGTTACTTCTCTGAAGGAAATGAAGCAGTAACCTACAGTCCAGATCACCACACTGGGTAGATGCCTGCAGCTTCTCATTTTGTGGAAGAAAGAAAAAATTCCTTGTGTATCATCTGTTTTGAAAGTATCATACACCAGTCTATGAATCTATTGGCGAACAACAGACTGGGGTTTACTGCAGCCATGGAGCTGGGTTTTCGATACAGGCAGCTAGATGGTGTGGTGGACAAAGCACTGGCTGTGGATTTGGAAAGACTAGAGTTCAAATACTGCTTCAGGCATTTACTAACTGTGTGATCCTGGACAAATCTGTCAACTTCTGATGGCCTGAGTTCCTCATCTTTAAAATAGAGATAATTACAGCACCTACCTCACAGGGTTGTTGTGAAGATCAAGTGAAATAACAGGTAAAGTGTTTCATAAACCCTACAGTGTTACATAAATGTTTGTTATTGTTAAAGAAACCTTAAGATTCTCCAGGCATTACAATGAGCCATCTTCAGTGTTTGCTTCAAACACAGTGGGAAAAGTGCTACACAAAAGGGAGAGTGAAACTTGGGGAAACCGTGGGGAAAATGAATCCAAAGGGGATCCACAGGGCAGAAATCTTGTTTACAAAGCTGTTTTTCTGGATGGCCTCTGTATCTGAGTTTAAGGAACATTGTGAAACACCTGGCATCCAAAAGGGCAGCCAGTAGTGGTCAGATTATTTCTAGTCTGATCCTTTCGACATCACACGGAAGGGCTGAGATCCCGAAAACTGACTCATTACTTTGGGGTGATGTTTTGACCATCCTCCTGCCTCCAGGCAAGATTGGAAATGTTCCCTCTTGTGGAAAAAAAACAATCAACATTGCATCAGCTTGGTCAGAAAGATGAGAAAAAATATGAGTAATATCAACAAAGACTAATTAAATCCTAGTTTTATTAATAATTTTGCTTCAAGGCTATTTCCTAAGATAATGATTTAAGGGGAAAGGACCTTAGAAAGCTCTCTTGTTAATCAACCAGTATTTCTTGAGCACCTGCTATATGCTCAGTGCTGACAGGTGCTTCCAGAGATACTGAGGAGTTAAATAAGACTTGGTTCCTGCCCTCGAGTGGCTTTTAATCTAGTTGCTCATGAAACAACAGAGTAGAATTTTATCTATTTATTTGCTTGTTTTGGGGGGTGGAGGCAGGGGAAGGGTCAGGATGTATGATTTCATTACAGGAAACTCTGTCCATTGATGGAGATTGACAACTCATCTGTAACTTAAAATCTTAGAGAGTTTCCTGGAGCCCTGAAAAGCTAAGTGATTCATCTATGGTCATACAGCTAGTATGTGTCAAAGATAGGACTTGAATCCAAGTCTTTATGGCTGAACTAGCCCCATTCACTACCAAAGTGTAGAATATGAGCTAATATAGAACTGTGTTAAGTTCTGTAATGCAGGCATAAGTATGGAAGATTTTCTGATTACGATGAAGCCAGTAAAGGCTGGGGTCTAGTCAAGGAAGGCTTCCTGAAGAAGTTGAGCCTTAATTGGGTGAGCAGAGGAGAGAGAGTTGGGGAGAACAGCAGTAATGACAGGATAGAGGTAGAGTATGGCTAGTGCAGCTTTGACTTGAATAGAGCAGCTGGTGGGTATGGTAACTAGTGGGAAGTATAGTTAGATGGTGGGACTCCCTCAAAACGAGGCAGAGGAATTTGGATTTGACATAGTAGCAAATAGGAGTCATTGAAGGTTTTTGGGCATGGGAATGTCATGATGGAAGTGTTGTGTTTAAGGAAAATTAATCTGGCAGCTGAATGTAGGATGTATTGATAAGAGAGAAAGAATTAAGTCAGGGAGTCATCTTCAAAGCTGTTGCAGGAGTCCAGGAGGGAAGTGATGGAGGCCTAGACAAGCATGGTGGCAGTAGGGGATGAGAAATAAGGAAGATTAAAAGTCATTTCATAGGCAAAATCAACAGGGTTGGGCATTAAGCCACTCTTCAAATGTATAAAGTATATTCTTTAAGGATAACAAAAGTCCTAATTGATCTCTGGACTTTGAAACTATGATTTGATTTTAATTTTTGTTTTGATTTATTTTGCAATTTGAAACAAAGAGGGCACATGGGCTATGCTTAGGCTGGAAGTAGAGACCAACCAGTTTGCCTTTTGGTGTCTTTAATTATGCTGCCCCACTAATGAGCAAGTGCAAACCTTTGTAAGGAATTCCTTCAGCTTTCTTCTCAAACCTCTAGTTTTTCCTTTGAAATCTCCTGCTTTGGTCTTCCTCCTTCCCTCAAAATAGAGGTCCTGGTAAATGTGGAGGGGAAAGAGACAGATACAGAGAGGAAGAGCAGCATGGGCAGAACATTTGGTAGAAATGTAAAAACATTACAATCCTCTTTTTTTCCTTTGCTTCAGCAATAGAAGATGGAGCACGCAACGCTGCACTAGCCTTGTGCTTTTGGCAGATTATGTTGTCATTTGTGTGGGGGATGGACTGGAAAGGGGAGAAATTAGAATCAAATCTGCCAGAGTCCAAGTGAAAGGTGATGAGAACCTGAACAAGAGTAGAAGTCATGTGAGTGGGGAAGGAGTTCAGATTTGATAGGAGACAGAGAATTAGCCACAGCTCTAAATAACACTTTGGACCCAAACAGGCTGTGTAACCCTAGGCAAATCACTTAACCTCTCAATGCTGTCTATATAGTGACTTGGAAAAACACAAATTAACATTATCTATGTTTTGTATATTTTTATTTATTTCATTAAACATTTCTCAATTGCATTTTAATCAAAATCCATTCTCACTTTGGGGGTACATGAAGAAACTAAGCAGACAGAGGTTGTGACTTGCCCAGGGTTAAGCAGTTAGTACTTGAGATCAAGCTGGAGCTCAAGTCTTCCTGACTCCAAGTTTAGTCCTCTCCCCACTGCACCACCTGGCTGTCACCCAGAAGCACTTTAGCTATGTTATCTCATTTAGAGTACTGGGCCTGAAGTCAGAAAGATCAGAGTTCAAATTTGACCTCAGACACTTACTAGCTCTGTGACCCTGGGTAAGTCACTTAACCCGGGCCTGCATAAAACTGGAGAAGGAAAAAGCAAACCATTCTAGTATCTTTTCTAAGAAAACTCTGTGGACCAAATGTCCACAAAGAATTGACTGAATATCACCCTGTGAGGTAGGTGCTATTAATACCATCCCTATTTTATACATAACAAAACAAAGCCCAGAAAAATTTAGTGACTTGTCTAGGGTCACACAGTAAGTATCTGAGGCAGTACTTAAGTCTACCTGACTGGAAGTCTAGCACTCTTATCCACTACACCACCTGGTTGCCTCACCCCCTTCTTACCAGAACTTACTTTTTACTAGAAAGAACTTTTCTTTCCTATCATCAAGAAGACAAGGGTGGCAGAGGTACTGAAACACCTAGAGTATCTTCTGCATCCTAAAGAGCGTGAAGTAAGATTTTCCCTCCCTCTCATAGTTAATTTGCTTCTTAGGCAGCTTCAGGATGGAGAGCTGGCCTTTCCCAATCTGAGTCCTCAGCATCAGAACTCTACTCAGTCATGGCCCCCAAAGGTCCTAGGCAAAACTTTGCAGGAGGTCATCTATTAGCCAGTGTACTCTTCAAGGAGAAGGGTTGAGTCTCAGTTATCTTTACGTCTCGCCTACCTCAACCTCTGGCATACTACTCTGCCCGTAGTTGGTACAATATCACAGAACCATTGAGTCTGAAAAAGCTTCAAAGTCCATCTTTTCCATTCACAAGGGAAAAGGAATCCCCACTGCAACATCCCAAAGAGATAGTCATCCAGCCTTTACTGTTCCCCAAATTGAGGGGGAAATCTCAAGACAACGCATTTCTCTATTGGTAAGCTCTATTAAGCATTTTTCCCTTCTGTCTAGCCTAAATTTAAGTCTTTGCCCCTTCTAACTACCCAGCTTAGTTCTGCTTTCCACATGACAGCCCTACACATTCTAGAAGAAAACAATTACATCCTCCCTCAATCTTCTTTTTTTCAGGCTAAATACTAATAATTCCTTCAACCTTTAAAAAAAACAACAACAACATATTTTATTGATATGCTGCTCCCCTTCCCACGCTATTGTCACTTTCTAGTGATTCCCTATGCCATCTTAACCCCCACCCCTTTTCCATCAATAGAAATCTCTACAAAGAAGTACAGTTAAGCAAAAGAAATTGACATATCATCATGTCTGATCATGTTGGTCTCATTCCCCTCCTATACTATTTCACCACCTCTAGGTCAAGTGTTGGGAGCACTTTGCCACTGGTCCGCTGAAGTGATTAAGTCACCTCATTGATCAAAGTTCTGATGTCTTTCAGTGCTCCAGTTGCTCTTAATGTAGAATAAACACAGAGACTCTCACCATTCTGGTTGACTTCCTTTTGACGTTTCACAGGTTACCAATGTTCTTTCTAAGCTGTGATGCCCTGAACTGAACATTATACTCCAAATGTGTTCTAAACACGCCAGGGTAAACCAGGACCATCCCCTTCTTTTTCCTGGTCACCATGTCTCTTTTAAGGTGATTCAAAAACACATTAATTTTTTTTTTTCAGCAATAGCACACTGTTGGCTTGTATTGTTAACAGATGACCATAGAAACATCCTCCTTTCCCTCCAGCTGAAAATTTGAACTCTGCGCCTGGGTCCCAGATGTTTCACCAGGGCCCAGACCCCAGGCCCCCACACTAGATGTCTCCTTACTATGAAGCAGTTCATGTTCCCCCTGCCTCCCAATTTCCAACAGCCTCTATGTATCATCTTCTCTCTTTAGAATATAAGCTCTTGGAGGGTAGGGACTGTCTTGCTTGTTTACATTTGTATCGCCAGCACTTAGTGTAGTGATTGGCACATAATGATGAGTGCTTAGTAAGTGTTCTCTCTCTCTCTCTCTCTCTCTCTCTCTCTCTCTCTCTCTCTCTCTCTCTCTTGCTCGTAGTGAGTGGAATTTGTTGCTGTCACCCTCTCCTTTTCCCTTTTGGAACAGTGAATTCTTCATTTATGTAAGTCTAGTGCCGACCGTGGCCTCATCTGGCAAATTCTCATTCTCCTGTGAAAGACAAATTAGCAGGAGTTACAAGCCCTCTGTTTTCTATACAGAATTTCTTCAGCTAAAGGGAATGCTTTAGTGGCTTCCCTTCCTTTTAGGTGGCAATGAATGAACAAGTCTTTTTCTCCACCAGGAATAAGAGGTGAGCAGAAATCATACCTGGGGAGATCAGTCTTGAATATAATCTGCTGCACCTAATGCTGCTCAGCATTATTTTAAACTGCTGTTCTGCATTTGGAATTGGAATCTATTTTCACGATTTTCTTCTGCAGAGGAAAGGAGAATGTCAGCTTTGATTTTGGATTTTAGAGTCAATTGTGTAATGCCACCTGGGGAAGGAAAGCTAGTAAATGTTTTGCATTAGCTATTTTATCCTCATACATTAGCAGTCAATAATATTTGTTTAAGACTTAAGTCCTGTTGTCTATTTTCACTTGGAAGATATTCAGAACTATGGCTTTTCTGTTATTTAATGTATTTTGATGAAATGGCCAAAATACATTTGGAATAAAGATCCCCTTGACTCCATGCTTATTCCTTCTCTGTGGTGATTTAGCCTCAATTTCTAACAGACTGTCTTCTCTATCTTCCTCAAAGTTTCCTCCCTTCCCCATAAGGAAGTACACAGGATACCCAGCAAGTAGAGACAAGAATAGGTTTATGTTTAGTTAAATAAAGAGATATGCCAAGATACTGAAGACCCTTCTACCTGCTCCCTCTCCTCACTGTTTTTTTTTTTTCACCCAGAGGGCCTTCAAGTGAATGGATTCACAAGCAATAAATTAGAAACTTCACTGGCCTTAGATTTTCCATGAATACATTACTCATGGGGCCCATCTACTAGAGACAGGTAACATATTAGCCTATTCATTACGCTTCTTTAAGAAAAGGATTTAGTGATGGTGAGAAGAGAGAAGTCAGTAACCGTTGTGAAAAAGGGGGAGGGAGGAAGATGAGATGGAGGGGAGACGGCTTTTCAGAGAAGGGTGTGTAAACACTTTTGGTTCCAGGTTTTTGTTTTTTTTTCTTAGATGTGTGACTCAGTGTAGGGTTTTCACTTACTGCTAATTAACTTATTCTTTTTCTCTAACAAGGTAAGAGAGGGAAAGATATGCAGTACTTCTGATTAGAAAAATTCCAATCTCGTCAGGAGACCACTGAATAAGGAGGCCTCAGCATTTATTGGGTAGATGAGGAGGAATCGAATTTCATCACTAAAAGAATTTGAGAAGAAAATAAGTTTTTGCTTGCTACCATCAAATGTGAATATCTAATCTGAAATAGAGTGGCACCTGGAAGCTGGCAGCATTCTAGAAGGTCACTGAGAGAGAATCTGAGAAAAATAATACAGTAAAGGTAGCCCTCTTTTTATGCCAATCCAGTCTATGAAGTCTTATTTTAATGGAATTTATAAAATCAGGGGCTAATTTGGTATATTTTGTGCTCAATTTACCTTGGTGGAATTTTGGTTTTCTATACACAGGGGGAAAATTGTGAATGTGGGGACCAGGAGGAAGATGAAAAAAAAAATGAAATTCTATAGTGTCAAGGGAGTCTAAGGAGAGAGATACAGACAGACAGAGACAGAGAAAAGTAGGGAGAGTGGGGGAAGGAGAAAGAAAGACAAAGACAGACAAAGGGACAGAGAAAGAGATGGATATATGGTCAAATCATCATGAGTAACAATCTGGTAATGTGATCTACTGCCTGGAAGTACAATAAACCTTCAACAACCCATAACTCCAGTCTCTTTTCCAGCAACTTGTATGGGCCTTGGTTCATTGGTGCTCCCTCCGGGCCTCGTAGGTATTTTAGTATAGGTCTTTAATCCCCAGGCCCTCTTTAAAGAAGAACCAGGTGGTTTCCTTCAGTTCTTCTCCTACTCCTAGATAACAGTTCCCCCTTTAATAGGTGTTTATTATGAAGTAATAAGGGCTATCCAACCTTAGGTTTTTATTGAAACAATAGACAATATATTTTGATTTGCCATTTTAGTGAGAGCTCTGCGGTAACTCGGCTTCATTTACTAAAGCATTTATGTAAATTTCTGTGCTTGTAGGCGGGCTGCATAGATCGCACTGTGAGCCCTCATGCGGCTGCATTTTGGACAGCCCTGAAGTATTGCAATGTTGGAGTGAGATGGGGAAATTTTTGCAAAGGTACCTGTAGTTTAACCCTGGTCCAAAGTACCAAATACCGGGCACCCAGCCTACTCTGATTGGATTCCCAGTCTTGGCCAGGGAGAACTGGCGCTTGTCTTTGATTGCTTCATATCTGCCTGTCAGTGTCTCCTTTCTCTCTCAGATACCTGCCATCTCCCCTTCCCACTCACCCCTACTCCATTCCCATCCTTCCATTGCCCATGTCTGTGTCTAATTTTCACTAGGTCTTGCTCTCAGATAGTTGCCATGGTTAAAAAGCATATGATAAAGAAACTCCAACTCAGAAATGTTAGTTGACAAGAAAAAAATTAAAGTAATGCTTCCTGCCATGAGATACTTGCATTCTAACAAGGTTAGTAATGTTGACAGCGATCTCAGGCTAGTCCAGGCTGTTAAACTCTGTTATACACAAGACAGACAGCACGAGATAGTAGTATGAAGAGCATTGGATTTGTGCTCTATGGATCTAGGTTTGAATCTCAGCTCTGTTGACCTTGGGCAAATCTATCCACCTCTCTAGGACTATATTTTGTATTAAATGAAGGTTAGAAATTTTGAGAAAAAGGCAGTGGAGTTCTTCTCTCTCAGGCTTCTAGTAGGGAAAGAAGACATCAAGGCAGAAAAAGCGGGTAGGTGTCTAAAGTCAGTTCAGCAAGTAGAGAAGTTAGAGGATGTAGAAGAAGTCAATCAATTAACAAGCTCTTATTAAGCACTTAGTATGTGCCGGGTATGACTGGCATGCTTGAATCATGCCTTTTAGAGCAGCAGCTGCCACTCGCATTGCAGCTTTCAGTCAGTCAATCAATAAGCATTTAAGGGCCAGACACTATGTGCCAAACACTGTGCTAAGTTCTGAAGATACAAAGAGAACAAAAGACAGTCCCTGCCCTCTAGGAGCTTACTATCTAACTGGGAGACAGCAAGCAAACAAATATGTAGAAACAAGCTTATACAGGATAAGGAGGAAATAATTAACAGAGGGAAGTGAATGATGGGGTTGGGTGGGACTGTTAGTTTTGTATCAAAGGCAATACGAATTTAAAAAAAGGAAAGATGGAAAATATGAGCAGTGGTGGTGTATAATTCCCTGCAGAGAGATACCAACATGGTTTTATGTCAACCTGACATTAGCAATAAATGGGTTTCTTTTCTTCCCAGGGCATGAGTCTGGGGTAGGAAAAATATCACAAATCTCGCCAAGCCCGATGACCACTACTCAATTCTAGTGATTCGTGTGGATAAGTCACACTACCAAATTACACCATCCTAGCAAAGAAAATATTTCTAGGGATTATAAAGGCTTGATCAAAGAATTAAAGACCATAGGGGAATAGGTGGTATTTTTCTTCACCACTACCACTTGAAGGTGAGTACTTAAAAAAAGTAAAAGACAGATTTGGAAGGGTACATCTGTTAGAGAAGATGGTGTCTGGGAACAAGACTTGGATTTCTGGAGTACACCTTAAAATATAGGTGTTATATAGGCTTTAGGTCTGGTATAAAGTTATCTAATAGAGCTGATAAAAATGAATTCATCAGGATATCTTACAAAAGTTAACAGGAGAGCTTTAAACTGAATGTTAAAGCTTAAACTGAGGCTAGAGGTGAATGCTAAGAACAACAAATAATATTTTAAAATTATAACCTTTATATGAGAAGCTCTTCCTGGGTACACTTTGTAGAACTTTCTCTGGCTCATTGTTTTTACTTGGGTTGAATGTTGGAGTGTCCATCAGTAATTTGGCTCTCTCTTAAGGGTAGCCACCAAGAATAAGCTCCTCTTAAAAGCACTCTGGCTCACAAAACTAAACATGTAAGACTTTTTTATTTACTAATTACTGGATACCAATGGGACTTACAACCAAGATCTTAGAGAATCAAAAGGCAACTCTATCCCCAGTGGGTAGGTAGCCTTCTTCCACAGGGAAGAGGGCAGTTACTGTGATAAAGTACTGACTGAGGTAGGCATTTAACAAGGGGGGATGCTAGGGTTTGCGCCTCAACCTCCGACCTCTCTTCCCAGATCCCACAATATGGTGGTTGTTCATCGCAGGCTTTGGTTACTCTGCCCCACGCCTCTACTCTATATACGTCAGGTTCATCATTCTCCTGTAGCTCAGCTCCTTTTCTGAGTTCTCCATTTCTACAACTCTCTAGATGATGTTTTTCACCTTGCACAGGGGCCAGCTGTCTAGCGATAAGGAGGAACCACTTGGCTCAATGTCAGACTTAACATACTTAACAAGCTAGAATGTTTTATACCCTTTGAAATCTTCCTTTTGAGCACTTGAGTCTCACAACTCCCACACTCTCTCAGGGTGCTATGGAAACATTTCCTTCTTATATAACTTCGAGTAACTTTTTACTCCTTTTACTTAGGGTCAGTTACTCTCATTACTTCTGTTTACATAGCTATATGGCACAGTGGATAGAGCACCTGGCCTGGAGTCAGGAAGACCCAAATTCAAATCTTACTTCAGGCATTAACTAGTTGAGTGATCCTGGGCAAATCATTTGATCTCTCAGCTTCAATTTCCCCATCTGTAAAATTGGAATACTTCCTAGGGTTATTGTGAGAGTCAAATGAAATAATATATCTAAAATGCTTTGCAAACTTTAATGGACTACATATACAGCTCTTGCTATCATCATTACCTCCTTTTTCTTTAAATATCCGAAGTGTGTTCTTTCCCTTTAAGTCAACATTTCCTAACACTGAATTTTGGGGTTTAGAGAGTCACTGCCATGTTCTCTCTGCTTGGCATTATGTCTTCCTCTGGGGCAACAAGCCTGGATTATTCAAACTATCCCAGAGTTACTACAACAATCATCTCCAAACCAGAAAAAAGGTGTGGGGGGAGGAGGCAGAGTCAGCTTGGTCTTCTTTGTGCAGGCACCCACACTGAGGAGAAGAGGCTGGTGTTGAGGGAGGGAAAAATATTTATATTCATATATATATATATATATATATACGCATATATATGTATGTATGTATGTAGGTAGGTATATACGTATGTATATATGTGTATATGTATACACACACATACACGCACATATATATATGTATATATATATACCTACATACATACATACACACACAATATGTATATTGAGGAAGAGAAGGGCCCTACACAGGGTAGATCAGATGACGGTTGCAGATGAGAAAAAGAAAGCAGAGATACCCCATTCATTTTGTTTCTGTTTTGCTTTTATTTTTCTGGAAAGGAAAATATTCTTTGGCCTAGGGAGGATGAATAATGACTAAGAGGAAACAGGAACTTAAGATAAGTGAGGAAATAATAAGAAAACTAAATGCTAATGTACTGAAAACCTGGCCCATGTGATTGCAAGATTACTGCCAATAGTCGTTGAAAGGTTAAGGAGAATAGGAGAGGTGTCACAGGACTACAAAGAGCACATGTCCTGATTTTCAAAACAGGAAAGAGAACAGACTCTTGAGCTCTAGGCTGGTGAGTTTAGTTTCAATTTCTAGTAAGATTCTAGAGAAGTTTCACTTACTCAAAATTAGGTTGGCTTCATCCACAACAGGTCATACCAGATTAACCACATTCCCCTTTTTGGACAAGGTTACTAGACTGGCTGATTGAGGCGGCGGTGAGGGGGGGATGTTGTAAATATAATTTGCGTATATTTCCACAAAGAATCCAACAGTTGTTTAGCCTCTCTGATGTGGGGTAGATGAGAGTATAGTTAGGTAGATTCTAACCTGGATGAGGAATTAGACTTAGAACTCAAGTGGGTTGATGTCCATTTTGGTAGTGGTTTCTAATGGAGTACACCCAAGGTTCTGTCCTTCATCCTATAGAATTCAATATTTCTATCATTAACTTGGCTGATGACATGGATGGCATGCTTTCAAATCTATAGGTAGCTTAAAACTAGGAAGGAAAGTGCATATGTTATATGATAGTCAGGATGCTACAAAATCACCATAGGCTATAATGATGGGTCGAATCTAATAAGATGAAATTTATTAGTAGAAATTTATTATTATTTAGTGATAAATATAGTGACAAATGCAAAGTCCTATACTTTGCCTAAAAAATACAGCTTTACAAATCTAAGATGTGAGAAAATAGTTTTAAATTATCTGTGATATGAATGGTTGACAGGGCAACATGACAACAAAAAAGTTAAAAATCACAGGATACATTTAAAAAAAAAGTTATAGTTTCCAGAACAAGAAAGGTGACTGCCCCACTGTCCTTTGTTCTGGTCAGACAGAGCACATCTGGAATATTCTGTTCAATTTTGGGTACAACATTTCAGGAAGGATTCTGAAAAACAACTACCTGTCAAGGAGAGGGTAACCAAGGTAGTGAGGCCTCAAGACCATGCCATATGAGGATCAGCTGAAGGAACTAGGGATAATTAGACTGAAGAGTACAAGATTTAGTGAGATATGATAACTATATTTAAGTATTTTAAATACTCTTCTTCTCCCCCTCCTCCTCTCTCTCTTCTCCCCCTCTCCCTTCTTCCTCTTCCTTTTCTTCCTCTTCCTCCTCCTGCTGCTTTTTTTTTTTCCTGATTTCGGTGGTGACAGATTCAAACCAAGTTAATATGCATTTATTAAGCACTTATTATGCACTGGGCTTTGTGCTAAGTGCTAAATAAAAGATAGTTCCTGCTCTTAAGGAGATCACATCTAACAGGGAGATGACAGGCAAACAATTTTGTACAAAAAAGAGATGGGCACAATAAACTGGAGATCCTCAACAAAGGGAAATTAGGAAGATTGAAGAGGGTGTTTTTTTTTTTTAGAAGTTGATACTTTAACAGAATCTTGAAGGAAGCCAGAGAACCTAGGGGGTGAAGATGAATGAGACAGTTCCATGTATGGAAGATAGCCAATGAAAATGCTTGGAGTTGAGAGAGGTAGTGCTGTGTGCAAGGGGCAGTAAGGAGGCCAGTGTCACTGTATAGCAGAGTACCTGGAGTGGAATAGGGTGTAAGAAGACTGGAAAGCTGGGAGAATGCCAGATATGAAGGGCTTTAAAAGCCAAACAGAAAATGGTGGTGGTGAGGGTGATGATGATGTAATGGCAATTAGAGAGGCAATATGTCATATTCACTGGACTTAAAGTTAGAAAGATTAGGGCTCAAATCCCTCTTCAGGCATTTGTTAGATCTTTGACTCTGGGTAAGTCAGTCACTTAATCTCTCTCAGCTCCGGTTTTCCCAACTGTAAAATGGGGCTAATTATAGCACCTACCCGACAGGACTGTTTTGAGGATCAAAGGAGTTAATATATGTAAAACAATTCACAAACCTTAAAACACTATATAAATGTTCGCTATTATCATGTTGGTGATAAATTAGCTCATATTCATATAAGACCTTAAGATTTATAAGCCATTTTCTTCAAAACAACCTGGTGAGCCAGGTACAGCAAGTATTATTAGCTCCATTGTGCTGCAGAGGAAACTGCCTTCTACAGAAATTAAGCATCTTGGTGAAGGTCATGCTGTAAGTGGAAGATGGCCAATGAGCAACAAGTCTGTGAATTAACCTCCTAAAAAATAGATTTAGAAAGGATCAAGCTTAAATATAGGACACATCTCGATAAAAGTAATTATCATATAGTACATATTTGACCTTCTGCGGGGATGTTAGCATGTTAATAACCAATAATACGAGGCTAAAGAGAGGTCACAGTTTCCCCAGAGCTCTCCCAGAGTATTTTACCACAAGGCAGTTGAACTCATTACCATTTCGGGATTGAAAGTGAAAGGATTTATCTCCACAAGTCAAATATTAAAAATTGAATATAGATTTAGATTATAGGTGAAGTACCATCTAAATCCAATGGGGAAATAGATAGTAGAGAAAATAATGGGGCATATCCTCCAAAGAAGGTGCTTTGTTTATGAGCTTTGAATATGATGGGACAGTAAAACCATCTGTCAAAAGCATTTCCCCCATTTTACTGTGCCTCAGAGCATATACTAACAGCTGTGGAAAGTAAAGATGTTGGAAATTTGGAGGGGTAACACAAGGAAACAACATGGGTTTGGAGAATGATTAATTAGGATCGAGTGTACAATTTAGCTTTTTTTTTTTTGTGGAGAAATCAGTGCAATGTGTGGGCAAAGGGAGGTGGGGTAAGAGGAAAGTTGAGAGCTTTTCTGAAAAGCAGCAACCGGCTCTGTGCAAGCTAATGACTTCTCTCGTTTCCCTTGGAGTGCTGAGTGTTATATCAGGGCTAGACATGCAGGCTTCTGTAGAATGAAGAAATGCAGCTGCTCAGGTGGACATTTTTACCCTGGGAATCCAAGATTTGGCATGAGGTGTTGTGGTGGGTGAGAGGCAATCTGATATAAGAGGCTGCCTGGGACCTTGAAGGCCGTAGAGTCCAATGCTCCCATTCTGTAGAGGAGGAAACTGAGGACCAGAGAACAGAATTCCCACCACTGTGTGTACCCAGGCTCACACAGCTGCTAAACATGAGGCCAAATTTGAACTCAGGTCTTCCTGACCCCAATCCCAGCGCCATATCCAGCAGTGCCACCAAACTTCCTCTAGGCGTTAACCAAAAGGATGAAAAACCATTTGAATGGTATTCACAAATCAGTCACCAGGACATCCTGGAGGTATTATGGATCAGTCAGGTTATTAGTAGAGTATTCTATTCACTGTCAGAAAGCCCTCACTCAGTCTCACACACACATACACATTCTCACACACTCACATTCACATACTCACACGCACACAAACGCACTCTCATACACTCACACTCATGCACACACACTGACACACACGCACATTCACATACACACACACAGACACACTCTCACACACCCAAGCTCACACACTCACACTCATACACACACACTGACACACATGCACATGCACACATACATACACACACAGACACACACAGTGTAGGCTGACCTTCTACCCCTTAACAAATGCACTATATGATCTAAGTCAATTCCAAAAGACTCATGATGGAAAATGCCATCCACATCTAGAGCAAGAACCATGGAGAATGAATGCAGAATGAAGCAGACTCTTCT
The DNA here is from genome assembly GCA_028646595.1 of Phalanger gymnotis. Taxonomy (NCBI): domain Eukaryota; kingdom Metazoa; phylum Chordata; class Mammalia; order Diprotodontia; family Phalangeridae; genus Phalanger; species Phalanger gymnotis. The sequence continues at coordinate 646,366,345 of CM053622.1, read as the reverse complement.
CTTCATTTTTTCTTTCTCAGTTTTCCCCCTTTGTTCTGATTCTTCTTTCACAACATGACTAATGTGGAAGTATGCCTAACGTGATTGTACATGTACAGCTTATATCAGATTGCCTGCTGTCTTGGAAGGAGAGGGGTGGTGGTTTTAGAACTCAAAATCTCATAGAAATGAATGTTGAAAACTAAAAATAAATAAATACTTTTTTAAAAAGAAGAAACATATTAAAATAAAGAAATGCATTATAACCACTCAATAAATATCAATCCAAAAAGTATGAAGCATTGTCAACTTGGCACCAACTCTCTAGAAATTTGCATTCTAACATAATATTACACACATTCTGTAAGTGGCAGGTCCTACACATCTTAGAGATGTCTAATAACAGTGATGATAATAATGATAATAAAACAGCTAGCATATATATAGAGCCTGTATGACAGGCACTGTGCTAGGCACTCTACTTCGTTCGATCCTCACTGTAACCCTGGGAGGTAGGTTCTATTATTGTCCCTTCTTTACAGTTGAGGAAACTGAGGCAAACAGAGATTAAGTGACTTGCCCAAGGTCATACAGTTAGTGTTTGAGGTTGGATTTGAACTCTGGTTTTCCTGACTCTGTCTAGTGTTCTTATCTATTGTGACATCTAGCTACCTATGAGAGATAAGTATTTATCTATCCTATGACATAGGATAGATAGAACATTCATTAAGCACGTACTGTGTGCCAGGCACTGTGCTAAGTACAGAGGACACAAAAATGAGCAAGTCAGACATCCCCTATCCAATCTTAAGGGGGGGAAAGACAAAGTATAAAAGGAGCTGGTAAGTAGGGGTTTTGGAGGGAAGGGCACCTTTACAAGTGCAATGTGGTAAGTGAGCAGAAGGAGGAGAATTCTAGAGAATCCAGGCATGAGAGAGGTGAAGGAGGGCTAGAGTCCTTCCTAAATTGGTGGTCCCAGGGAGGGAGTCGCCAATCAGGAGAGGAGGGCTGCATGGCAGAGGTTCCTCAGGGTGGAATGTGATAGCCAATGAGGAGAAGGATTTCTCATGACACAATGATGCCTCAAAGAGAAGAGAGAATAGCTCAGAAAACGGTGCCCAACATAATCACGTTGCTAACTTCATAACACAAATTGATTACTACCAAATAGAGAACTTCTGTTCTCTATCCCCAAACCTCTGGCAGCCCAGCAACACGACCCAATACAGGCGACCTCATGAGGGACACATACAAGGGAGCACAAGCACCAGCAGGAAGGGAAAAATCACACAAGAAGAGCAAAATCTTGGAGCCCTGATGATTCAACTCTTCAGAGGTGAAGGTTCTCCAGGTTATCTACTTGACTAACTCAGGGACAAAAAGCTCTGCAGCAATGGTAAAATGTCAGCCTATAAACACTGACAAAGAAGTTTTTCCTCTCTAAGCTTTTATGTGCTGGCTATGGGCAGCCTTATTATGAGAGAGACACCAATGTTATCCTCAGGGCTAGGAGCAACGGCTTCCCATCTATCCACCCCAGATCAACTGCCCTCCCTTTCTTAGTGGGAAAGTACTAAATATGTCTACACAGAACTATACAGAAATATACTAAAGATTTCAAAGCTGCTTTTTCTGTATGGATTTAATGTCTGGTATGTGTATAGATATTTTAAGATAATGATATATTTGAAAGGAATAGTGTAATTTTAGATAAAAATGTATGGAGAAGATACTTCTAGCCACTCTTATATAACCAGTAAAGTGTAAGCTTCTTGAGGGCAAGGACTGTTTCACTTATGTCTCTGCATCCTTACAGTGCCTCGAGCATATTGGCACTTAGTAAATGCTTGTTGGAATCAGTGAAACTGAGCTGAACAAATAGGACAAGGCCTCTGCATTAAGGTAGAATTTTAAGAGAATGTTATCAGCATGAATTAAATAAGTCATAGGAGTCATAGGTTTTAAAATCAGGTTTTAGGAGTCAGTTTTAAAGTCATAGGTTTTAAAGGACCAGAGTCCATACCCTACCTCTCTTACTACCTGTGTGACCTTGGGAAAACCAATATGGACCTCGGTTTCATCTGTAAAATGAAGGAAGTGAGTAGCTGGTCTCTGAAGTTCCCTTCCTTTAAGATCCCTAAAAAGTGGCAGCAAAGGTTCCATTCTACATTGAAATAAGCTACCCCAATTAGAGTGAATGTGATGAAGAAGATTAATGAGATAATGTAAATAGGGTGGCTAGTCAAAGGGTTCTTTTGCTAGTTAACTTTAAGAACTCTGTTTTTTTAGGTCACTAAAGAAGTCATCAATAATAGATGCTAGAAGTCAATGTTCCATTTCTCCTACATGACACCTGTCTAGAAGGCCAATAACTTAAGGGTCTAGGGAGACCATCAATCATTACATAAAGACTGATCCTAATGAGAAAGCTTTACTCCTCTGGGAACTTTTGCCAGGCCACTAGATTTATGGTATTTTGTGTCTGTGGCCTAGCCCAGCTGAACCTCACAGATAACTTTACTTCTGATGCCAACCACCATCACAATTTCAATCTCCCAGCTATTTGCATTAGTTATTGAAGATGACAAAATATTTCAACTGACTTTGTCGTGATCCTTTCATTTGCCCATTTGTTCACTCATTCAAAGAGTATTTGCTAAATGTTATAGCCACACATTTAGAAAAGTTGTCTCATATGAAACTACATTTTAGCATGTCTAATCCTGTAAATGAGGCATCAGCTACCTATAGGACATGGTGAACACAAAGGCAATTGTCACCATTAGGAGCCTCTTAAAAATAGCAAAATAGGCAGTTTAATTTTGGCCTTTCCTATCACTTCTTTTTACTCCGTCTCTCAGGGACTCAGTGTCATGATGCTTCCCTCTAGATGGTCCAAGGCCCTCTTTGCAACATTCAAATAGGCCTTGCTAAAGTATCCCAGGCTCTTGTAATGTGTGTCAAAAGACATCATTACATCAATGGTCCAACAATACATACTTTGGGGAATTTTCCAACCCTCTTGGCTTGTAGCCCCTATCTAGGAAACCAGGGAAAATCTATCCATAATTAAGCATGACTCTCCTCTTAAAACCACATAATTTTTTATTGGAAGACAGAAGAAAACAAAACAGAAGCCAAATAAAATCCTTGGAAAACAAATTTTCTTCTGACATGTTTCCAGTCACTGAGTCCTGAATATATACCTTCCTTTCCTTTTATAGCTCCCTGTGGGCCCCAAAAGCAGGCCCCACATGAAGCTCCCACTTATTTGAGTGCATTGATTATTTGCCACCATGACAGCTAACGAGAACCTCAACAATTTTCCTTGTCTAGCAGGAAACAGGGTTCTCCCTGAATCACATTTTCTGCGCCAAGTTATCAGATTAAAGACTCACTGAGTCTAAAACTCTCACCAAAGCTATTCTCTTCACCACAATTCTTGTTAACCCCTGCCAAAGCTTGCCTAGGAGACATACATTTTTTTTTTTTGTGTGTGTGGTCAGTCTCCATTTTCAGAATATTCCCAGTCATCAACACGGATCTGGAAAATTTAAATCTTGTTTACCTTTCTCTGAGTCCTGGAAGGGATGTCTTTCACAAAAAGGAATATTCCATATTTGTAGTGGAATTGAAGGGATGTCTTTCACAAAAAGGAATATTCCATATTTATAGTGGAATTGATAAAGCACATTATTTTCTTTCTAATAATCTCAAGCAACTGGATGGGATTATCCAAATCCATCAAGTTTATGAATAAAGGCTTCTAGTTAGTAGCTCCATTTAGAGAGTAGGGAAACTGAGCTTTTCAGATGCCCTCAGGGATGAATTCCCTTAATACCATTCATTCTGAGGGAAAGGAAAGAAGGCAATAATATTTCAATCCCAGTAACACTCCAAAATATATTTTCACTGCCATCTCTCAATACAAATTCCCACTCCCTCAGTTTCTAATCTCAGATTTTCAGACTCAGAGCAATCTGATTAATTGATTAAAATAATCTATACTAAAACTTGAATGATTGATAGACAGCTCTTGAAGGGAACACACATGTTGAGAAATGAACATTTTCCTATCCCCTTTCTTGTTCCAGAAAGCCACTACCTCTTATCCTTAAGAACTTCAGAAGAGATAAGGCAGCTCTGGGGTGCAGTGCAAGGAGCCATACCTAGAGTTAGGAAGATGGGTTCAAATCATGCCTCAGACAGTAAGTCATTTAAATCCTCTGGGCTTTATTTATCTGCAAAATGATAATAAAAAGCTAAGTGTAATTATATGTTCAACATATGGAAAGCATTTTGCAAGTGTTAAAGAGTGAAACAAAAGCTAGCTATTATTGTTATATTATTATAACATGGGTCCAAAAACTTGCCAGTCAGCCTCTGTAAGGTCACTAGAACCCTACTATAAATCAACAAAGGGCTTTTCTTTTGCTTTGTTCTGGATAGAAATAAAAGTTCTAAGTAGTCAGGATCTGTGTATGACATAATTTCAAGGCTGAATTAAAACTTAAGCTTGGAACTGTCAAAAATAACTTAAAATCAGGACCATAGAGCAGGGATTAGAGAGGATTACCACTTGCCCTTTCTCTACAAGCTGTAAGCAAGTCTATGGCCTGGCCATTAACAATGTGTTCAGTTCTCAGTAAATCTTGATCTCATCAAGAAGGCCCTTAGCAATGAAGGCCAAGACTTTATGCAGGAATCAGTAGATTAGTCCAGTTGCTCAGACTGTAGCCAGAGATAATATCTCTAACTCAAGATGAATGTCTCCCAAATGCTATCGATCACAAAGAAGACCAAGTGAGGATGGAGGGATGGATCAATGCAAATTGGACCTACTAGAAAACAAAGTGTAAAGTACATTTTGAATCAACAGCTTTGCCTAACAGCTATTAATGACGTTAATTTCACTAATGTAGTATGGGATATTCCATGCCGAGGACATTTACCTATCATGAAACTACCAAAAAGAAGACCTCTGATTCAATTATCTTCTTCTATGTGTGATGAATATGATCTGGCTGACTCTGCCACAGCCTCCTTCAGGGATCTGGGAGCACCCTAAGGATTTTGTGAAGTGTTGCTTCTCTAATGCCTTTGCCTTGAAACTCCAACAGTGGCATTCCCTGCACTGTTAATGCCAGCAACGAATACCTCAGTTATATTTAATCACTTAATATTAGCTTTTTAAAAAATAGTTCACATATACTTTATTCATTTGTAATTTTAGTGTAAAGAAGCAAACATGGTGTAGTGCAAATGAAGCCGGTTTAAACAACCACGCTCTTCTACTTATCTATGTATATGACCTTGGACAAATCTGTTAATCTTTCTGGGCCACAATTTTTTCATTTGCAGAATAAGGAGGTTGGACTAGATATGTAAGTTACCTTCTAATTTTATATCTGTGTGACTTTCTTATCTCTGTTAAATATTTCTGGGAATGGTATTTGTATATCATGGCTACCATTGATGAAAACATGAGAAAGAAATAAACAGATTTTTGTAGATGACTTTTTTTTTTTACAGCAAACTGTATCTTCAAAGTTATATAGCAGATGGAGCCTTGATAATATGAGACCTTGATGTGAATATGGTTTATTAGTTTTAAGAAAGCTTTTGACTTGAAACAGAAAACAATATATCCTTTAAAGTTATCCTCAGAAAAGTTGTGTGCATGTCACAATCATACAAATTTCCACAACTGATACTACTGTGAAGATAACTTTGTTCAATGTCATTAAGTATGTATATCAGACTTAATTAGCTTTGACAAAGGAATGATTACTTTGAAGACATAGCAGTAACAAAGGTACAAATCTTTCCCCCACCCCAATGCTTTGGGGCACATTCTCCCCCAATCCTACCTTGGTCTCTGGGAAGAGTGGGCTCTAATTTAGCTCAATCCCACCAACTTCACTTCCAAATGGTCATTGATCCTGGATAAGTCCTATCAGCTGCTGCTGAGCTGGTCCCAAAGATAACAGCTAAAGGTTACTTCTTGCTCCTCAGGGTATTGATGCTGAGCTGTCTGGAAAACCAGGACTCTGGGATTCTAGGTTGCTCATTCTCCTGACATTTTTTAAAAAATAAGTTTTTATTAAAATCTTCTGGTTTTTTTTTATATCACTATCATAAGCCCAAGTATCTCCTCACCTCCTCTCCCAGAGAAATATCCTATATAACAAATGATAATTTTTTTAGAGAGGAAAAATTAGCATAACTAATCAATACATTGAAAAGACTTGAAAATGTGCAATTTTGTGTAGTATCTGTGGTCCATCCACATCCACAAAGGGATGGGAATGTCCTCATATCTCTTCACTTGAGTCCTTTTTTGAGCTTTATAATTCTGTTACATTTACTTTTGATTTTTTTGTATATTTATTCTTTTCATTTACATTTTCATAGTTACTATGTATATTGCTTTCTTGGCTGTGCTTACTTCATTCTGCATCAGTTCATGCATTTCTTTCAATGCTTCTCTGTATTCATCACACACCTCATTTCTTATAGCCTAATAATATTCCATCACATTAATGGCACCACAATTTGTTTAGCCATTTCCAAATTAATGGGTCTCCTGACCTTTCAAAACCCACAAGGTTAGAACATCCAATCCCTTCACTTAAAATAGAAAAGAGCAAATGCAGAAGCAAAAGACCAAAGCCAGTTTCAGGGGACCATATCAGCCTCTGGGGGAGGAGACCCAAGGCCTCCCTCCTTAAAGTATTATCTCTAGAAGGTGCCAAGAGTGAAGGACCTAGAATAAGAGAGAGTAACCAAAGATAATAAAGTTACCTCTCCCATTGCTGGTGCCTTTTAAAGGCAGCCCCAGTTACAGCTACATAGAAAATCAAAAAGGCTTCACCTAAACACATGGTTAGCAGACTGGAACCAGTTGCTAAATGTCTGCATATGCTCAAGTCTCTCCAAGGCACATCTACAATCATAACTCTGCCAGAAGCAGACTCCCTAGTCTCTTCCATTTGGTGAATAGTATCAGTCAGTCTGTGCTTGCTAGAGATCAGGATGGGGGAACCTGCAGGTTTCGGAGCCTCATCCAAACTATTTGTTCTGTGAAGTTTGGATTCAGTCAAAGGGCCACACCTGAGTACCTAGAGGGCTACATGTGGCCTTGAGTCCGCAGGTTCCCCACCCTTGCTAGATCCTTGTTACATATGAAACCTTCAAAAATTTCAAAAAAAATTCAACAATTAAAGGCTTTACTTAATTTTAGGTCTTGCATTTATGGTCAAAGAGGGTCCTTTGAGTTTCTGTTGTGAATTAACGAGGGTATTTTCTTTAAACATTCTTCACATTGGCATCTTCAAGTTGTAACTAATTTCAAATTATGCTTCTTTCTTTCCTCCTTCCTTTCTTTTTTTTTTTTTTAATTTTTATTTTTAGTTCGCAACACACGGTTCTACACAATTTTGAGTTCCAGATTTTCCTCCCTCCCTCCCCGCCTCCCTCCCCAAGACAGCATGGAATCCCATATAACTTCCATGTATAAGTTGGCATTGAATTAATTTACACACTAGTCAAGTTGTGGAGAAGAATTACGACCAATGGAATGAATCATGGGAAAGAAGAAACAGAACCAAAAAAAAAAAAACCCACAACCCAACAACAAATACAAAAGAGAGAAAGAAAAAAAAGAGGGGGGAGAAAAAGGCGAGCATGAAGTGTGCCTCAATCTGCATTCATATTTCATAGCTCTTTCTCAGGATGTAGATAGCACTTCCATCAGGAGTCCTTTGGAGCTGTCTCTGCATATCGTGTTGCTAAGAAGAGCAAAGTCTCTCAGGGTTAGTCATCACAGAATCCATATATCTGTGGTTGTGTATAACATTCTCCTGGCTCTGCTCCGCTCACTCAGCATTATGTCGTGTAGATTCTTCCAGGTTGTTATGAAGTCCGTATCATCCCCATTTCTTATAGCACAATAGTATTCCATTACCTTCATAAACCACAGCTTGTTCAGCCATTCCCCAACTGATGGGCCTTCCTTTGATTTCCAATTCTTAGCTACTACAAAAAGAGCCGCTATAAATATTTTTGGACATATGGGTCCTTTTCCCACTTGTGTGATCTCGTTGGGATACAACCCTATGAGTGGTATTGCTGGGTCAAAGGGTATGAACATTTTTATAGCCCTTTGGGCATAATTCCAAATTGCTCTCC
>CM053622.1:646326556-646357676 GCA_028646595.1 Phalanger gymnotis | reverse complement strand
GAAGATTCCAAAAGTTAAGTAGAAATGAGCTAATGATTCATCTGTCTGGGAAAGACATTCTAAATAAAGTTATGTTTGGATCTTGCCAAAGGGGAAAATTATTTACAAATGAGATGTGGCTTAACATTTAGCTACTTAATGAAAGTAGCATAGATTTCCTATTCTGGTAAAGTGATAGAAATCTCTACTGTTGTTCAGTCATTTCAGTCAGGTCTGACTCTTTGTGATCCGGTTGGGGGCTTTCTTGGCAAAGATATTAGAGTAGTTTGCCATTTCCTTCTCCAGCTCATTTTACAGATGAGGAAACTGAGGCAAACAGGGCCAAGTGAGTTGCCCATAGTCACACAGTTTGTGAGTGTCTGAGGCCAGATTTGAACTCAGGAAGATGAATCTTCTGACTTCAGGCCCAGTACTCTATCCACTCTACTGACCTCATTTACTAAAAGCTAGTGCCCCCAAATGCTGTAGGGTGAAGGGGAAGAAAGAAATCAATGCATTTATTTTTGAAATGATAATTATAATTTTTAGAGTACTCATTTTATTCTAGGAGATTTTGAACAAAATATTAAATTCTGACTTATTTCGTGACATAATGGTTAAACAATCTTAGGGAATAAAATCTTCATGAGTTTTCAATTCAATTCAACAAACATTGTGCTAGGTGCTCTGGGCATTTTCTCTGGCTGTCCTCCATGGTTGGAATGCTCTCCCTCAGTAACTCTGACTACTCTCCTCTCTGGCTCCCCAATTAAAGTCCCAGATAAAATCCCAGCAGAAGGTGGGGAAGGTAGGAAGCCTTTCTCAACTGCTATTAATATCAGTGCCTTCCCTCTTTTAATTATTTTCTATTTATCTTGTATATTGCTCACTTTGTATACATTCGCTGGCATGTTGTCTCCCTCATTAGATTGTAAGCTCCTCAAGGACAGGGATGATCTTTTGCATTTTTTCGTATCCTTAGCACTTAGCAAAATGTCTGGCCCATAGAAAGTGTTTAATAAATAATGATTGATTGATAAGGTTCCTGATCTCTTGAAAATTGCTGTCAATATATGGTGTGTGTATGACCATGCGCACACGCGCATGTAGACACGTATATCACATGAGCATACATTAATAACGCAAAATAACCCATGATATAAAAGCATTAGAAAAGTTCAACAAAGTGCCATCAGAGCTTTTGGTTGTTTTCTTCCCACAGAAAATTAGCAATTTCATTTCTTTCTATAGCATTTTGCTGACTTCTCTCCTAAGAGCTGATCCAAATGTAGTCAACACACATAGTCCCAAACCAAAATAAACCTTTTACAAAATTTTCACCTTGTAAAAGGGGACTTTGAAAAAATCTCAGTTCTGTTTTTACGTGAATATGATGAGAGTGGTATGTGGTCTAATGGGTGGGGCTTGTTAAATATGCCATTTCCTTTAGGAAACAGCTTTTCTGTCTTCATCCAAACAAACCATCCTCGGTACTGTGAGCAGCTTTTCTATTTATGTTCCTGTCACTCAGAAAAATCATCAACATTGAATGCAAATATGCCACCGAGCTTTCTGGAGATGATTGTCATTTTTAGATTAATGAAGCGGGACTTTTTCTATTTTTCAAAGTACTAAGATAGTCAAGGGCTCTTTTGCTCATTATTGCGATCACGGTGAAGCAGACATAGTGAGTAATTGTCATTATGTGTCCCCGTGCTCAGCTGCAGACTTATTCCCCAATGTTCAATCAGGTGAGCCAGCATGGTAGAGTGAAAAAGAATCTGGGCTCCAGAGCCAAGGGCCTCACAGAGAGGGAATGTGGTGCAGTGAAAGATGACCACATCTGGAATCAGAGGACCTGAGTTCAAATCCTGGCTCTCTTCCTTACCTGTGTGACTTTGGATAATAGCTAACATTTATGTAGCACTTACCATGTGTTAGGCACTGTGCTAAGTACTTTACAACTACTATCTCATTTGATCCTCACAACAACCACACATAGGTGCTATGATCTTACAAATGAGGAAACTGAGGCAAACTGAGGTTAAGTGACTTGCCCAAGGTCACACAGCTAGTATCAGAAACTGGATTTGAATGGAGGTCTTCCTAACTCCATGCCCAGAGCTCTCTCCGCTGTGCCACCTAGCTTCCCCAAGTCACAGTCTCTCTGGGCTTTAGTTCTGTCAGCTGTAGAGTGAAGGAACTGAACTAGATAACTTCTAAGGTCCCTTTCAGCTACAAGCCTATGATTCCAGCTTTTCTACTTACTGATGTGACTTCGGGCAACTCGCTTCCTATTTCTGAGCCTCTGTGTCTTCATTTGTAAAATGGAGGCTGTAGTAGGAGCAACATCTATCTCATGCAGGCTGGACTAGTTTTTGTCATTGTTGTTTACTTTAAAGATAATAAAATTGCCTTCCACATTAAGATCTGGACCACTGACAAAGCTTCATGGTCATCTAAGGACAAAAGGCAGCCCATGGGGTTTGCAGGAGGGTTCCTCCAGCTTCATAAAGGCTTTTAACGTGCATGCTAACACTGCAAATGTAGAGACAGAGAAGCTGAGCTCAACTGAATCACTGCTGTCTCCTCGCTGAATGTCCTTTCCATGCTTTGGTGGAGTAAACTTCCTTCTGTTTCTTGGAAGAAGGTCTAAGAATGGCTCATTTCATTCCAGCCGCCTGATCTGAACTTCCTGATTCTGCCTTAGGCAGTCCCGACTGAAATAAAGGGGTTGGACCAAATTATTTCTAAGGCTCTCTATGTTCCCCATCTCTTCCTCTTCCCCTTTCAGTTTTATAGATGAAGAAAACAAAGCCTGGAAAGGATAAATGATTTGTTCAAGATCACACAGGCAAAGAGAAAATTAGAACCCAGGTCTCCTGACTCAGCCTGGAGCACGTAACTATTCAGTTTTTCACATTAGCTTACATTTCTGTTCTATGATGATTCAATATTTTAAATCCATCCACTAACATAGATCATAAGAGATTAGTGGACTAACTTTGTGCATGAGACCTGCTGATATCACAAGCCTCTCTGCCTTTGGCTAGGGACAATCCTCTGTCCTCTTGTTTCAGGCTTGGGGTAGAGGCGATGGGCATTAGGAAAAGAGCTTTGAATGATAGACACATTGTTACCAGACTCATACTGGAAACCCTTCTAAGGTGTCAGAATTTATGCTCCGATATCATAGCCAGGGAGAACCCAAGGCCTCTTCCACACATGATGCACGAGAGGAGGATTTGATTGTGGGCTATTCAATGGCAACTTTTTAGGATGACTAATTATGACCCAATTTGTTATACTGCTGAAAATACAAAGAATATTACATTTCATTTGCCGTAGGACCATAGATTTAGACTTGAAAGAGACCTCAGAGACCAGCTAGTCTCTCCTTTAGTTTGTAATGAGCAAATTAAGGCCTAGGGAGGTTAAGCAACTTACCCAGAGTCATATAGATAATAAACATCAAAGGCAGGATTTGAACCCAGGTCCTCTGATTCTAGAGGTGTCCTTTCACTCCTGCTTTTTATTCCCTGTACATTTCCAATCTTCTGGTAATCTTTTTGTTTTTATCCTTCACAACATCATCCTAGGGTTCTTGTAAGGATAAAATGAGATATTTGCAAAGTGCCTTTCAAACTTTCAAGTACTACATAAATGTTCTTGTTTTTGTTGCTGTTATTTCTGCTATAAGTCTCATTTTTTCCATACATGCATTCTAGTGCAGGCTTTTTATTATCTGTCTGGACTATTGCAATAGCCTTCTGCTTTACCTCCCTGACCCAAGTCTCTTCCCACCCCAGTTCAACTTCCGCCTAGTTGTCAAAATGATTTTCCAAAAGTGCGAGTCTCCTTGCGTGCCATTCCCCTACTCACTTAACTTCATTGGCTCTCTATTACCCCCAGTATCAAATAAAAAACTCTTTGCTTGGTTTTTAAAACCCCTCCTACTTTTCCAGTCTTCTTACTCTTTATTCCTTTCCACAAACCCTACAGTCCAGGAACACTGGCCTCCTCGCTCTTCCTCACATGTGACACTCCTGATTCTGTCCATTTCTATTGGCAATTCTCTGAATCTAGAATATCCACCGCCTTTACTTTTGCCTTCTAGCTTCCCTGGCCTCCTTTAAGACTCAATTCAAATCCTACCTTCTGCAGCAAGCTTTTCCTGGTCTTTCCTTTCCTTTCCTAGCTAGAGCCTTCCCTCTGAGATTACTTTCCATTTCCACTCTAAATGTCTTTTTATGTACAGAGCTATTCACATGTTATCTCCTTTAATGGAATGTAATCTCCTTGAAGGCAGGGGCCCTGTTTTTGCCCTTCTTTGTATTACCAATGCTTAGTACAGTTCCAGGCAAAGAATAAGTACTTAACAGCATTTGTTGTCTAATTGACAAAATGACCAGTGAACATTTTAAAATCAGCATGGCTTAGCTAAAGTCTACAAATTACAGGACCAACAGTATATCTTTGGAAAAACATACCATACCAGAGATATGGGTTTGTAAATTTCAATAACAAATAAACTATTTCTATGTTTTCACTCCTTCGAAGATCTGTTTGGGAAAAACATTAAGAATCAGATTGTGTCTTAGATTTTGCCAGTACTCCTGACTGACACTTACAGGGTTGTAAGTTAACTTAGAGGTCTCCTACTCCAGTCTCTCTGCCCCACTTTATTTTATGGATAAGGAAACTGAGTCCTATAGAGGGGCAAAGCAAATTGTCCAACATGACACAGAAATGATGTGATTTCTAGGTCAGTTGTTTTTGTTATGGGAGACTTAACATTTTCTTCCTTTTTTAAAAAGTTTTTTTGGTATTGTTTTAATATTTCTTTTTGCCTTATGTATTCACTAACTTCTATTTAGTGCATTGTAATTTTTAGGGAATTTGTTGCTTGGCCAAAGTTTTGTACCTCTTATGCCGAGCCATTAATTGTCCTTCCAATTCTTTCTTCTGTAGCTCTCATTTCTTTCTAATTTTTTCCTCTAGCATTTTCATTTAATTTAAAAAATACTTTATTTTTTAAACTCTTAATTCATCTTTTCCAGGAATTCATGTTGAATTTGTGCCTATTTAGTTTTTAAGCTGTTCCTATAGGTTTTTAGAATCATTCTCTTCTTTTCAGCTTGTGTCTTGAACACCTCTGTCATCATAATAGCTTTTTATGGTGGGAGGGTTGTTTTTGTTGTTGTTGTTTGCTCATTCTTCAAACCTACTTTTTGACTTTGAACTTTATGTTAGGACCAGGCTCTGCCTATTCCCTGGTGGGAATGTCTAGACTAGTCCTACTATTACTTCCTTGAGATCTTGCATGTTTTGTTATTCCAGAAACTCAGGAACAGCTCAAGCTGGGGACCTATAAGCTTTTGGTGCTTCTAAAGTCGTCTGATTGAGGGCAAAAGTTGATTTCTGCTACCCTTGTCTGAGCTCTACAAGTTTTTGACCTAGATTTAGGTCTGAGCAAAAGGCCTCTGGACTTGCTCATCTTGAGGTTCCAATAGACTATTGCCAGACTCAGCCACCAATAGGTTCAGAGTGATAGATTCTTGTCCTGGTTATTCCACTACAGGTTTCAGATTAGATTGAGACTCTGTTCTGCTCCTGGGGTCCAACCCACACAGCTATTGTTTGCTTCTGAACTTGCTCCCATGGGTATATGTTTCAACAATCTGGCTAGCAGCTGTTGTGGGGGTGAAAGCCCAACAACAAGAATGCTACCAGCACGCTGCAAAAGCACAGGTTCTTTTGATCTGCTTAACTAAGGAAAGCTACGTGAAGGGGTTGACAAGCTTACTTTAATTCAGCATACAAATATCATTCATTTAGTTCACAGGAAAAAGGCAGCACCCTGAACTTCAGAACAAAATACAAACAAATTACAAACATCAACAGATAGACTTTGTCTGATTCAAATCCCAATACATAGTTACCAGAGTTCAACAAAGTCTCAGCATCCAGGTTTACGAGCTGGAGGGCTCCTTAGCTACAGCTGCCCAGAGTCTCTGTATCAGCACCATCACGAGTGAGAGCCCTAAACAAATTACAAACAGATAGACCCAATACAATTCATAGTTACCAACATCTGGGTTCAGCCTGGGAGCTCAGAACAAGGGCTGGCCCAGAGTCACATGTGCCACCGCTGCTGTGGGAAAGAGCTCCAAAGAAGATAAAGCCTACCCCCGGTTTTATATCTTTTTCAGCGTCAGGGGTGAGTCACACATGCCACTCACCCACATGACCTAGAATCGTCACAAAGAGGTGACTTAAATCCATGTGGTCTAAAAGCCTCTGCTGTCCCAGACATGTCACTCAAACTCATGTCTAAACTAAACCTTCCCCTGAGGCAAGGAGGCACCAAAGACATCCAAATCTAATCAAGGAAAAAAAGGCTAAACTCTCCAAGGGCACTTAGTTGAACTGAGTGCTAAGAGCCCATTTTGCTTACCAACACAGTATACAGCCTCTGGCCTTCAACTGTTCCTTACCCAGGAGTGCCAGGGTAGGTACCAGTGCCCTGCTCCATCTGCCCTGTATGTGTGAACCAGAAGTAATTAATGAGCAAAGTAGTTGCCAGTTGACTCCTGTCCTTCACCTTATCTATGCTGGATCTGGGATCTCTTCTTATCCTGGTTCTGAGCCTTACCTTACCAAAGGCATATGCCTGATCCCAGTGTTCGTAGACCTCTCTGTTTCCTGGTGCCAACCCGGGATGGAAACATAGCCCACAGTGATTTTTTTTTCCCCTGGATTTGATAATCTGGTGCATTTTCTAAATCTTTTTGAATGAGTTGGAATTGGAGGGGTGGAGAGCTTGCTGCTACTCTGCTCTGCCATCTAGGCTCTACCTTCTCCCTCAATAGCCTCTTAATTGGTCTTCCAGACTCAAGTCTCTCCTCTCCCCCCTCCACACACAGCTTCCAAAATGATTTTTCTGAAGTGCAAACCTGACCATGCCATTCCTCTCTTCAATACATTCTACTAGCTTTGTATTGATTTTAGAAGAAAATTTTATTTCATCTTTATCTTATCCTTTTACATTTCTATTATATGTAAGTTTTATAATGTGCATAATTATTTTGTAGCAGTATATTTATATAATTTATAAAGTAAATAAACATATATTGGGGGTACATATTCAACTTTTTTTGCTGATGGTCTGTGTGATCATAAAAGTTTAGAGATCACTACTCAAGCAGGTGAAGAAAGTGAAAGTGGCTGATAATTTGTAGTACTTTCTTTGTATATTCAGGTAATTTCTGAATGTCTATATTTTTAAGCTAGGTTTTTAGAAGACAACATTTTATACCATTCAAAACCATTTCACTAGTTCAAGAGTCTTTCTGCAATTGCTTATTGTGGGATAGAGGTCATCCTGGGCTCTGGGATGGAAGTTATCCTAGGGTCTGGAAGGCTATACTAGTGGAACCCAAGTTGGAACATGTCCTATTGAGCTGGAAGGCCTTCCAAGCCAGTTTCAGTGATAGATCATGTCCTCTGCCAGACAACCAGAGGCTCATCAGTCAGTACTCATTTATTGTGCATAACGTGTTACAGGCACTCTGCTAAGTACTAGGGGTATGGAGAAAGGGAAAGAAATAGTTCCTGCCCTCATGGAACTCTTATTGTAATGAAGGAAACAATGTGCATAAAAGTGCACATATAATAAACATAGGATGTAAGTGGAAGGTAATTTCAGAAGGAAAGCAGTATCATGGGTCACTC
This sequence comes from Phalanger gymnotis, assembly GCA_028646595.1. Taxonomy (NCBI): domain Eukaryota; kingdom Metazoa; phylum Chordata; class Mammalia; order Diprotodontia; family Phalangeridae; genus Phalanger; species Phalanger gymnotis. The sequence continues at coordinate 646,349,963 of CM053622.1, read as the reverse complement.
GGTAACTAGGTGATGAATTCCTTAGCCATGGCAACGTATTGCGACATTGATTGAAAAACATTTTAGAATCTTTTCAAACTAAATTGAATGTTTTAAAAGCCATTCAGAATCATCAGTAATTGCCCATTTCCAAGTACAGCATTGTAGTTGGTAACATTTCAAACAACATCAGTTAGATATAACTTATGAGGACAGTCAAGGATGGATTCCTTTTTATTTATTAAATTATGCAAGATAGTGAGAGCTGTAATTATGTGTGAAATGCAATTCCCCTCATAAATTTTCAGCTGCTAACATTTTATTGAAAGGGAAAACTTCTATCACCAATGCAATAGCCATTGGGGGAATGGATGGGCAGGGAAATTTAGTTAAAGTTTAGTTAAACTCAATTTTATTAGGTCACATCAATCAGTCGACAACACTTGTCTAGTACCTACTATGTGCCAGACACAGCACTAAGTGCTAGAATACAAAAAAAAAAAAAGGCAAAAGACAGTTCTTGATCTCAAGGAGCTCCCAGTCTAATGGGGGGAGACAATATGTAAACAACTATGTACCAAAAAAGATACATATGGGATAAATTGGAAAAAAGAAATAGAAGGAAGGTACTAGAATTAAGGAGGACGAGGAAAGGCTTTCTGTAGAAGGCAAAAATTAGCTGGAACTTGAAGGAAGCCGGGGAATCTAAGAGGATGAGATGAGGAGAGAAAGAGTTCTTCTAGGCATCGGGGACAGCTATTGAAAATGCTCAGAGTCAGGAGATATAGTGTAAGAAAGAACATGGAGGCCAACGTCACTGGATCCCAGAGTACATAGGGAGAGTAACATGTAAGAAGATTGGGAAAGCAGGAAAGAGCCAGGTTATTAAGGGCTTTGAGGAGAATTTCATATGTGATCTCGTAGGTGACAGGGAGCCACTGGAATTTAATGAATAGAGAGTTGACATGCTTGGACATAGCTTTTCGAAGATCATTCTGATAGCTGAGTGGAGGATGGACTAGAGTAGGGAGAGGCTTGAAGAAGCAGCCTATGGTAATAGTCCAAGTGTGAGGTGATGAGGGCCTGGCCCAGGGTGGTGGCAGAGTCAGAGGAGAGAAGGAGGTTTTTATGAGAGATGTCACTAGATCCTAGATAACAGAACTTGGCAACAGATTGAATATGGGGTGGAGAGAAAGAGACAGAGAGAAAGAGATAAGAGTTAAAAATGACACCTAGGTTGCAATCATGGGTGACTAGGAAGATGGAGGCTTCCTTGACTGTAATAGGAAAATTAAGGAAAGGGGAAAGTTTGTTGGTAAAAATAATGAGTTCACTTTTAGACACATTGAGTTTAAGATGTCTAAAGGACCTCCTGTTTGAGATGTCAAATAGGCAGTTGGAAATGGGAGACTGGAAGTCAGACAGGAGGTTAGGGCTGTACAAATACATTTGAGAATCATCAGTATGGAGACAACAATTGAACTGAAAAAGCTAATGAGATAACCAAGTGCAACAGTATAGAGGAAGAAGAGAAAAGGGCCCAGGACTGAGTGTTCTCCACCTCTGCTTCCCCACCTCCTCCTCATGGTTAATGGGCATGATCCAGCAAAAGAAACTGAGAAGCAGGACATGTAGGAGGAGAATGAGGAGAGGTAATATTGAGAAATCTTAGAGAGGAGGGAATATCAAGGAGAAGAGGGTGATCAATAGTGTCAAAGTCTTAAAAGAGATCAAGAGGGATAAAGATTGAAAAAGGGCCATTAGATTTCACATTAAGGGATCATTGGTTACTTTGAAAAGGGCATTTTTCAGTTGAATTATGAGGTCAAAAGCCAGACTGCAGAGAGTTAAGAGAATGAGTGGAGGAATTGATAGTTCGGAGGTCAAAAGAACAAAAATCAGATTTCCAATGTTTTAAAAAATGATTCCAGTTCTCTTGACACATGGATAATTAAAGCCTCTTTGTAGGAAGTCTTTTGTTCCCATTGCAGGAGAGATGTTACCAAGGTAGAATTGGTAGGACTTAGCAATAGATTGAATTTGGGGGTGGGATGAAAGAGAAGTGGTGCCTAGTGGAAGAAGTGAGGTCTTGGCCTAACTCTTGTGGCAGCGTGGGGTCTGAGAATAGTTCTCACTGAGGTGAATATCGGCGAATGTATGTATAGAGTGGATGAGGAGGATGCTAGGGGAGTGAAGATGAATGGTCTAGGGAAAAACAAGGGCTCCACAAGAGAGAGCCAGAAAACTTCTCTGTGGAAATGGAGCCAGTGGGCAGACAGGGAGGAACCAATAACAAACAGGACAGGATGTGGGAGCTATCACAGCTAAATTTGCATGCTTACGGTTCTGTTGTCAGCAAGCTTAATCAGTTCAGCAGGAGCCCCACTCGGGCCTTGGCTAGGCCTTGTTAAGCCTCTGCACCTGTGCTTGGGGTGGGGCCCAGACAGTCCTTTTGCAAAAGGAAATGAAAATCAAGGCAAATAGAAAGAAAAGCTTATGTGTGTTTAAAGTGTCCTGGAGCACATTCTTCCTGCTTAGGAGCAAGCCCTTCTACCGCTAAGATAAAGATTCCTGAATTAATGAGGTCCTTCAGCTAAATGACTCTCCCAGTCCCTGCCCTCTACATACTTTTTTTTCCTCTTGCTTTGAAAAACATACATTGAAAATGAAGTGGAAAGCCTAGGTGAGGTTTTCACAGTACCCAAAGCATTTGAAAGTATTCAAATTCCTAAGGTAAAGCAGATGTGTGAATGGAGCCATATTTGCCCATCCAGAATCTCCTTACTTGTATTGTGAAGATTTAATATTTAACTTAATAGACTATACCTTAGGGTGTTAGGATACCCCCAGAAAACAAAGTACATATTCTTTTTGACCAGATGAAACCCAAATGAGAATCAGTCAGCTTTGAAGCTTCCATGTACTGAAATCCACTATCTCAGTGGTACATTAGCTTTGCTATCCTCATTTGAGTTTTCTTGAGCAATAGAAACAATCACCAATTTTTCTTAGAGATTTGGATCTTCCCTGAGCTTCAAAGGAACATTGGCGACATTTCCTTGGGGTAGGGAGGGTTGTGCTCTCCTGGCTCACACAACATAAGACGGACAACCAGATGATGGCTGTGCAACAATTTTTCACTTTTGTTTTAAACAGTAGTTAGTAATGATATAACCCAGTTTCCTCACAATAAGCATGTGCATAAACACTCAGGACCTAAAATAAGTCTGTATGGGCTGAACAGTAAGTAGAAGAGGACCTGAAAACAGCCTGAGCAGGCTAATGAAGTCGCTTCTGGTAAATGTTTTCTTTCTTGCCTTGCTCATTCCATAGAAAGTTATACAAGGAGAGGGAGAAGGAAGAGCAAAGGTAGCAGTAGTCTCTAAATGCAGATACTTCCTCTTCCATCACCTTTGTTTCCACTCTTTCCCATGCCTGAAATGTCCTCCCTCCTTCTCTTTGTCTGTTGAACTTCTATCTACCCTATGAAAAGGCCTTCATGAAGCCTTTTCTGATCTGTCAATAAAGACCTTACCCTCAGGACTTTATATATAGCACGATGCTTGTATTTCTCTGATGGATCTACCATGTATTGTTGTTTATTTCCCCTTTTTGATTAGGTGATGTCACTGTGCTACACCAGCAGTCTCCAAAGTAGGTACCCTGGTATGACTACAAAGAAACAGTAGCATGAATTTCAAATCTCACCCTTCCTGCTATGACAGGGGCTTTGTGCCTGCCTAGATTCCCCAAAATGATGTCACTTACATGGAAGATGCTGGGGGACCTTCTTCCAAGAGACTACAGAGCTGGTACATCTTTTAGACATTCTGCATAGACTTACCATATGGTTGGGAGTGGCCCCTTTCCATTGGCTACGTAGCTGGAATTGTCAGTGTTTTTAAAAGTTCTTTATTGAGCATCAGGACTCTTTCATCCTCTGATGTGAATTCAGGGAAAGGCCTGAAGGTGCTCATTTAAGCAGTTTTAAATACACAGACTCTATGCTACCAACCCCATGGTAGGCCAAGGCAGAATGCTCTGCATGTGCCAGTTCTCCAGTCCCCTAGAGTCTTGCATGTGGGTAATGCCATCTTAGATGATCTAGGTATGAGCCAAACCTCCATTACATAGAAATAGCTATTTATAGGGCTTGTCTTCAATACTACCATACCTACTTCTTTACCTGTTATCTCTCGATATTCCCTTAATTTCCCCTTCTTGTTGCTTCTAACCCACTCCCCTCTGTAGTGGCTAGTTATAAACTCACCTGAACACCAACAGCAACAACTGCACAGGTCCCATCGGAAAAATACCCTCCAGCCTGTATCCTCCAGACCATCTCAGAGCTATAGTTTCAGGATGGTGATCAATGAGTAAGAATCCTGCTCCACCCCCATTTTTATTTTGGCTTAGAGTGAGCTCACACAGTAGTACATATGAATCTATCTATCTATGTATCTGTATATAATTTATAAATAAATATGCACCTATTGGGGCTGGGTGTTCGAATTTTTACTGATAGCGGTGTTTGAGGAAAAAAGTTTGAAGACCACTGGATTAGACTCCAGGAAGGTATAGCACAGTTTCTAGTTCAGGGCTTCTTATGCTTCTTCTACTCAAGACTGCTTTCAGCAGCATCCTTGGCATTGTGTGCCCTGAGGGCACGCACTGTGCAAAATGTGCATACTTTGTTTTCAGAACCAAGGCTGCAGTGAAATTGTAGATACAACACGGGCAAGTGCTGTCAGAAGCACCTCAGATTCATTATTCATTTGGTTTTTAATTAATTTTTGGTCATTGTGAGTTCGGAAACCTTTTACTATTGTCAAATTTTTTGCAACCCGTGTGGGGTCTCAACCCACAGTTTAAGAAGAACTGCTCTAGGACACCTAACTACTCTCAGTTTCAAAGCTACATGTTTTGGGCAATCATATTTATGCAACCATGTCTTGAATACCCATCTAGTTCATTCTCTATGAAGATAGTAGGCAGAAACCATCCTTCAAATAGTAAAACTTTTAATTAAGAAAGAATAATAAATAAATAAATAATGAGGGAAAATCAAGAAGAGAACTATTCTCTCTCCCCTCTCCACCTAAGAAGCAGCTAGGTGGTACAGTGGCTAGGACACTGGTCCTAGTGGTCCAAGAGTCAGGAGCATCTAAGTTCGAGTCCAACTTCACAAACTTACTAGTCATGTGATCCTGGGCAAGTGTTTCAATCTCTCTGTCTCAATTCTCAACTGCAAAATGGGGATAGTAATAGCCCCTATCTCCCAGGATTTTTATGAGGATCAAATGAGATAATGTTTGCAAAGCTCTTGGCATAGGGCCTGGCACATAGTACACACTTAGTAAATGCTTGCTCTTTTCCTCTTGCTTCTGCATAGACAAAGGAATACAATCTCTTGCAGATTCCTATATCAGGGAGAGGGAAAATCAATAGGGTCATCAATTTAGAAATAGAAGGGACCTTAGTCCTTTTAATCCAACCTTCCCATTAAATAGCTCAGGAAAAGTGGGCCCTAGAGGTAAAGTGATTTGCACAAGCTAATAATGGTAAAAAGGAGGAGATCCAGGATTCAGACTTAGGTCTGAATTTTAGGTTCTACAACTGTAACTCTCTTTCCACTGTACCTCACTGCCTCTCAACTTATGGGATAATTCATGCTCTTAGAACTACATCTTGCAGCCATTTGACATGTCTCTTTGGTGTTCCACAGCACCTTGGCTGCTGCCATTCCTTCAGCCACCAGAGCTGTTATTTGGTAATAGGTAGGAGGAGAGAGTGGGTCCTGAAAACCTAGAGACAAGAGAGTATCAGAGATAAGAGGGTGATCAACAGTGTCAAAGACTGCAGAGAGGTTGAGGAGATGATTGAAAAAAGGCCATTGGATTTAGCCATCAAGAAGTCATTGGTAATTTTGGAGAGAGTCATTTTGGTAGAATGATGAAGTTAGAAACCAGATCATAGGGGGCGAAGAAGAGATAGAGAGGAGAGAAAGTGGAGATACCTACTAGATGGCCTTTCCAATGGGCTTAGCCACAAAGGGCAGAAGAGATATAGGATGATAGTTAGCAGGGATGGAACGATCAAGTGAGGGTTTTTTGAGAATGGGGGAAACATAGACAGGGAAAGATTGAAGATAAGCAACAGAGTGGGGATGACAGAGGGGTCAGTCTTTTGGAAGAGATTGATGGAATAGGTTTGCTTGTGCAGGTAGAGGGGTTGGTTTTGATAAGGAGCAAGGTGTTATAAAGACCAAATAAGTGAAGATACGTAACATGCTTTGCCAACCTAAAAGGTTGGTATCATTATGACCAACCATGCAGTTATAGCCTCTTTCAAACATATTAATCTTATCTTTCTAAAAAAATTGAGGAACTTCCATGAAGACAACATCCATGACTTCTACCATGACTTCTATAGCACTGGCTACGATAGAGGCCAACAAAAATGCTCATAAAAACTTACAGATTATTTGTATTAGTTACTATGTGGAGAATCCACCTGTCTGAAGATATCTTACCTGGTGTCTTGGGTAGCAGAGAAGCCTGCAAATGTTCATTCATGTAGCTGATAAATTCCTTGAGGGTAAAGATTGTCTTTAATTTGGTTTTTTTATCCCCAGCATCTGGTACAGTTCCTGGCACATTGTACATACTTAATAAATGTTTATTTGTTTGGAAATGGAGATCACATTCTCCATTTTGACTCCATTTGACAAAGATTGTCTTAAAAATATCAACCAGATTCAGTGAACATTTGTTAAATTCAGGAGCTGTTGCAGTAGTTTAGACGAGAGTTATTTATGGCAAGGTGAGGTTGCTTGAAAAAACGTGAATGAATAATCTACAGAATTTGACAACTGAGTAGACATTGTAATTGAGTGTCTGGGAGGGTGGTGATACTATTACCAGAACTTGGGGAATCAGATGCAGGAACTGGCTTCTACCTAGCTGTTACTTCACTGCACTTAAGCCAGTAGTAACTACCAACTTCAGCACCCTTCCTGCTCCATGAACTCTTGCCTCTATCAAAGGTCTCACTTGCTTGCCTTCATGACACGGTCAGATAATGAGTATATTGATGTAGTGTTCACATAACTGGTACTGTGAGGAAACTAAAGAGTCTCTAGAGAAGATCAATGCAAATGATTAGCGGAAAATGCTGTCATTGTTCATATACCATGCTTCAGTGAATTTGCAATCTCATCGGTGTGAGTACCTCTTCTGTTGCTGCAGACCTCATGAATCAAAGAATCATTAATATTACTGGGTTTTAAAACTTTTTGGAATTTTTTTTAAATTATGGAATAAAACAAGAATTTCCACAATATAGTATAATAAAAAAAGATTGCCTATAAACTGCAAATCTATTATGTACAACTTGCTGTTCCTTTTAAATATATAATAAAGTTATCATGTAAATTTCTTTATTTTTCTTTTTTTTTCTTCCCCCTCCCGTTATTGGGATCATAGATTTAGAACTATAAAGGACCTTGAGGTCATCTAGTCCACTCACCTAAGACGAGGCAGAAAGAGGATATGTCTTCACTAAAATTTTCTTCTACTAGGTAGAAGTAAAAGCACCCACATTTGAACCTAGGCTTTCTAAATCAAAAAATATTCCATGGCATCCAACGAGGCCACCAGGAAAAGATAAAAAGGTGAAAGGTATTATTTAGCCTAAAGAAGAGAAAAAAGAAAAGAACTTTACAATTTGTCTTCTAACACAGGAAAGGTTATCACAAGGAAGGGAGTAAAATGGATATAGAATAAATTAAACTATAAGCAAGAACTACTAAGTATTGGAATGTTTGGCAGAAGATGCTTGAAGAACTTCCAAATTCTAAGTATCCTGCCCATCCTACAAACCAGCTCTCTTGGTGTCAGTGAAGGGAACACCTGGAACAGTGAGTTGCTGGTCCCTACCTTGTTGCCTCTACTCCTCCCGCTTCACCACTCCAAATGGCCATAGGAGGCAAAGAAGATAGAGAAGGAGCCAATTCTGAGAGTCGGTTTAAAGATTATTTTCCTGGTTTGTCCTTCACTCTGGCGTAATGAGCCTAAGAGGAGGAAGCTGAAAAATAAAAGGGCTGTTGTGAGAGCAAAGCAATAGACTAAGTTGTCCCCACCCCCTTGTTTTTCTTAGAAGTGGAAGTGGGCACATCAGGATTTGAATTCAAGTCCTCTGCCTCCAAAGAGACCATTTTCCCATGGTATCAGATGAAATAAAAAGATGAAAGATATTATTTAACCTGAAGAAGAAGAGAAAGAGTATCTTACAACAAGGGTGTTTCCATTGAAACTGCCCTTGAAGCTTAATTAGCTAAGAGGACTGAGGTCATTTTCATAGCTTCCTAGTCATTTGGGTACAAAACACCCAGGACACAAGGGTCTACAGCTCCTCTTCCAGGCCTCTAACAGGAGACTAGCAGGATAACCAGTACCAACACAGGTGAGCTGTGCTATATATATCTTAAATGAATATCCCTTGCCCTTTTTTTCTATTCTGAATGTCTTCTTGCTTCAGCTAAGTAAACCTCCTTTTATTAATTGTTAAATGGACTACAGTTGTCTCATTTTGTTCAGTTTTGGATCTAAACTAACAGGAGACTAGTTTGAGTTATTTCCAGGCCATAACAAGGGCAAAGAGTCTGGGAGTGGAAGAAGGAAGAAGCCAAGAGTACCAGGGTGAAATCAGAGGAAAACTGGAAGAACGGGGGACCTGGATCAAGGTACTGAGATATAGGAAAAAGCACGTGATAGCCTTGTAACAAGGGTTGTCTATGGAAGTTTGTTGAAATTTTGCTTAGGAAGCCCACGTTTCTAGCCGTACCCTTCATCCAGATTAACATAAACAAAAATATGTCTGAAATAGTTTGCTTATGATACTCCTTGGAAGAGTATGATTAGATAGATAGATAGATAGATAGATAGATAGATAGATAGATAGATAGATAGATAGATGGCTAGATTGTGTGTGTGCGTGCGTGTGTGTGTCTGTATACACACACACAAGTTGTCTAAATGACACAGCTTGCAGGTAGCATGGAATTCAGATGCCCTTCTCCAATAAAGGCAGAAATTTCTGCCTTGAAGGGAGGAAGAGAAGAGTCTTGGCTGGATACTTGCTCCCTCTCTCACCTATTTGTAAAAGTGATATCAGGCTAGAATTATGTCTATCTGCCTTCTCAAATACTGGTAGTCTAAAGTTATGAGTCTGGTTCAAAAAGAAAGCTGTTTTCCCGGTCATTCTTAAAGAGGAGGTTATACTTACCAGCTTACCTCCTTCCAACCAAAGGCTCATTTCACGAAAGACCACCGTAAATAACAAAAAAATGAGTAAATTCATCTAAACAGCAAATAGAAATCTGCAATGTTATACAGATTAGAATATGCCAAAGAATCTACAAGAGTGAAAGAGCTCTTTAGCAAGGATTGAGTTGAGATCTCAGCTCAAACCAGTCTCAGCCAAACGGGTCCATTCTAGCAGTCTCTGGGAGGGTATGATGGAAATAAAGGACATGTTGAAGAGTAGTGGGTTTCCCCTACATATCTGCAGCTTCTCTCTCCAGACCGATCACCCTCTTGAATAGTCTCTGGAACTTCACGTGTCTCTCTTCCAGAAGCTCTGGCTCCATTTCACTAAGTTCCTCATGGCAGGTTGTACTCAATATGCTCTCCAACATGTATAAGTTACATCTCACTGCATATGCATCAGCTCAAAAAATGCCCAAGGCTTGGTGGAAGCCAGGTGATAGAGGAAAGAGATATGCAATATGACTATGCAATACTTTCTTGATCTCATATATATTTGGGATGATAGTTTTAGAGGTGGAAGGAAGACTACTTAATATAACACCTCGATTTTACAGTTGAAATTAAGGCCCACAGGGATTAAGATTTGTCCAAGGTCACAGAAGTAGCAAGTGGTAGAAGCAGAATTCAAACCCAGCTCATCTGAACTAGATATCCAGCACTCTTTCCTCTTATGGGCAGGCAGAGCAGCAGAGTATTTGTAAGGAGGAGAGAGACCCAAAAGGCTGTAAACAGCAGGCATAGGATCTGATTTCTTCTCTCAAACATGCATGGCTAAAAGGCAAAATTAAGCCGGATATAAAACCCCCATGGGAGAGGTCATATTATTATGTTTTTATCACCAAGGAAGAACTAAGGTTAAGTATCTTGCCCAAGGCTAAACAGTGAGGAAGCTGAGATTTTGGATTCCCTGACTCAGAAAGCCAATCCTTTGCCCATGCTGAGTCACAGCATTCTGCTCACCCTGCAAGTGAGAAAATTGCTCAGTGATTGGAGGGAAGCTAAGATCTTTCACTCCCCGAAGTATATGATTGAATGTGTTTCTCTTTCCTCCTTTCCTCATGAAAAGCACTGACTGGTCAAGTATGGCAGAACCCTAAAAAAAAAGCAGAGTAATTCCTCCTTTCTCTCCCCCTACTTAAAAAAAAAAATAGAGCAGAGTCAAGGCTTAGGGAAATTGGAAAACCATGGAGCATAAACTGTTTTCCCAGAAGGCCCTAATTAACTCCCTGTTTTCATAGAATCTATAAGCAGATTCTACAATTCAGTGGGGTGATGAGGACTTTCCTTAATGTCCAGGTGAGCTGCTTCATAGGGCATATAAATCTCAGCTGAAGTTGCGTGGTACTGTTGCAGATCAAAAGCGTTGGTTAGCAAAATCCAAAATCTGCACTATAAACAGGCATTTTCATAAGCCAAATTAATTCACTGGATTAATTAATTACCTGACATTTATATAATTAGTTAACACTTTCACCTGTCAGAACCAGAAGTAAATGCCAGATTGGAGTCCCTGTAGCCCTGACATGACTCCTAACTATAAATTAAAAGTAAGAGACAAAGCGGGGTGGCCAAGAAAACTTGAGATGCTGAATGCTCTGCATTGTTGTGGATTGCTGGGAAAGAACACTGGGCAGGCCAAAGTGGGCTGAGTCATAAGGCAAAAGGCTCTATTGTTGCCATAACCAACAAACTTGTATAAGCCAGAGGACAGACTGTTTGTAGCCAGCTCACCCATTGCTTTCCAGTCACCAATGCAGACAAATGGCAAGTTTTCTCAAGCTGGAGGTGTGAAAAACTTCCCCACATTTAGCTCTTCAAAGTGGAATGAGCTGCCTTGGAAGGGGGTGGGCTCCCCCTTATTGGAGGTCTTCAAGCAAAGGCTAGCTGACCATGTTTTGGAGATATTGAACAATCAATCAACATATGTTAGGCAATTCCTATATGTCAGGCATTCTGCTAAGCTCGGGGCATAAAAAGAGGCAAAAGACAGTCACTGCCTTTATGGAGTTTACAATCTACTGGAATGGAATAGAGAGGGAATTCTTTTTCATGTGAAGGCTGAACTATGTTTTTGCTTTTTTTTTTTTTGGTATTCTCATTACTTAGCACTTCATAAATACCTGTTGATTGACAACTAGGTGACTTTGTGTGAAATTCTGAAATTCTTAGATTCTAATTAGAAACCTCCATGGATCTCCAAACAGAAGTGCAGAACTCCGAACAGTGATTTGGGGGTGGAAATGGCAAAAATTGTTGTGTTATAGTTGTTGTTCAGTTGTTTCAGTCATGGGCTAGGTCAACTCCTTTGGTTCTAATCTATGATTTCACCAGTAGCAAAAACTCCTAATAAAGAAACTCCAATCTCCCAATGTAGATAGGCAATTGCGTTGAAACTTATGGTCATTGCAAGTTTGTAAATGAATGAATGAAAAGCATTTATCATGCCCTATGTGCAAAGTGTTGGAGACACAAAAAGAAAAAAAAAGTGAAAAAACTGTCCCCAACTTTAAAGATCTCATGTTCTAAATGGGAGGTTGGGGGTGGCCAAGAGCTCACTTTAAAAAGAGTTCAGATTCGAGATTATGGGAAAGCCTGGGAGTCCTAAGGATACAGATGAGAAGGACCTGACATCTAGTTCAACTTACTTCCCTCTCTGATTTTACAGATAAAGAAACTAAAGCCTATAGAGGTTAACTGATTCATTCAAGGCTACACAGTAAGAGCTTACTTAGCACAGTGCCTAGCACCTAGTAGGTACTTAATACATTCAATTGATTGATTGATTGCTTTAGACTCCAGTTTTCAGACTCCCAGGCCACTACATCAGAGGGGTCAAACATTCAGCCTGCAGGCCACTTATGGCCCAAAACACTCCCTAGAGCGACCAGAACCTGATTAAAATGTACCTGAGAAATGTTCATAAAATAAGTAAAAAATACAATAAAACACAGATAGTGTTAACACACAGTTTTATGTCACTACGTGGCCTGCAGCGATCCTTATGGTTTAGTGGCCCCCATTTCTATTTCAGTTTGACACCTCCACCATGCTGCCAATTTAATGGCTTGGGCCATTTCCTTGTGCTGTCTCCATCTCAGCCTTCAAACTCTGCTGATACTCCCCCAAGAGAGAGATGAATCAGTGGCTGGGTTTTATAGAAAAGAAGGTCAATGTGGGGGTACAAGAGGAAAAAAAAACTGTCAGCCATAGCAGCACTATAGAGAAAGGTTATATATGTCAACACATACTATGGTATTAGAGAAAAATATTATACCTGCTTCGCACATTCTTGAAAAAAAATCAATGCATATTACTAAATTCTAAATGTTCAGAGTAGTTTTGCATCTATGAATATTTTAGACTTTGACTTATATGGGAGCCATGAGAGTAATATTCATAAGGTCTCCATCAGCATAGAACTGCAATTGGGTTCCATAGGAGGGAATTTAAAAAGGAAATAAGTTTCAGTCCTACTGAACAATTCTGAATTCTTCCTGAAAAAAAATAGTGAGAATCAGTAAAGACCACAGAATGTTAGAGATAAGAGGGACCTTTGAGATCTTCTAATTCAACCCCCATATTTTACAGATGAGAAAACTGGGGGCCCTAAAAGGTTAAAGTGACTATATATATGTGTGTATGTGTGTGTATATATATATGCATGTATATATATGTACATATATATGTGTGTGTATGTGTATGTATAGAAAAGCACATAATATGTGTATATGTACATGTGTATTATGTATGTATACACACATATATATGCGTGTGTATGTGTGTGTGTTTATCCACACAATCCTCTCCAGGGACACTGTGTTTTCTAAAAATGTCAGATTGGCATTTCAACAATTCTACCTGGATTGACCCCCAAACAGCCACTTCGCTGTGACACGCTCAGTCTGACAGACAGTCCAGATAGGTGGCGAGGCCTCAAGAAATGAATACTGTTTAAATATTGGCCATCTGTATGAGAAGCTGTGCTAGCAAAGTCCAAGGGATGTTGTGCTTAAGTATTAACTTTGGATGTTATCCTGACTTGTGATTAGAAAGAAGGAAAATAGAAGTTGAGAGTGATGGGGGTGGGGAAGTGCTTTGGAGAGGGAGGTGATTGTTTGGAGACTGAAAGTTCTCACGTGTACTGGATACTTTTGCAGGAAAACCCAATGGGGTTGTTATGGAAACCAACAGAGGACTTGCATCCATTTACCTAGTCTCAAAGCAAATAAGTCCATGTGCCCCATCAAACTCATTCTGGGATGAGTGCCAGATGTGAGAACATGGACAAACAGTGAGCAGGCTTCCAATCTGACAGTGGGGATAGGATGCCACACCTTCTGAAGGAGCCAATCTGCTGGGTGAAATGCTTCGGCGATGTCTGAACTATAGTATATAATAAAAGGTCACCAGAGAAGGGGGAATATTTGAATTTATTGGGGTGATGAAAAGGCCCAAAGGGAAGTTCCATTGCTAATCTCTGATGAAAAACACCAGGCAACGGGCATCATTCTAACCAGAACAAATACGCCTGAAAAATTCTGTTTAGATCCACAAATCAAGAGCGGACACTGATATTTTTTTTTCCTTCTTTTGATTTCAAACTCAAGACTGATTGTCTCATAGTAGAAAAGCATGACATCTATTTTAGCTGACTCCAGTAAATCCATGAGGACTGACAGGAATACTTATGTTGGGTGAGTAATTTTGACATTTTTGGATTTGTTCTGATTAGATGAGCGCTCCTTAGATGTTATATTAAATTCAACTCTGAATGTTGGCCTGTGATACTATTTGAATTCCTTAAGTTTAAAGCTTAGGCAGTGGAAATAGCATTTGTAATATGAAAGGAGAGAAAGAAATGCAAACTGTCTCACCAATAACATTTTCATTTAAATCAGATTTCTGCACAGTGATTTATCTAAGAAATTGGGGCAATATAAATCATGGAAGCGACGCCAAGGCTTTAACCAACTCCCCTAGTGAAGAAATTCAAAGTCAATCCGAAGTGCACCCCAGAGAGTTCATCCTTCAACTCAGGAGACAATTGGCTGAACCTGGGATCTAATTAAAGGTGCCTCCCAGTGCCCCAGGGAGGTCTGACTGTTTTCAGTAGCCCATTATGGAACAACCTCACCTACTTTGTAACTGACTGTACATAAAATTTGCTTCAAAAATATCACACATCGCACAACTATAGGGTAAGCATAAATCTGTAGAAATTGTCGGTATATTTAGCTTAGATGTTATCCCCAAGTTCACAGAATGCTGTGGATCATTAATCTTCATCAAGCTTTAGGCATTTGTGAAAGTACTGGTTGATTCAAGGTGGCTTGTGTGGAATTTCCTCTGTCATACTTCAGTCATTCCAGTATTTCGACAAAAAGAATCACTTACTCATCCTTAGCAGAGGTGGCCCCCTGTAGTGTTCATTCTTTCAGAAGAGAGACAGACAGACAGAAAGAGAGAGACTGAGACAGAGAGAGATAGAGAGACTGAGAGAGAGATAGACAGAGACAGAATAAAAGAGAGTCAGAGATAGAAAAAGACAGAGACACAGAGACAGAGACACACACACAGAGAGAGACTGAGGGAGAGAGACAGAGGGACAAAGACAGACCAGACAGACCAAGAGAGACAGAGACAGACAGAGAGAGACTGAAAGAGAGAGAGACAGAAGGAGAGTCAGAGACAGAAAAAGACAGAGACACAGAGAGAAAGAGACTGGGGAGAGAGAGAGACAGAGACAGACAGACAGAGAGAGACTGAGAGAGGTAGAGAGAGACAGAGACAGAACGAAAGAGAGGCAGAGCCAGAAAGAGACAGAGATACAGAAAGAAAGAGACTGAGAGAGAGAGAGAGACAGAGACAGAGACAGAGAGACAGAGAAAGAGACTAAGAAAGACAGACAGACAGATAGAATGAAAAATGCTGAAGACAAAGAGAACTGTGAGAAGGAGAGACTTATCCTTTGACTGCTTCCCTGCTAGGACTTTTCTCTGGTTGTACTTTCTAAAGGCCAATCATGCTATGTAATTTATGAAGCTTTGGGGAGAGGTTTGCATTTCTTCCTTTCTGTACTGTGGGTTATAGAGGAACAGGAAAGAGAAAATCTAAAATGTACAGAAGTGTCCATAAAGCAAACAAAGAAATCTAACAAAGCAAGCATTTGTCATTTTTTATACTTATTCATTTATTTATTTATTCATTTATTTGCTTATTTAAAGTTCTTTGCTGCCTTTTGTGGTAATGCACTGGTTGTTTTTTTTTTAATTCCCTGCCTCCCCCTGCCCCAGCTTTCCATTAATTTTTCCCCTAATTCCCCTATAACAAAGAAAAGTAGTTAAGCAAAACCAACCAACATAACTGATCATATGTGCAGCATTCTACACCCATAGCTCCCACACCTTTCCAGTGAAATAAAGGAGTTACATTTCTTCCCCAGGGCCAAGATTAGTCATAATTATATCACAGTTGGCATCATCTCATTGCTTTTTCAGTTAAATTATTGTAGTCATTGTGTACCTTGTTTTCCTGGTTCCATTAACTTTACTCTGCATGAGTTCATATACATTTTTTTTTATTCCCTGCTTCTCCCAGCCTTACTTTATTTTTTCCATCCTCCCTTTTAACAAAGAAAAGTAGTTAAGCAAAACCAACCAATATAACTGATAGTGTATGCAGCATTCCACACCCATAGTCCCCCACATCTCTAATGAAAGAGGAGTTACATTTCTCTATTTCTACTCCAGGGCCAAGATTAGTCATAACTGTAACACACTTAGTTTCATCTTATTGCTTTTTCAGTTAAATTATTATAGTTATTGTATATATACATATATGTGTATGTATAGATGCATATGTATATATGTGTGTGTATATGTATACATATATATATTTCACTTTGCATGACTTTGAGTTTTCCCGTGTTTTTCTGTATTCATCATTTCTTAGGGCACCTAACGTCCTGTTACTTTCATATGCCACAATTTGTTCAGCCATTCCCCATTCGATGGGTACCCTCTTTGTTTCTAGTTCTTTGCTACCCCATCACACAGAGCATCACACATTTTAGAAAGATGAGATAGCAGATTCGTGCTGTACCAAAGATGAAATGGAGTTCTAGGTGAGTCTTTATTGCACTAAATGATGATGTCAGTATTTGGAGGTTCTTGAGAAGCTCCTCCTTCCAAGGCATGACTTAGTTAAGAATTTCCTGACAGAGAGAATTCTCAGACGCTGAGATGGATTGACTATCAAGGAACAGGATACATTTTTCTTTCCTGTGAGGTTTTGCTTTGTCTTAAAGGGTAGGTTTAATCCGGCTAACATGGTTCGGAGGTTCATTCTTGAAATCCAGGGAAATGGTCTGGGTAAGTTGGGAATATTTGTTAACTTCATAATAATAATTACAACAGTACTATCCCAATACTTCAAAGCTCTATGATTTGATCAATGTGAGTGCTCCTTCCCCCCACAGAACGATAGATCTACTATGATTTAGTAATGATGGTCCTCAGGAATTGCTGGAGTCAACCCAGCGAGGAGCCTCTCTGAACGCAGGAGAATCCTCAAATAGCAGACATTTGCGAAAGCTAGGTGTCACAACGGATAGAGCACTGGACACAGGGTCAAGAAGACCTGAATTCAACTCCTGCCTCAGATGCCTATTAGCTGTGTGGCCCTGGACAAATCACTTAAGCACTGTTTGCCTCAGTTTCCTCATCTCTAAAATGGGGATAATAATAGCACCTACCTCCCAGGGTTGTTGTAAGGATCAAATAAGTTGTAAAATGCTTAGCACAGTGCCTGGTATATAGTGAGTGCGATGTAAATGTTAGGTATTATAAGGATGATGATGATGATGATGATGATGATGATGATGATGATGATGATAACATAGTATTCCTCACTGCTCCCAGTATGGTTGTGTTAGGTAATCAATTATCTGACTCACAGCTCAAGCCCCATCCAATGCAAAATTTTTTCTCTCTTACTTGACCATTCAAGAGACACATAGTTCCAAAGACAAAATCATTTGGACTGGAAGCAACATAAATAACAAAGAAGGGTACCAATAGCAAAACATTCTCTGAATGCCTACAATAAGAGATTACTTCCAGGGGAATTATATACTAATTCTTTTTTTTTTAATCCCCCTCATTCCTCAGTATGGTAGGAATAAGATGGAGTCACTTCAGAAGTCAATGCCACAGTGGTAAATATTTATAGTACACTGTCATCTGCCTCTGGGCATTTCTTTCTGGGAAGTCTCCTACAGCACACTGTAGAATAGCCAAATGCTTTCACCTTGGCTCTGGAGGTTTTGGTCCAGCTGTGACTCTGGTGTTGAGGGATATCCTAGCTATAGAGTTCCATATGGTCTCTCTACCCTAACTCCAGCTCCCTAGAATGATTCATAGCTCCATCTACTCCCAAGTTCACTTGATTCTTATTCTGTAATCATGCCATCCTCTTTTTAAACATCCTGCCTCGTGGCACACTCCCCACCCATCACAGTCCTTGCAGAGTGACATCACTGTACTCCAGGCTTGTCCAAAGCCCTCTAGGAAATGTGGTCCTTGAAAATTTCTCCTGTTGAGTGATGCCTCTTCCTGAAGTTTTAGGGACATGTCCATTAAAGGGAGGAGAGAACACCATTTATTAAGCATCTACTATGTGCCAGGTGCTGTGCGAAGTACTTTGATCCTCACAACAACCCTTTGCAATAGGTACTAAAAGATATACAAATCTGTTATTGTAGTTTCAATATCTTATTAAACATCACATATGCACATACATACACATACATATACATAAAATACATATACATATAAACACAATATACATACACATATGTGCATGCACACATATCCACACACACACATATATAGTTTGTTGCCAGGCCCATACCCTAAGCCTTTTCAGCTGACATACTACAATAGTAAAAAGTCAATATTTGTATAACACTTTGCGATTTGCCAAATGTTTACATATGTTATCTCATTCGATATCTGTCAGAACCTTGTAGGGTAATTAACACAAGTGTTATTATCCCCATCTTATGGTTAAGGAAACTGAGGCCCAGAAAATTCACATGCCTTTTCCAGGGCTTCCTATAGTTAGGAAGTGGTAAAACCAAAACAATCCCAGGTCCTCTGAATTGAATGAAACCTTATTCCACCATACCATAGTGATTCTTAGATTCTATTAAAGGTCTAGAGAAAAACTTCAGCTCAAGAA
Source organism: Phalanger gymnotis (assembly GCA_028646595.1). NCBI lineage: Eukaryota > Metazoa > Chordata > Mammalia > Diprotodontia > Phalangeridae > Phalanger > Phalanger gymnotis. The sequence continues at coordinate 646,331,415 of CM053622.1, read as the reverse complement.
AGCAGTCTTTGGGAATAAAAGAGAATCTAAATTATACGAAAGAGCAGATGGAAGGAATGTATATGTTTATATGAGTTTGGGAAAGAAGTACTGTGAAGAAATTGGTTTTTGCCCCTCAGGAAAGGCAAATAGCCCCCCTGAGGAGATAATAGTTGAATATCTGAGGGTTCTGTTCTGATGTGTTAGTACGATCTATAAAATGATGTCCTTCTCTACCTAGAGGTGACTAATTAACCAAGTGCTAGTCTATTATACTACCTGGCTAGGGGAACTCAACCAGAGATTTTATTCTACTCCACCCCCTAAAGGAAAAGCCATGAGATAGAAGGAGAAGAGGAACTTCTGAAAGTCTGAAAAAGGGGCCCTTGGGAAAGGAGTCCTTAGATGGGTTCGAGTCTAGGAAAAAGAAAGCTATGCTAGCCAGGCCAATTTTTGATTAGATAGTAAAGTTGGGATCAGAAATCTATAACCTGGAAATTTGCTCCCTTCTAGGATTTTGTTATTGGTTTTCCTTTAGTTTAATTTTTTAGTAAAAATTCCTTAAAAAATCTTAGCCTTTTATCAATTGACTGAGGAAAAAAGAATTTTCTATACTTCAGAGAGGGTAGGAAGGGAGTACTCCTGATGACTAGACATGACAGTGGCAGTTGACTACAAGAATTCCAGATTGATGAGGAGCTGGGACAGATAAGGAATGGGGATCCAGGGTGGGGTCAGCAACAGTCATGGCCCTTTTCCCCTTCTTTTCTGATATAAGACTTTACCTTATATATGACCAACTCTAGATCCCAAAGTTTCTTATTTAGCAAGTAATAGAATATTTGCCTTTTATCTTTTCTTTTGCCACTTGGGTAATTGGGAAAACTAAAGAGTGTCTTCTCTGAAATTATGCATGGTGATGGGGAGGATAGTAGCTGAAAGGAAGAGAAGGTACAGATGGATGGACAGTGGAGAGGCCAGTCAGTGGTGACCAGGAGAGAAAGGAAGGTGACCAGGAGAGAACATACGTGTATGTGTATGTATGTATATATATACACACATGTATATATATATATGCCTAGAATATAGTTGGTGCTTAATCAATGCTTATTCCCTTCTCTATTAATGAGAAGTCCATCTCCCTTTACCAGGGGATACTAGGCATTTTTCCCTAGGCTCCCTGTTTGAAGGCTGTGAGCCAAGGGAATGAGAAAATCCCACAAAGTGTACTAGAGCCTTTTGGGCCAACTCATGGATAACTGTTGGCCTTTCTCCCTTCTCATCCAAGACAGTTCTCCACAGAGGCCAAGGGCACATCCTAACTTTTGGGGAGATTTGCGTCTGGAGGACAATATTTGATTTGAACTTCAGTTATAAAGAGGACAGGGAGCAGATTTTCCCTCATATTGAGAAAAGGATATGAAGTCAACTTGATTATTCAAAAACTGACTCTCCCAACTGTGCATTATCCAGTCTTCTTCCTTTTCTTCCTTTTTTCTTTTATTTTGCCATCTTTTTATATTGCAATTACATTTCTGGGTTTCCCTCTAGGAGCTCTTCTCCCAGAGAATGAACAGGGCAAATATGGGAAAGTACAGCAGTCAGCTTTGCTCCCTGCAGGCCACTATGTAATTATTGACTCAGATGAGATTTGTATTTGTTTAGGTGTGAATGGTTGGTAAAAGTCGGGTAACATCTGTGACAAGTCAGAAGTTAAACTATGATTTACAGAAAGGATGGGGAAAGCTTAAGTCAAGAGGTAGGAATAACACTTTGTGCAATAAGTCATTAGAAGGCAAGGTGAACTAGAAAAGAAGGTATGGTTAGGGTTATAACTGAGATGAAAACAGATAGGGAAGGTGGAAAGACTTGAAGGCTGCAGGTCTAAAGTCAATGTTTGATCTGGAAGGAGCTATTGAAGTACTGGGGAAAGCTGAGTTATATGGTAAAATCAAGGATTGACTATAATCTGAAAATCTTTTACAGTTGGAAGTATTATAATAGGATTCCTTATTTCTTGACTTGTATTATTTTGTTTTTAGACATTTGGTCCTTCAGTATATACTCTCTGTCTGTCTCTGTCTCCCTCTGTCTCTATTTCTCTGTCTCCTTTTCTTCTCTCCTTTCCATATTTCTTTTTCTTTCTTTCTTTTTCTCTCTTTCCTTCTTTCTTCCTTTCTTTCTCTCTCTCTCTCTCTCTCTCCCCTCTCTCTGTCTCTTTTAAACACACACACACACACACACACAAGCACACATACTTCTATCTAGAGCTTCTGATCTCTATTAGAAAGATGTTCCTAGGACAATAGATTTGTTGCTTTTCATTTTTCTGCTTCTTATCTGGCCCTTGGTATTTTTTATGATCTCCATTCTTTATCCCTTCTCCTGGTTTTTGTTCTTTTATAGTCCCAATTGTTTATGACAAATAGACCTTTTGGCTTTGTTTTTTTTCTCTATGTACTCCTCTTTCTTTTTCCCATCCTCTTTGTTCTCCATTTCTCCTCATTCTTTCACCTCTCAAGAGCTATGTACCCTATTATCAATTGTTCAATAAGCATTCATCAATTACCTACAGGTGTCAGGAATTGTGCTGAGCACTGAGGACTCAAAGGCAAAAACAAAAATAGGACCTGCCTTCAAGTAGTTTATAGGCCAGCCAGATGAGACAAGTATATATGTTAAGTATATCAACAGTGGTAAAAGGAGATTTTTATGGGAAGGCACTACTAGTTTGGGGAGGCTCAGGAAAGGCCTCATGAAGAATCTTTTTTTTTTGCCCTTCCAACCAAGTTTTCTCTCTTACTTCTCAGATTACCCTTATCTATTTCTTTCAGCTTGGTTATGTGCTTCCATGATCCTTTCCTGCCACAATATTCTGTGGCCTACAACTAGTCATAGGATACGGAATAGTTCCTTCAATCATGGCAGCCATTTATTGACAAAGTAAATGTAAAAGCATCCCTCTTTTGCTGACTAGCTTCCACTTTAGTTGCTACCCTTAAGATTCCTTGTGTTGGGAGGTCACACCCAAGGAATCTCAGCAAATCATCTGACCCCAGCACAAAGTTTGTGACCCACATGAGAGCTGAGAACACACATGTATTTCGATCTGATTGTCATTCTTCCTCTTTTGTGTGGGATTTATTCCTTGACTTCTGCATTAACTCTCCATTTTTTTTTTCAGAACGCAATTTGTCCATGTTAAAAACCCTCACTTGGATTCTATGGATGAAGACATTCTTTATCACTTGGATTTAGGAACAAAGACACATAACCTTCCTGCCATGTTTGGTGATGTAAAGGTAAATAAAGAAGTCTAGAACCCTGGGAAATGTTGACTTTCTTCATCTGCTGCTTTTCATTTTTATTTATGTTACCTGAGTTTCACATTTAGTGCTAAAGGAATAAGTCAGAGTTCTTATAGGAACTGAAGTCAATCTGATTTTCTGAAGCTGTTCCAAATCTATCTAACAATAGAGCAATTCCTCTCTCTCCTCAATGAAACATGAAGACTCCCTAACTAATTTGACTACAAGTATACATGTACTGGTTATTCTTGCCCCAGGAGCATAGGAAATGATGCTGATAACCTCAGTGCTGCTCAGAGTTTGGGAATTGACCAAAGTATTGAGGATCCAGTGGATCATTATTTAAGGTCTAAATTTCTAAGTGAATCTGAATTTCCTTAATCTTCAGGTCATTCAACATAATTCTATCTAAGTAGCAGAGAACAAAAAAAACCTTTATTTCACTTTTTAAAGAAACACGATGACTCAGATGACATTATTTAGATTTGTTGCTTTTCCAAGAAATTTGCCATTCAGTAATACAGAGAACCATCGTTATTGTATTGCAATCTAAGTGATTGTCTTGGGGTCTGTGCTTTTAGTGGAGGGAAGGGGGCGTAGTATTGGCACCAGATGGCTGAAGTGATGCAGTGATTCAGGGATATAAGAAGAGGGGAGCAGGGGAAGGTCGCATCAATACCTTTTGCTGAAACAAAAACTGATGTGCTCACTCACAATCAGCCCTGAGCTCTCCCATTTTCCTTCCATCATCACCAAGGCAACATGGGAGAGACCAAGGCTGGCTTGCTGACAGCTGTGTCCTTTCTCCCCCCTTTTTAACATACCCTTCAAGCTGCATGTTGCCCTTTTGTGATCCCTGCGCTATTGACTATTTTCTTTAAACTGTAATACTTTTCCTACGTATCGTCCTTGATGCTTAAGCTCAGTTCAGTTGATCCAGGCTGCTCTTGACGCTTCTTATTAGACTTTCCTTGAATGATGATATCCCTGGAGCCTGATACTGTAATTTTCTCTAGGGCCTTATCCCTCTAAGGATGGCTCTGGTGTGGAAGAATCATAAGCAGGAACATAAACTAAACCACCAATTAAATGAATGGATAATGCCTTACATTTGTGTAGTGCTTGATGTTCTTATTCAGGGGTATAGCACAATGGAAAGATGATTAGATTTGGACTCAGAGAATCTGGGCCTGAATCCTTGCTTGTGTGGCCTCAGGGAGCTCAGTTCCCCTTCATGGACCTCAGTTTCTTCACCTATAAAACAAGGGAAGGATGATTTCTAAGCTTGGTTCCAATTCAGAATGGATGATCCTTTGCTGGAGAAAGATATTTCATGTGTATTATTTGTTTCACCAATAATAATTCCATTATTGAGCTCTTGAAAGTTGGCAAAGAATTTGCTTCATAACCACCCTGTGGAGTAGTGTAACAACAATGCTGCTTGCTGCTACCGTGGCTGTGTAAGACCGATAACACCAGCACACGGGAGGGCTGCTATCACAGGTTCTTTGATCTGCTTTCATAAGGAAAGCAACTTTAAGGGGTTTACAATCTCACTTTAATTAAACATAC
>CM053622.1:646310899-646326456 GCA_028646595.1 Phalanger gymnotis | reverse complement strand
CCATAGCATATGTAGTTACCAGAGAGAGAGAGAAACACCAACATCTGGGTTTTCAAAGCTGCGGGGGGGGGGGGAGGGCGGTCCTTAAGGACAGCTACTCAGAGCATAGTCTGGTCAAATCACAGATACTCTTCCAGTGAATGAGACCTCCAAAACAAAACAAAAACCTCAGATCATATATACCCTTCTCAGGGCCCTGGGGTTTAGTACCTACTTAGCAAAAGGGTGTGGGGCCTGGGGCCTGGGGCTTTCTTGTTTCTTAAGCAGGTCATCAAAGACTCTTGATTCAATCAAAAGCTCCCAGTTGAAACAAAGGCAAGACTCATCAAAGGCACTTGATTACCTCAGTGCTGAGAAGCACTCAAACAAAAAACAGCAAAAAGTCCCACTTTGCTTGCCATTACATTTGAAAAACAAAACTCATCAAGGGTGCTTGATTACCTCAGTCCTGAGAAGCACTCCAAAACAAAAGACAGCAAAAAGTCCCATTTTACCTACCCCATTCAGACAAAGGCAAGACTTACTAAAGGCACTTGATTGCCTTTGCATTCCAAAGGAGACAACAGTAAAAAAAAGTCCCACTCTGCTTAACATTACAAGTATGTAGTACAAGTATCATTATTATGCCATTTTGAAGGAAAGGAAACAGCCTCCGAAAGGTTAGTTGCCTTGATTATGGTTTTACAGATAGTAAAGACCGAGATGGGATGGGAACTCAGGGTTTCCCTATTCTAAGGAATCAGGAAATCAACAGTCTTTCCACTCTGCCATGCTGCACACACTGGAGGGCGTGGGCTAAACCCCAGGAGCCATGTCATCAGCATTTCTCCTAGAGGAAAGCATCTAAGGGTTTGATCTCAGCATTCCCTCCATTCACCCTGCTATAGGAAGGAGGCTTCAGGAGACAGCTGGGTGGCACATCAGGGGCTGGGCCTGGAGTAAAGAACACTCAAGCTTAAATCCAGCCTCATACACATACTAGCTGTGTGACCACCAACAAGCTACTTAACCTCTCTCAGCCTTGGTTTCCTCATCTATAAAAGTAAGAATAATAATACCATCTACCTCTATCCCTCCAGGGTTGTTGCAAGGGAAAATGAAATAATATTTGTAAAGCATTTTGTAAACCTTAAGGTTTTACATAAATGGCTATTATTATTATTGTTATTGTAATTATTACTGCTATAAATCCTATTGCTTCCTAGTGAATGACTTTGGGCAAGTCACTTAAACTTTCAGTACCTCAGAAAACTCATAGTATAAGTGGGAGAGGAGGGATTGATCTGCAAAGGCAGAAAGGTTTTCCTCACCAATAGTTCCCAGATCTGTGATACAATACCAATGAAATCACAGGTCTGGTTCAAAAGCATTGAACTGAATAGTTATATCATGGTAGGGAATCAAGGAGAGATTTCCAAAACAGAACTGCCTGTTTTACCTGTACCTTTGGGAGCAGAAGCTATAGGCAGATGGAAGGAGAAGAATGAAAGGAGGATCTTTTTAGATTAACTGAAACCTATAGGTAAACCATAACTAGAGCAGAGTGACCAGCACTTTGCCCCAAGAAGCTAAATTTAGAGAGTGTTGACATTACTTGTCATCCTTTGGCAGCATAGATGCGACAACATTTAACAACTAGTTAGCAAGAACAAGAAGTTAAAATTGGATAATACCAGATGATGGGCTAGGGACTGGGGGGATTTCTTCTTCCATTCTAGCCTCCTTCCCTCTGCACCCCACCCATTTGGCAGATTCCCTAGCATCAGTTTTGCACCTCCATCCTAGGGTCTCAATCATTCTCCTTTCCATAGGTGTGTATTATATTCCTTTTCCCTCTGTGACTTTGTGCTACCTTAACTATAGCTAACAGAACCAGCTAGTCTGATTCATGTTTAGAAGTGCTTTTCTTCCATCTTCTCCCTTCCTTATCTCTGCTTTGGCATTTTATAGGGTCAATTCATTGCTTTAGTTTAAACTTAATAGCAGCCATCCTGCTTGGGACAGGGGATTTTTCTGGAAAATGTGGAGGATGTTGAATAGTAATGCCTAAAAATAAATCAGAGATTTTCGAATCTTCATAGGTACACAGATACCTTCTGGAGATATCTTCAGCAGTATAAATGTAATAAAAAATAAAATGTAAATGAAGTTGAACAATAGGAAGCAATGAGTTGAGTTCAATTCTTGATATTGGCACATACTGCCTGTATGATCTCAGGCAAATCATGTCACCTCTAAGGGCCTGGCTCCTTATGTGGAAATTGAGTGGTTTGGAGCATACAACCTCTAAGGTCTACTTAAGGTCCATAGCCTTTCACAATATCAAAACGACATTGGCTTTTTCAGCTCCATCTATATACAAATTGTCATTCTTGTTAATACCGTTACCTACAATATCAGAGGAAAGATCTTTGAGTGTCTTTCTGTGAACACATAGAAAGTTTTGCCTTTAAAATGCTGGGGATACTGCTACCATCAGCATAATTTTATAATTTTCCCCAATGTCTTTGGGCAACTTCACAGATATATTCGTGAAAAAATGGAATTCTGATTCTTGTGCTACTTTGAGACTTTGATAGATCTGTGATTTTTGTCCTTCAAATGATAAAGATTGCAACCCATCAATGCTTACCCATCATGTGTTCCTCTTGTCCCTGTTTTCCAATCAATTTTCCCCAGTCTGTGTAACATGGCAGAGTGGAGGCATGGAGGAGAAGTTCCACTAGATCTCTTGACATTGGCTGGATGCCAATGGAGCACATAGTTGGTCCCTTGTAAGTTACAGAAAGCTTGGTGAGAGACCCACATAAGCCAAATTGTCCCAAGGACATTCAAACATAAAACTGGGAGGGTAATAAATGAATAAAAAAGCTCCATATACTCATTTACACAATTTACAATGATGCACTAAGGCCTATCAGACCTGTAAAGTAGGAAACTTAATTTTAGATATTTCTTTTTTTAAATAAATACCAAGGATAAGATAGAGTATACCTTTTAGTAAGAGATAAATAAACTTTATCAGCAACTATTCTTGTTTCCTCCACACATTCTTGTGACAAAAGTCACAAGAATCCTCACCACTACTGTCTTTGTAGAGTGAACAAGGGCAAATGAAAAAAAAACTCATTTGAGGCTTTGACTGATTACTGACCATCAAGGTCAATGTTGGTGGTCACCAGCCATGCTCAACTTCCCACTTAAGCAGTCAATTGAAAATCAGATCTATAGTTGAAATGCTGGTGCCTCTGATTTAGGACTTTGGTTTTAAGAATTGTCAGTTACAAAGTCTTATCTAAGCTTTTTCTGTCTGACCATATCATCTTTATGGCTCCAGCAACATCCAGTAATGCCTGTTGATTGCAGCAATAGCTACAGTTCAAAGGAGAAATCAAACCACAAGCTACTCTAACATCTGTTTTGGCTTTATGATCAATATAAATCATAGTCATTTACATTCACTGGTATCAGACAATGAGGTTATTTAGAAACTATCATACTTGGCAAAAAATAGCCTGCATACACTTAGATCTCAAGCCAACTCTTGGCTTTTCATGATAATAGAGGAGGAAATTGAATGGATTATCTACAGATAACTCAAAACCTCAACTTGACTCATGGTTTTGCCTCCCTTTCTCCCCAGCCTTTAAATTTGAATTAAGTTAGAGCTGATTACCAACTACTAGTCCCTTGGCAAATAAACCAAGGAGCTACAAAAATGGCTCCATGGTAATCAGCAGAAGAGAAGAGGAGGAGGAGGAGTAATAGGAGCACATCATGCAACTAGAGTATCTAATAGCTTAAGGAAATAATGTGAAAACCTCCAACACCAATAAGCATTTATTCAGTATCCACAATGGGTGGGCCTCTGTCCTAGGCACTAGAAATGCAAACAGAAAAAGGAGTAACTGCCCTTACTCATAAGGAGCTTACATTTGACTGGGGGATAAGACAAGTAAACAAATAAATAAATGCAAAACAATTTGGGACAGAGAGCAAGAATACCTAAGTGGACTGGGAAAGGGCTTCTTTTAGGACAAGCGTTCTTAATGTTTTTTTGTGTTGTGGGAACACTTTGGCAATCTGGTAAAAATCTATGAACCCCTCAGAATAATATTTTTAAGTACATGAACTAAAATACATAGGACTACAAATAAATTTTACTGAAATACATTTATCCAATTTTTTTTAATCCAAGGCCCTACTTTAGAAGGTACATATGAGCTGAGCTTTAAAGGAAGGTAGGGATTCCAAGAAACTGAGGAAAAGATTGTGTAGATTTTGAGGATGGGAGAAAGGTACAGAAATGAGAGATGGAATGTTGAATTCAAGGAAAAGCAATTAAGCCAATTTGACTAGAACATAGAATATATGAAAGTGAGTAATCGAAAGTAAGTCAGGAAAGGTAGGTTGAAACTAGATTATGAAAAGCTTTAAAGTCAGTGTAGAAGAATTTGTATCTTGTCCTAGGGGCAAGAGGGAAGCAACACGGTCAGACCTGTACTTTATGAAGACTACCTTGACAACTCTGTGGAGAATGGATTGGAGAGGGGAGAAAAAGGCCAATTAGGAGGGAATTTCAGTAGCTTAAATGAGAGATGACGAGAGCCAAACTAAAAATGCTAGTCATGTGAGTGAATGATGTAAGAGGTATTGTCAATGTAGAATTAATAGGTCTTGCAAAATATTTAGATATGGAGGTGAAATAGTGAAGAGTCAAAGATGATTGGCAGGCTGCAAATCTAGGTGATCAAAATAATAATAGTAGCCAACATTCATAAAATATATCAAAGTTTGCAAAAATACTTTATATATAATATACACACATATATGTGTGTGTTACCCCATGAGGTAGGTGCTATTATTATCCTCATCTTGTGGGGAAAATAATAGTGATTATAGGAATTTAGGTGAACAAATGGCAGTGAAAATTTATTTATTTTGTTTTGTTTATAAAGAGTGGGAAAGACCTGTCCGTGTGTGTGCATAGCAGCAAGTGCCCAGGCTCACATAGCTCATAAGTGTCTGAGGCAGGATTTGTACACAGGCCTTCCTAAGTCCAATGCTCTACCCACTGTACCACCTAGCTAGTAGTGATGTCCTTTAAAAAATTGTTATGTGGAGAGGGAGTGTGTGTTTGGGGAGAAAACAATGAATTCGATTTTGGACCTGTTGAATTTGAGCCACTTAGGGGGTACCTACATGGAGATATCTAGTAGACAGTCAATGATGAAGGACAGGATTTCGGGAGAGAGATTTGGGATGGATATATAAATTGGGGAATCACATGCATAGAGATGTTTATTGAATCCATGGGAATTAATGAGTTCATTGGAACCACATGGCTTAAAGGTAAAGAGCATAGAAATAGAGAAAAAAAGAGGGCCTACAATAGAGCCTTCAGTGACAGCCATGGTTAGGAGTTACGAATCAGGTAATGAAACAGTGAAGGAGATTGATGAAGAGGTGCGAAACAGGTAGAAGAAACAGGAGAGAACAGTGACAGGAAAGCAAAAAGTGATGAAACTATCCAGATCAATGGTCAACAGTGTCAAAAGCTAAAAAGTGGTTAAGAAGGATAAGAACTGTAAAAAAAAATTTTAAAAAAAAGTCCTCAAATTAGCAATCAAAGAGATTGTTAGTAACTTTGGATAAAGCCATTTCAGTTGAATTGTAGTGGAGGCTTTAAGTTGGAAAGGGAGTGGGATATGAGAAAATGAAAGCAATTAGTACAGATAACTTTTTCCAGGAATTTGACTATGAAGTAGGAGAGATTATAGGAATTTAAGTGACGAAATGGCAGTGAAAGTTTATTTATTTTGTTTTGTTTATAAAGAGTGGGAAAGACCTGTCCATGTGTACAGATAGCAGCAAATTAGATAAGAACAAACAATAGATGAACAAGATTGAGGAGAGCAGGCTCCCAGAGAAATAGGGAGGGGATGAGGTAAAGGGCACAGGTAGAGTGGTTTGCTTTGGAAAAGAGAAGGGTTACCTCTTCATCAGGGGCTGGAACAAAGGAAGAGAGAATGAAGGATGGTGTAGAGTAGATGAGAAGAGGGAACTCATGGTGAATGGCCTGTATTTTTTCAGCAGAGTAGGAGGCAAGGATCTCACTGAAAGTAAATCAACAAGCATTTATTAAATATTTACTAAATGCCAGGTACTCTGCTAACTTCTGGGAATACAAAGAAGGTCAAACACATGGCCTTGCCCCTGAAGGAGCTCATATTCTACTGGGGAAGACAACATGGGGGAAAAGTTCATACATTATATATACATATAGTGTAAATGGCAGGAGATGTGAGGAGAAAAGATAACATTTGGAGCAAGCGTTGTAGAGAGTATAAAAGAGAGTCACCACGTGACTCTTATCTAAACCTATTTTAGTGTTTCCTGGTCTTGAATGACATATTTTCTCCTCATCAGAAGGTGCTCCTCAAGAACTGCTGCTGTTGCTCTCTTTACTTCTTAGCTGAGCTAGGTGAGTCTTTGTGCTTTATTCCAGCTGTAGAAGCTAGACTAACTCTTCCATGATTTACTCACGACGCCTAGTACCTAGGAATGGGCTGTCCAAGCAGGAGTTGAAAACTAGTCCTCATGTTTCCTGCTTGTTATTTCTTCAACATGATTCCTGGCTCTTAGCCACTTCCCTTAGATTTTACAGCATTCTTGAGTGCAACACTTTTGTTATCATCTTTTAGAGTTCCTTAACCCTCCGATGCCTATTCTGCTTCTGAACTAAAGCCCTGATGGCCCTATTTGCCACAGCAAATAATCTGCCAATAACTTAGGCATCATTTATCAGTTGTTAATTCCCTTTACAGTTAGGCCTGCTCAGGCTCTGGACTCTATTGGTTCAATGAAATCTTCACTCCTAGTCATAAAAACTTCAGTAGATACTCTCTGTATTTAAAAAAAAACCTAAAAACTGATTTTTAATTCATGAGATTGCCAGTAAAACAATTCTCAAACTTTTGTTGAATTAAAGAACCCACTGGTTCTTTAAATATGTCCACTGATATTAGTGTGGTTCAGTTTTCAATTTCATTTATTATTTAACACAGGGATTGTGCAATAGCAAATGTCTTAGGCTGAGATATTCAATGTAAATAAAAACACTAAGAGACACTCAGGTGAGATGTGAACCACCTTTTTTTACTTTATCGTGTTATTCTATCTTTGCTGACCCAGTCACTTAAACTGCTCACACTGGAGTTACCTTATATTTTGGTCTATATTTAATTCCAGGTTAATGTTAAACACTGGTCAGGTAACATTTGTTACAAGTCAATGATAATAATAATAATGATAATGATAAAGATTATAATAATATAGTACCTTGGAAACTCTTAAACTTGAAGAGTGGGTCCCTTTGAGGATGGCTCCTGTAAATCCAGGTACTTAGTGGACATGTACCCTTAAATTGTACATTATGAGCCCTCACTAGTACGCTCGTCCTTTAAAAGTTACCCAGAGGGCACAATTAGCTCAAAGTAGCCAAATTAGCCAAAAAAAGTCCGAAACAAAACATAAGCCCCCAAAACAACCAAGCATCTCCTCCAAAAATCTGGAGCGCACTCTTCCACAAATAAACCCAGCATCAGCAGAGAGAATGGACATTCATAAAGGTCATAAGAAGAGAGGAACATACATAGGGGATGGATGTGAGCAGTGTATTTGTTGGCAAACATGTACAGTCAAGGAACATGAAAAGGAGCAGCTCATGCCTCCAATGCTGAAGGACCCCGATGTCTTCACAATGCTCCTGCTGACCTTGGTTTCATAGTATCAGCTGGATGCTGCCAGACACTGCTTGGCTGAATTCTGTCAGAAGCTGCTCCAAAACTGCTGTTTGACTGTAGTGTCCATTGCTTTCAGCAATGGCAGGTCACTACATGCTTCTTTAGAAGGGGCAGGACCCCTTATCTGGCTTCATGATCCAAGTAGGATACTGTGCAAGAATGATGAGCATTGCCTTTCCCCTCTGAGGAGCAGGAAGCATCAGGAAATCCTTTCTCTCTCAAAGATCCAGTCCCTAGAACTCTCAAACTCAGGAACTCCAGAACTTGGGCTTACCCATGAGACAATTCTCAAAGCTGATGCTGCTCTGAAAGACTTTTTTCCCTGTTAGGAGGCAAGATCCCAGGATCACACTGTCTAAGAAGACTAAAATACCCCTTTTCTACACAGGAAGTTGGCATTCAGGAAGCAATCTTTGAATTCACTTTTCAGGCTGCATGTAAGCACATGTTTCCCGTGGCCATATGCTGCTACAAGTTGTCAGTGTTGCTTCTGATTGGAAGAGGGGAGGAAGCCCTACTCCTCCCCCATCCCCTTGCTATATTCTCAAGTAGGTCTGAGGAAAAAGATGAACAATTCCTCAAGAGCTGAGTTGTAACAGGGTAGGACAAGACAAGTCCTAACTTACCTTTATAGGCTGTAAGCTCATCATTCATTACCCAATCACTAGGAATTCCCTGTGTCCCATCTGTTGTTTTCATCCAGTGGCCAATACCTATAATCTCGTCAGGTTTATGGAGGAACTTCTCTATTTTGATTAACAATGGTCTACACTCTACTATATTGTCAGATTAAGTAGAAAATGTCTTTGACTCCATGCAGTCTCCTTTGATTCACTTCCTTAATAATAATAATAATAGACATCTAAATTCATAGCAAGGCAGCTAAGTGGCACAGTAGAGTGCCAAGTTTGCAGTCAGGAAAACATAAGTTCAAATCCAGCCCCAGACTCTAACTAGCTGTGTGACCCTGGGCAAGCCACTTAATCCGGTTTGCCTCAGTTTCCTCAGTTGTAAAATGCTAGAGAAGGAAATGGCAAACCACTCCAGATCATCTTATTTGATCCTCTCAGCACTGGGTGAGTTAACTCTAAGGGATGGTTTTTTCCATTTTATACATGAGGAAACTCAGGCACGGAGACATTAAATAACATGCTCGCAGTCTCATAGCTTGTAAGTGTCAGAGATAGGATTTGCATGTCCATCTCCCCTGACTCCAAGGCAAGCATACATTCAGCTCAACCACACTGTTGCTCTCTGCCTACTACTGTCTGCAGTATAGATCCACACTAGCACAAGGAACATTTGAAGAGCTGAACAAGACGTTTTAGAGGCAAACTGAACCTTGGTTACTACACTGATTACTATAGCCGCTCTTGGATGGTTTTCTTTCCAGTTTGTCTGCGTCGGAGGGAGTCCCAACAGAATGAAGGCTTTTGCACTGTTTATACACAAAGAGCTTGGACTTGAAGGAAGTGAGGAAGGCATACAAGACATTTGTGCCGGGACAGACAGATACTGTATGTACAAAACAGGCCCGGTGCTTTCCATCAGCGTAAGTACTAAATCACTGTGTCCATACACCTCACAGAAGCTATTGAAATCATCATGGTGGTGTAGAAAAATCTGACTACTTGTAATGAATGGATGAATAAATGAATGAAAAACTTATTAAGCATATATTATGTGCTTGTGCATATATAAGTACTGTACTAAGCCCTGAGGATACAAAGAGAAAAATTGAGAAGTGCCTGCCCTTGGGAGCTTACCCTCTAACTGTGAGAGACAACATATGTAAGAAGGTTCAGCTGCAAGGTGGTTGGAAGGCCTAAAAGACAAAAAGAGTTTATGTGTGAGGCAGATGGCAGGGTTTGGGGGCAGTGCCTGGGCGTCTGGAGGGTGTAGCAGCAGAGAAGATGGAAAGACCCAGAGAACCTTAGGAATCATTGTCAGGGTTAAAGGTAAGCCTTAGTGGTCCTCCACCTTAGTAGAAGAACAATTGTTGTTTATTCCCAGCTCATACAAGCAGCCACGTCTATTCTGCAGGGTGAAGGTGGGGAAGGGGTCTGGCCCACCACAACTGGAAAACAGGAAGTGAGCCAAAGACTCTGAATAGTTAATAATAGCTGGCATTTATATAGTGCTTTCTAAGTATTATCTTGTCCTCAAAACCACCTTATGAGGTAGGTTAGTATCCCCATTTTATAGTTGAGGAAACTGAGGCAGTCAAAGTTTAAGTGAGTTACCCAGGGTCACACAACTGACCTCAGACAGGTATCTGAGGTCAGATTTGAACTCAGGTCTTCTTGACTCCAGGCCTGGCTCTCTATCCATTTCACCACTTAGCTGCCTCAAATGGAGCAAGGATTCTGGAGTCCTACCTACAGGGATGGGTAAGCAGTATAGGTGTTACTTTCCAATCAAGAAGAGGAGAATGCTTAAAGATAGGCATATTTTTGTTTTTGTCTTTCACATTCTAGCCAGTTCCTCTAGGAAAGCATCAACTTTACTGGTCATTGGGAAAAGATGCCAGGAACGTTTATAAATGTGTGATTCTTAGCACCCTCTGCCCCCTTATTCACTCTAGCACTGTTCCTGTGAAATCAGAGAGGGGCCCAGATAGGAGTCAGCGCCATTTTGTATTTATATCTGTTTCATAGGATGAGAAATGTATGGAGAGCTGTGTTCTACCCTGGTGGGGGTTACCTAACCCAGCAAGATCCCTGAGCTGTTCAGGGACGCATGACCTTCCAAAACAATCCCACAAAGTTGCCAAGTACAAATTCATTATTAGAAAGAAAGGGCAGGTCATACTGTTCAGTATTGCTTCAGGGCAGTTAACATATAAACTTTTCACACTAGAAATAGCAAAAAGAACATCTACTTTCTTTTTCACTGGTAACTATTAACTGTCCCTGTTATACCCACATCACCTTTCAGCAACTCTCTCTCTCTCTCTCTCTCTCTCTCTCTCTCTCTCTCTCTCTCTCTCTCTCTTCAACATCTCTCTACCTCTGTTAATGTGGAAGTCTTAGTACACCAGGGAAATTTGCAGTTATTCCAAAATGCGACAGTTTAAGACTTTAATAAGCTCTACTGAAAATCTGCTAATGCATTTTCATGTGGTTCCTATAAATTACTTTCCTGCATTTAGAATATGTTAACAGCAGTAGACACACAGTGCCCTAAGATAAATGGAGAACAGAATTACAATTTTTATGAACTATACACAAAAAAATCATCCCCTTTACCCCTCCCTTGGCTCTTTTTCTTTTTTTTTTTTTGCTATTGTCCACAGGGAAGCAGAATGTCATAAGGATGTGTAAGAATATGCCCCTAGCTTGGCCTAACAAACCTTGTCTCTACCTATGGGGCAAGGTGATGTAGCAGCAGGAAGCATCTAGCATCACTAGACCATGCAGCCTCAGGGGAAGAATGGCCCGAGGTGTGGCTGGAGGACCAGAGAAGGCTCATTGCAGCAGGGTTGTGACAATTCTGTCTAGCAGTTAAGTTAGAGATAACTCCCATGCCAGGAAATGATGGCTATCTTTGAAAACTAATCATAACTCTCTCCCCCCAAGTAGGAGCCTGTATGGACTGCCATAACTGCCTTGGCAGTCCCTGGGTACAGTGATGGCTAGAGAGGAGAATAGCAGGGTAGGGAATGACAGTAAAGGGGAAGATGATGGGGAAGAAAAAGACAGATGGGCTTCCCGCCTTAGAAGTACATGGATGCTGCCCACTTTGGGTTCAAAAGGAAGAGTGGAGGTAGAGAACTTTTCATATTTCTATAGACCTTGCTTCTCAAGCCCATGACTTTGCTTTGTTCAGGCAGTCTGAGTGTGTGAGGATAGTAAAATATAGCATTAATAAAATATATTTAAAACCACCAGAAGCAAGCAATAAAACTTCACCATGAAATAAAAACAGCCTAATCTCAGTGCCCCTTGAGAGAAGAATAGCTAAAACATGGTTCTAGCTCTGAGGTCAGCAACCTGGACCTCGGCTTCATCAGCACAGTGTAGAAATTCCAGATGGGGGGGCCCTTCTTTGAAAATGTCTTCTCTCTAGCTATTCTCAGTAGTGATAACAGAAAACCTATAACAAAAATGAATAAGCCCAGTTATCACTATGTCATTACTGATAGCAGCAAATATTTATTGAGTAGCCAATGTGATTAGGACATTGGCAGGGAACTGGGATTAAAAAAGGCATGAGACATAGGCCCTCCTGCTCTCCAAAGGCTTCACACACACACACACACACACACACACACACACACACACACACACACAAACACACACACAATTTCTCAAATTCTTATGGGAGAAGCAATCTGCATCAAATGTGAGGAAGGGAAAGGGATTTGATTTAGCTCACCACAACAGACCAAAAATTGATTATTTCACAGAGTATGTTCTCTCATGATATAAAGGAAGATAAGAGTATCGATATTTGGAGATCCTGCTGAAAACAGATGGACTTTGTCTCCATTGGGTTTCCAAATTGAACTCATCCTGAATAGCCCTGACAGAAGCCACCCACCTACCAGGACAGACCAGCCCTCTTATCTTCTTTCCCAATATGCTCTCTTGTACAAAAAGTCTTTCTGCCCTCGATTGGAACATATGGAAGGCTTCGCTTGCAAGGCTCCACTAAAGTCTCTGTGCCACATAGAATTCAGCAATCAGTTTAGCTTAGTCACTTCCAGTGCTTAGACCCATTTCCAGCACTGGCTGGACAAATTTCCTATAATAATAGATGATATTTGTTTATTTAATGTTTTAAGGTTTGCAGAGCATTTTATAGATATTATCTCCTTTTGTCTCTAAGACCACTCTGTGGTGTAGGTAAATTCAGTGATTGTGGTTCCATCTCACAGATGAGGAAACTGAGACTGAGAGAAGTAGAATGATTTGTCTATGGTCACCCAGGTAATAAGTGTTGGGAATGGGATTTGAAACGAGATCTTCCCCGATTGCAAACCCATCATTGTTTTCATTCCATTGCCTGCACAGAGCAGGTGAGTCAGTCTGCATCAAGTATCTCCCTCTCTATTCTATCCTCCGTTCAGCCTTTCAGGATGAGTTTTCTTAGAGCAAAGGATTGACCATATCACTCCACTACACAATAAACTTCAATGGAACTTTATTGCCTTCAGATTCAAATACAAAATCCTCCAACATTCAAACCTAGTCCATTTCCAGTTGATACATTGATACTAGCCTCATTGCTGTTCCATGAATAAGACACTCCATATCTAGTCTCCAGGCATTTTCTCTGACTGCCCCCCCCCTTACTTGGAGTGCTCTGATTCCCATCTCTGCCTACTGATATATTTGGCTTCCTTTATATCCCAACTAAAATTCCATATTATATAGACTTTCCCAAGCTTTATTTTTTTAAATAAATTTATTTTTTTATTTTTAGTTTATAACACTCAGTTCCACAAGTTTTGGGGTTCCAAATTTGCTCTCCTTCCCTCTCTCCCCCAACTCCCCAATATGGCATGTAATCCAATGTAGGTTCTACATATACCTTCACTTTGAACTTATTTATATAATAGTCCAGTTGTAAAGAAGGATTATAAGCAACGGAATGAATCATGAGAAAGAAGAAATGAAACCAAAAAGAAGAAAAAAAAGAGAGAGCAAATAGTTTGCCACAATCTGCGTTCAGACTCCATAATTCTTTCTCTGGATGTGCATAGCTTTTCCATTATGGGTCTTTTGGAGCTGTCTTTGAACCTTGCATTGATGAGAGGAACTAAGTCTATCAAAACTGGTCCTTACAGATACCGTGCGTCTGTAATCGTGTATAATGATCTCCTGGTTCTGCTCCCCTCACTCAGCATCAGTTCATATAAATCATTCCAGGTTATAATGAAGCCTGTCTGCTCTTCATTTCTTATAGCACAATAGTATACCATTACATTCATATACCACAATTTATTTATCCATTCCCCAATTGATGGGCTTCCCCTTGATTTCCAATTCTTTGCCACCTCAAAAAGAGCTGCTATAAACATTTTTGCACATATGTGTCCATTTCCCACTTGTATGATCTCTTTGGGATATAGCCCTAGAAGTGGTATTGCTGGGTCAAAGGGTATGCACATTTTTATAGCCCTTTGGGCATAGTTCCAAATTGCTCTCCAGAATGGCTGAATCAGTTCACAACTCCACCAAAAATGTAACAATGTTCGAATTTTCCCACATCCTCTACAGCATTTATCATTTTCCTGTTTTGTCATGTTAGCCAATCTGACAGGGCAGATATGATATCTAAGAGTCATTTTGATTTGCATTTCTCTAATCAATAGTGATTTAGAGCATCTTTTCATTTGACTATAGATATCTTTAATTTCTTCCTCTGAAAATTTCCTGTTTATATCTTTTGACCATTTCTCAATTGGGGAATGACTTGTATTCCTATAGGTTTGGCTCAGTTCCCTGTATGTTTTAGATATGAGGCCTTTATTAGAGATACTGGTTATAAAGATTCTTTCCCAATTTTCTGCTTCCCTCCTAATCTTTGTTGCATTGCCTTTGTTTGTACAAAAACTTTTCAATTTAATGTAATCGAAATTATCCATTTTGCATTTTGCAATACTCTATCTCTTGTTGGGTAGTGAATTCTTCCCTTCTCCATAAATTTGACAGGTAAGCTATTCCTTGCTTTCCCAAATTGCTTATGGTATCAGCCTTCATTCCTAAATCATGAACCCATTTTAATTTTATTTTGGTATACAGTGTAAGATATTGGTCCATGCCCAGTTCCTGCCATACTGTTTTCCAATTTTCCCACTATTTTGTGAAATAGTGAATTCTTTTTTTCTATAAAACTTACAGAATTTTTATTAGATATTTATCAATTCATAGGCAATTTTAACAAAAATAGAAACATGAGATGAATTTTTGTAATGAAGCTGAAGAATACTTTTTCTTTTCTTTTTTTCCAAATTTTATTATTTATTTAATATTTTAGTTTTCAACATTGATTTCCACAAGATTTTGAGTTACAAATTTTTTCCCTATTTCTACCCTTCCCCACTGCAAGATGGCTTATATTCTGATTGCCCCCTTCCCCAGTCAGCCCTCCCTTCTGTCACCCCACTCCTAACCCCCATCCCCTTTTCCCTTACTTTCTCATAGGGCAGGATAGATTTCTATGCCCCATTCCTTTTATATCTTATTTCTCAGTTGCATGCAAAAACTTTTTCTTTCGAGTGTCTGATTTTAAAACATTGAGTTCCAAATTCTCTCCCCTCTTCCCTTCCCATCCATCCTCCCTAAGAAGGTAAGCGATTCAACATAGGCCACACATGTATCATTATGTAAAACACTTCCAAAATACTCATGTTGTGAAAGGCTAACTATATTTCCCTCCATCCTATCCTGTGTCCCTTTGTTCAATTCTCTCCTTTGATTCTGTCCCTTTTCAAAAGTGTTTGCTTTTGATTACCTCCTCCCCCTGTCTGCTCTCCCTTCTATCATCCTCCCTTTTTTATTCCCTTCCCCCTACTTTACTGTGGGTTAAGATACCGCATTGAGTGTGTATGTTATTCCCTCTTCAAGTTAAATCCAATGAGAGCAAGATTCACTCATTCCCCCTCACCTGCCCCCTCTTCCCTTCCAACAGAACTGCTTTTTCTTGCCACTTTTATGTGACATAATTTACCCCATTCTATCTCTCCCTTTCTCCTTCTCTCAATGCGTTCCTCTCTCATCTCTTAATTTAATGTTTTTTTAGATA
>CM053622.1:646270201-646310399 GCA_028646595.1 Phalanger gymnotis | reverse complement strand
AGATATTTCACATTGTCTTCCATTTTTTCATTCCTTTGGTTCTGTTTTATAATATCTTGATTTCTCATCAAGTCACTAGCTTCCACTTGCTCCAATCTAATTTTTAAGGTAGTATTTTCTTCAGTGGTCTTTTGGACCTCCTTTTCCATTTGGCTAATTCTGCCTTTCAAGGCATTCTTCTCCTCATTGGCTTTTTGGATCTCTTTTGCTATTTGGGTTAGTCTATATTTTAAGTTGTTATTTTCTTCAGTATTTTTTTGAGCCTCCTTTAGCAAGTCATTGACTTGTTTTTCATGGTTTTCTTGCATCTCTCATTTCTCTTCCCAATTTTTCCTCTACTTCTCTAACTTACTTTTCCAAATCCTTTTTGAGCTCTTCCATGGCCTGAGACCAATTCATATTTTTCTTGGAGGCTTTCGGTGTAGGCTCTTTGATTTTTTGACTTCTGGCTGTATGTTTTGATCTTCTTTGTCACCAAAAAAGATTCTAGAGTCTGAGACTATATCCGTGTCCTTTTTTGCTGCCTGACCATGTTCCCAGCCAACTACTTGACCTCTGAGATTATTGTCAGGATATGACTGCTTGTAGAGTAGAGAGTGCTTTGTCCCGAGCTTTAGGGACTGCACTGTTGTTTTCAGAGCTACTTCTACTCCACTATCATCACAAGCTCTGCCACAGCAGCACTCCTCCTCTCCCAAGAACTGCCAACCAGAGTTGCGACCCAGATCCAAGCAGGGCAAAGCAAACCCCGCACTCCCGCTCCAGTCTGCCACTTGATTCTTCCCACCATGTGAGCCAGGGACTCCGGAAGCAGCTGATGCTGGAGCTCTGGAAGCAGCCACAGGAGCCACAACACCTCTGCCACCCCCAGGGCTGGGGCCAGACCGCTTTCTAACCTGATCTAGCAGTTTTCCCACTAACCTGTTCAGTGTTCTTTGGCATTTGTGGGTTGAGAAGTCTGGTAACTGCCGCAGCTCAATGATTCATGGCCCTAAGGCCTGCTCTGGGCCAACTCCCAGTCTGGTCTGTCCCCACGCTCCACTCCCAGCACCATGTGATAGACCCTTCCCAGCGACCATCTAGGCTGTCCAGGGCTGCAGACCTTCTTCCCTCTGCCATTTCGTGGGTTCTGCAGCTCTAGAATTTGTTCAAAGCCATTTTCTATAGGTGTTTGGAGAGATTTGGGGGAGAGCTTAAGCAAGTCCCTACTTTCCAGCTGCCATCTTGGCTCTGCCTGAAATAGTGAATTCTTAACCCAGAAGCTGGATTCTTTGGGTTTTTCAAAGAGTAGATTGCTATAGTCGTTGCCTACTGCATCTTGTATACCTAACCTATTCCACCGATCCACTACTCTGTTTTTTAGCCAGTACCAAGTAGTTTTGATGACTGCTGCTTTATAATACAGTTTAATATCTGGTATGGCTAGGCTACCTTCCCTAGCATTTCTTTTCATCCATTCCCTTGATATTCTAGACCTTTTGTTCCCAACCTTTTTTAATTCTAGGGCCTTCCCTCTCTTGTTTATTTTCTATTTATTCTATATATATCTTGTTTGTATGTATTTCTTTGCTTGTTGACTTCCTCATTAAATTCTAAGTTCCTTGAGGGTAGAGACTGTCTTTTGACTCTCTTTGAATCCCAAACCCTCAGTACAGTGCCTGGCACATAGTAGGCACCTGATAAATGTCTATTGGCTGACTGAAAGTGTTCAAAACTCTAAACCATCCCCATACTATGTGTTATGATTCATAACAACTTTCTCTTGCCTGTGACTCTAGTATATATTGCAAAATAGAAATTGTGTTTACAACCTTTTTCTCAGTGTTTTTTTCTTTTTTATGCAGATTTCATTCAATTTTTTCAATTACCATGCATTTATGTTCCCTCCCTCCCACCTCCATGCATGTTGAAAAAAAAATTAAGAAAAACAAAACTCATGTCACAAATATGCTTAATCAAGCAAAACAAATTCCCACATTGGCCATGTCCAAAAATGCATGTCTCATGTTGTTTCTTCAGTCCATTACCTCGTCATCAAGAGGCAAGCAGCATGTTTTATAATCTGTCCTCTGCAATTGTTGTTGGTCATTGCATTGATCAGAGGTCTTAAGTCTTTCAAAGTTGTTTGTCTTCATAATGTTGTTGTTATTGTATAAATTAGTCTCCTGGTTTTGCTCACTTCACTCTGCAGCAGTTCACATATGTCTTCCCAGGTTTCTCTGAAACTGTCCCTTTCATTATTTCCTGTGATGTAATAGTATTTAATTATATTCATATACCATAATTTGTTCAGTCATTCCCCAAATGATGGTATCCCCTTAGTTTTCAGTTTCCCCCCATAAAAGTGGCTGCTATAAATATAGTTGTATGTGAATCCTTTTCCTCTTTCTTTGGTCTCTTAGGCATCTATCATCTATCTATATATACACGTATAAATACATGCACACATGCATACACACGTATACACATACACATATAAATCTATCTATCTATCTATCTATCTATCTATCTATCTATCTATCTATCTATCTACCTATCTATCTATATCCATCTATTGGCCTCATAGAGCTATCGCTCAATCAAATGCTATCACAGTTAAATGACTTTTGGAGTATAGCTCCAAACTGCTTTCCAAAAGGGCTCTACCAATTCAGAGACCCACTAACATGGCATTAATGTATTTGTTTCCCCAAAGCTCCTATAAGATTTGCCATTTACCTTTTTTATCATCTTTGCCAAAGATGGGGTAAAACTTTAGAATTGCTTTAATTGGTTTTTCTCTATCAGTGATTTGGAGTATTCTTTCAGATGCCTATTTCATTCTTACCCAACCTCCCCCCTTTCCCCACTCATCATACACATAGAAATAGCAGTGAGTGAACTCAGGTACGAAAACATAAGAACAACAAAAGGAATCGTAAATTCCAGTTATCACAATAGAAAAAGTTGAGTGACATGGCAGCCACAAACACATGTTTTCTCAAAATCAAATCAAACATGAAAAATGCTCTTTGGAAAAGTTTCCTCATAAGACGCCTGGTGGGGAATAAAGGAATTATGTCTCCCTGACAATCCTGGAGACCACATAGTGTCTTTTTTCTGTTACTGCCTAGGAGGGCAGAACCCACTTAAATGGAGATAGAAATCTTCCTTTCAGATCCTCCCAGATGTGCCCATCCATCAGGCAATCATGGGGATATGAGTTAGAGATGACTTAAATCTTCCCCAGCCTTGCCAAGTCCTTAATGATTATATAAATTCATCTGTGCAGTGTTAACTTGTAAGGAAGGAATAAAATATGCCTTGTACATCTATCAGTTTCAAAGAAATATGATGACTTCTTTTCTTCTTGACAGCACGGCATGGGTATTCCTTCCATTTCAATTATGTTGCACGAGCTCATCAAACTACTTCACCATGCAAAGTGCTATGATGTGACAATCATCCGCATTGGCACTTCGGGAGGCATAGGTAAGGTATTCAGTCGTCTACGATGAAAGCAAGAGGAATAAAAAATTGGTATTAAAATATAGTGCATTTGCCATACCAACCAGACTACCAAAAATACAGCACATTCACCCACAAGCCAAAAGAAAGTAGGAGAGTCCAACAATCCAACAAGTTAGGCAGGGATCTTGGATGAAACCTAACAGTGCATACCTCTTCTTACAAGTAAGTCAACAAGCAATTATTAAGCACCTTTTATGTGTCAGACACTAGACAAAGCACTGAGGTTACAAAGAAAGACAAAAGACTTTTGGGCTTACCAACTTAGCAGAGCCCAGAAACTTAAAAGTTTCTGACTTCAAAGAGTTCACATTCTAAAAGAAGAGAGAACATGCAAACAACAACATATGTACAAACAAATATATGCAGGAAATATCACACAAGGAAGGCACTAGAATTAAGGGGAATCAGGAAAAGCTTAATATAGAAGGTGAAATTTTAGCTAAGCCTTGAAAGAAGCCAAGGAATTCAGGAGGCAAAGAAGAGGTGAGAGAATGTTCCAGTCACAAGAGATAGTCACTGGAAATGCATGCAATCAGGAGATAATATCTTATGCAAGGAGCATCATTATAGCAGTGTCACTAGGTCATGGAAAAGGTGAAGGGGAGCAAAGTATTAGGATACTGGAATGATAGAAGGAGAGCAGGTTAAGAGAATCTTTAAAAGCAAGCAGAAGCTTTTATATTTGATATTGGAAGTTGTTGTTCAGACATTTTTCCAGTCATGTCCAACTCTTCATGACCCCATTTGGCATGTTCTTGGCAATGATATGGGAGTGATTTGTCACTTCTTTCTCTAGCTCATTTTACAGATGAAGAAACTGAGGCAAATGGGATTAAGTTACTTGCCTGGGGTCACACAGCTAGAAATTGTCTGAGGCCAGATTTGAACTGGTTCTAAGCCCAGCGCTTTATACACTGTGCCACCCCGCTGCCTGATCTTGGAAGTAATAGAGAGCAGTCGGGAATTTAATGAAAAGCAGGGTGAAGTGGTCAGACCTGCACTTTAAGTAGATCACTGGTAGCTGAGCGGAGGCTAGATTGAATTGGGGAAAGATTTGAGGCAAAGGGACCGAGAACTTGATTTTCTTTGGTTTCCATGGGAAACCGTTTGGGGGGGGGGGCGCACAGCAAACATGCTGCCATAGTTATGCACCCAGCCCCATATTACTACATGGGAAGAGTTAGACTGACAACAACTCTTTCTGTTGGTTGGTTCTGTTTTGCTAAGCTTAAGGAAGAGCTGTGACTTTATTGGTGTAGGGCTCTCTGCTAACACAGATTGGCGACTAACTCATCTGCAACTTGGAGTCTTCCAAGCGTTCTGAAGGCTCTGAGAGCTTGGAACCCTCCCATGGTCATGTGGTTAGCATATGTCAGGAGCAGAATTTCACCCTTGGCTCTCTAGACCTCTGTTCACTACCTCATATTGCCTCTCAACTCATTTATATAACAATTTTTAATGATAAAAGGATTTGCTTTTATTATCCTTTTTATTCCTCCCAATAAACCTGTGAGGTAGATGGGAATAGTAAGATAGTAGATGACACTCTTGGACCCATATAGGTTTGAGGTGCTGGAGAAAACTTTAAAGGTTTCACAGGGCCAAGACTGGGGTTTCGCAAGCCAGCTAGCCATAAAAAGCACAATACAGAGGCAGGGGGTGGGGCAATAGAACAATAAAATATTAGTATTGGAAGGGGGACTGCAGAGGCATCTACTCCATCCCACACCTGAACAGAATCACCATGGAAAGGGGGCTCACCTTGAAGTTGGGATGGGTTGGATGTGAATCCCAGCTCTGATACTTCCATAGGAAGGTGACCATCTGTGATTCATTGAATCTCTTAGAGCCCAGGTTTCTTTACATGTCAATTCGGGATAGCAATAATTGTAATAGCATGTGAGCAGGGATGGGGTTTTTGCCCTTTTTTTATTTCCAGCACTTTGCTTGGTGCTTAGCCCACAGTAAGCACTTATAAATGCTTATTGACTGACTGACTGACTGACTCTGAGCTTGACATTCAGTTTCTTCAGGCTAACATTCTTAAGAGAACTGTAGTAAAGAGGCTGTAGTAAATATGGTAGAGTCAGCAGAAATCGTGGTGATTCCTCCATTCGCATCTGGAGTACTGAGTTCATTCTAGACACCCCATTTTACAAAGGGCATAAAACAACTTGACGCATACCCAGAAATGGGGAAAGGATCAGTTGAAGTTATTTGTTTATCCTGGAGAAGAAAAGACATAGCAAGGACTGTCATGTGGAAAAGGAATTAGATCAGATGTAAAAAATGATCTCTTGGGATTGTTTTGTTGCAATCATTTCTTTTTCATTTTATTTTCGCATTATAGGGATCGAACCTGGGTCTGTTGTTATAACAGACACAGCTGTAGACTCCTTCTTTAAGCCCCAGTTTGAGCAGATAATCCTGGACACTGTGGTTACTCGAAGTACTGAGCTGGACAAGGAATTGGCAGAAGAATTACTCAATTGTAGCAAAGAAATTCCAGACTTCCCAACACTCATTGGGCATACAATGTGTACCTATGATTTCTATGAAGGTAAGGACAACTTACCAAGAGCTGGGTCTATATGAAAAATTGTTGGTATCTCTTTGGTATTTAAGCTCACAAATTATATGAAAACACCCACTTCAGGGAATTAATAATAGGGGATTAAAAGGAAATTGAAACAGCCTTTTCTAGTTACTAAAGCATAAGACCACAAGGACATAATAACCAGCAGAGAAACCCACATAATGAATTTATATTCAGGGTTGGGTTTAATCCTCCAAGAACAAATTGAATACTAAAATGCAATTAGGGAAGTTAACAAAATTGTGTCTCTTTTGATGTCATTAATTTTTAAATCAGTGATTCAGGAGAAAGGAAAACATAATCATTCCCTGCTTTTGCTATTCACCTGAACCTAAAAGGATAAGCAGAGGACAGAAGGAACCAGTGGGTATTGGAAAACATAAAGAAAGACACATGGGAGCCCCAAAGGGATGGAACTGCCTCAAAATGTTTCCACCTTAGTATTGCACAGATGGCTAAGGCGGGGGTGGGGAACCCTAGGAAAGACTCAGGAGTCACATGAGGGTATACAGTCTAACTCAGTAATAATCTACTTCTTTAGCTGTATCACCCCCAGGATGTAAGCAATACCTGTGGGGCATTGGCACATTCAAGGAAAAGGAGGAAAAAGGGAGAGATGTGAGGAAAATAAGAATAAGCAAAAAGGAAAAGCAAAGGAGGAAACAGAAGTGGGAGAGAGGGAAAGATGCAAAGAGAGAAAAGCTTGAGATTGAAACTGCCCAGGTTCTCTTATTGCTGTGCCTCCATCCTTGTTTCCTTCACTGCTGGCTCCTCTCCTATTTCTCTATGTCTCTGACTCTATATATCTCTTTCTGTGTATGTCTCTATCTTTGTCTTTTTATCTCTCTTTCTGTCTCTCTTTCTCTGCTCTATCTATATATGTATATCTCTGTCTCTGTCTCTTTCTGCCTCTATATATCTCCTTCTATCTCTTTTTCTGTCTCTTCATCTTTCTGTCTCTCACTGAGCCTCTGTCTCTTTGTGTCTGTATATCTTTCTGTCTGTCTCTCATATCGATTTACATATGTATACACATATATAAGTATACTGATACACTGTCTTTCAGCAACTAATCCACTCCTGTGGTTTGAATTTCCTCATTCACGGCATCTATGCCTCTAGTGCTTACGTGTTATTGGGATGACGGGTCCTAATCATTCACTTTAGCTTCAGCCCCTCATTTTCATCTCCTTGTGCGACAGTTTCGCTGTCATGAGTAGTCAACACTTCCAACTCAACATATCTTTAAGTGATCTTATTATCTTCTTCCCCAAATCCAGTCTTCCTCCCAACTTCTTCATTTCTCTTAATATTGCTCTCCTAGTTACCAGGGCTAGAAACTCCTGTCATTTTCTGTCTCACTCATACCACTCCCTCCCACCCAATTATTCACCAGCTCCTATCCATCTTATTTCTATTATATCTCTTACATTGATTCTCTCCTTTCCATTTCCATCCCACCATCCTAAGTCAGGCCTTATTACTTCTCACCTCAACAATTAAAATAGCCTCTTAAATGGTCTCACCACCTCTAGCCTCCTTCCCTCCAATTGAATTACAAACTAATGCCAGATTAATTTTCCACATGTACAATTCTGACTACAGTATTCCCAGATCAAAGGTTTTTCTTGCTTCCTCATCACATTCTGAAAAAAATAAAATTAATTTATATTTATAATTATAATTTGTATTTGTAAATTAATAACAATGTCTGCCATTTATATGATGCTTTAAGATTTAAAAAAGGTTGAATGTGATTGTGTAGGGCAGTTAGGTGGCATAGAAGATAGACCAACGGCCCTGGTAGAGTGCCAGCCCTGGAGTCAGGAAGACCTGAGTTGAACTCCAGCCTCAGAGTCTTATTAGCTGCTTGACCCTGGGCAAGTCACTTAACCTCTTTTTGCCTTAATCCACTGGAGAAGGAAATGGCAAACCACTCTAGTATCTTTGCCAAGAAAACCCCATGGACGGTGTGGTCCACAAGTCACAAAGATCTGACACAATTGAGTGGCTAAACAACAACAGTCCAATGGCTATCCCCATTTTACAGATGAAGGAACAGGCTCAGAGGAAGTTAAAGGACTTGCCTATGGTCACACAGCTACTGAGTGACGGAAACAGGACTGGAACTCAAATCTTCTAACTCCAGGTCCAGCGTTTTTTCCTGCATGAAAATATATAGCCTCTCTAGTGTGATGTCTTCTCTTTCCTTCTCTGTTCGGTAATAGCTTATCCATCATTCAATTCATTCACCTCCAAAGTCACCTCCTCCGTAAAGCTTTGTTTGAGCCTGCCCACTTAAAGTGAACCCTTCCTCTTTGATCCTCATGCCATTTGGGGGTGGGTCACCAGAAGCAGTATGGTGTAGTGATAGCAGCACTGGTGCTAGGAAACCTGATTTCAATCCTACCTCTGGCTATGATATCCTGGGCAAATCATTTTACCTTTCAGAGTCTCAGAAAACTCAGAATATAGCAGTTTCTGATCTACATTGGTAAAGGGAGTTTCTTTGCAATTCTCTATACCAATAAAATCGCAAATCCAGACCAATAAAAAAAGAAAATAATTTAGTTTTTTCTTTCTTCCCCTACCTTCTCTCTTCTTCCCCTACTAAATTACAGTTGTTGGGTGGTGTTTTTTTTTTAATCATGGACCATGCTCTCTTAATTTTCTATCTTCTCAGCATTTAGCTTCATAGATGTATAATAAATGTTTGTCAAATTTAATGAAAATTGCATCAACAAAGTAAAAACTGAGGGTACAGATGAATCTAGTGATTTAAATGACCTGTAGAAACAATTCCAGGCTATAGACACCTATGAACCACTCTAAACACATCTGTAAACTCTGCAAGACCATCGGTCAAAGGTTCTCCCTTCCCTTTAAGGACAAGGACGTCTGGATGGAGCATTGTGTTCTTTTTCCAATGAAAAAAAGCTTGATTACTTACAAAGAGCTTATAAAGCTGGCATCAGGAATATCGAAATGGAGTCAACTGTGTTTGCAGCCATGTGTGGTCTTTGTGGGCTAAAAGGTAAGATTTTCATGAGCATTAGGAGTCAACATCTGCTTTCTTTGATTTGCATCTAGAACTGGGAAGAGGTGTGACATTAGACCCTGAGGAGATATGAAATCCCACACTTACTCCTCAATTAATCAACAAACATTTATTAAATATCTACTGTGTGCAAGACGTTGTTCTAGACTTTGGTGGAACAAAGACAAAAATCTCAAAGACAGTCCAGTGACTTCAAGGGTCATCTATTCTGTCATCCTTGCAATCTGCTTTCTACCCCTATCATTCTACTAAGGCAAATCTTTTTAAGGTCACTTACCCTAAATAAGAGGCAAAGTGGTACAGCACAAAGAGTATGGGATTTAGAGTCAGAGGGCCTTGGTTCAAATCTCAGCTCAGCTGCTTATTATCTGTATGATCTCTCTCTCTCTCTCTCTCTCTCTCTCTCTCTCTCTCTCTCTCTCTCTCTCTCTCCCCTTCCTTCTATCTTTCTCTCTCTGTCTCTGTTTCTCTCCTCTTTGCAGTCCTCTCTGCGGCCTCCCCCTCCTTCCCTCTTATCTTAAATATGGTTGTTCCCCCATGGTTCTGTCTCTGGTTCTCTTCCATTCTTGTCCACAGCTTCAATTACAACCTCCATGTAGATGACTCCAAAATCTGTGTCTTTTCCTCCTGATCTTTCTTCAAGACTGCTGGGCCATATGTTCAACTTCCTGCTGGATGCCTTTCCCATTGTTTATCGATAGTATCCAACTCGTAATGTGTCCAAAATTGAACTCACATTCTCGCTAAAACATATCTGATATTCCAACTTTCCTGTTTCTGTTGATGGTGCTACAGTCCTCTTAGCCTACCTACTATGTAATCTCTTAGTCTTCTTTCATTCTTCAATCTCCCTCACTCCATACATCCAATCTATTGCCAGTTTTTGTTGATTCTACCTCTATAATATTTCTTCTATCCATTCCTTTCTTTCCATATGTATGGCAACTAATCTAATTCAGGCTTGCATTTTTTCTTATCTGAAATTATTTAATATATTCCCTAAGTGGTCTTTTGGCCTCCAGTCTATCCCTTCTCCATTATGTCTCCAACCAGCAGATGGCACTGTTAACGACTATGCTAAGTCCTAGTCAACAAGAAGGTTCAGGATCTGAGAAAGTTCAACTTGGCAGTGTCACAATGCCCTCTTCATCCTCATGAAGACAGAATATGAGGAACTGCTGGCTTCTCTATGTATTTTAGAGAAGACACAATTATGTTCTAGCTCTGCCGTTCTCTGGGTTGTTGTGCTGTCTTGCTAGCTTAAGGAGTGTATTTAATGTGGATTTATCCAATGAAAAGAAGCTCTGACACTCCACCTCTTCCCAGATCCTCCTCTATTTAACTGAGCCCTAGTCATGCAAACTGGGCATAATGGAGTCAGCTCCCCACAAGAATAAATAGGCATGCTTGGTAACTATAACTGTATCCTTCATCTCCTCCCAATTACATATCCTTCACATCACTGTTCAACTTATCTTCTTAACCACTCCCCATGGAATCACTACTCTACTATGGGAAAAAAACAAAACCAACAAGAAAAAAACTCAACTTTCAATGGCTCCCAACTAACTAATGCATAAAGTGTAAATTCCATATAGTGGTATTCAAGGCCCTCCACATTATGGCTCCCAATCTTATGTTAATTTCTTTCTTATACTCTACATTCCAAGCAAATAGACTATTTTCTTTCCCTGCATCCCATTTTTTTCCTCTCTTTCATTTCCATGCCTTTGCCTATGCCATCATTCATGTCTGAAATTGGCTTTGCCCATCTTCTTTGAATTCTCTCTTTTGATTCAAGGTCCAACTCAAATACTACTTATTCTGTGATGACTGCCCTGACACTTGCAGGTAAAAAAAAAATTTCTCTCTCCACATAAATTGTATAATTTATTTCTTATTGTAGTTTGCTTGGACTTAGTTATTTATGCACAAATTTTTTCACATTAGATTGTGAACTCTTTAAGAGCAGAAGTGAAACTATCTATATCTCCAGTGCTTAGCTCAGTTCCTTGCATACAGTAGGCACTTCATAAGTGTTTATGGGACTGAACTGAATGCCAAGCTGCCTCCCATCATCTTAAATATCCTTTAGAAAATAATTCACCAGCTCACCCATGAAAAATTGTTTCAAAGCAAATTTGCACACTATATTAGATCTACTTGGGAAGCTCCAGATAAAAAAAAGTTTGCACAGCAAAAAAAAAAAAAAATTTCTTTTGGTGAGAATGATTACCACACAGCTGGAAAATGATAACCACAAAGCAGGATGTTAAAGCAAGAAATTTCAAAAGCCTTACGCTATCTGTATTTAACATGGTCACTGTCTCTTTTTGAAATTCAGTACCATGAAATAAATCATCAACACCAAATATAGTTTATCAAGCACCTACTGGGTGTATGGTTCTGTACTAAATACAAAAATAAGAAATGGTATTTTTATCTGATAATTTGATTCATAAGATTTCCTACCTTCTATTACCCTCTGTTAGAATTACTTTTCTCCATTGCTGTGAGGCAGATTTAGAGGCTAAATTAAAAATCTACTAGTAGGATTAGAATATAACTTTCAGATATCACAAATTTACAACTAAAAAGCATATGTAATAAAGCTTCTTAATCTATTTCTGAGCATCAGTATGGGATGCTACTTATGGGAGGCAATGATGTAGTGAAAAGCATTTGGGATTTGGAATCAGAAGACCTGAGTTCATTCATATCCCAGCTCTGATACATTCCTTAGACAAGGCTCTCCATTTCTGTGCTTTGGCATTTTCTCATCTGCATTGAGGTTAGATTTGATCAGAGTTTCTTGACCTTCTTGTGGGTCATGGCCCTCTTGGGTGGTCTGGTGAAGTCTGCGGAGCTTTTCTCAGAATCATGTATTTAAATGAATCAAATAAAATACTTAAGATTGCAAAGGCAACCAATTATATTGAAATATAGTTAGCTAAAAAAAAAATTTTGCATGTTTCTAGACCCCAGATTAAGATCCCTTGGACTAAATAATCTCTAAGGTGTCTTCCAGCTCCAAAATCTTAGTTGTTAAATCAACATATTCTTTCTGCCCACTCCTGGACCTTAGAGAAAGCAAGAAAAATACATGATCAGAAAGAAACGTATTTTTATCTTAGATTCTTTAGAACATAAGCTGGCATGGAGGGAGTGACAGAGACAAGTACAACAGATAGGAGTGTAGCTAAAAATGACCCATCCAAAGATGAAGTACTGACGAATTCCTAAATACGCAAAGTATCCCAATCACCCTTCTAGTCTTCCCCTCTCTTCCACTTCAGGGCGCTTATTCTCCATCTGGCTTGCCTAGAGCTCCCTCCCGCTAGGCTGTCCCATTTAGTCCTATCCTACGTACCTTTTCTTTTCCTCCACAATCAATATTTACCTTTCCAACAGAGCAAAGAGGCACTGTAAGACCTGTCCATTAGCAGGGCAGGATTATTTTAGCAGTTTTATGAAGAAGTTTGGATTGGAACGAAGGGATCTATCAGGGGGCTACTACCCTAGTCAAGGTGAGGGTTAATGAGGACTTGAGTTAGGATGTTGGATGGAGAAGAGAGATGCCAATCCATCTGAAAACAGAGATGCTGAGGACAAATGGAGAATCAACAGGGCTTAGCAACTGCTTGGATGGGGAATGAATGAGAAGGAAAAGTCAGATGGGCCTTGTCTTTCAAGCCTAGTTGACTGGGAGGGGAAGAAGGAGAACTTGAGAATGTTTTTGGTGGGGAAATAATAATTTTGGTTTTGGACATGTTGAGTTTAATATGTTGGAAAGACTCTCAGGTGGGGTGAGTGACAGGAAGATATTCATATCAGGCTTGCCATTTGCAAATACTTTTAACACACATTTGACCCTCACAAAACCCCTCTGAGTTAGTTACTATGGATTATATCATCTCCATTTTATAGATAAGAAAACTGAGGTTCAGAAAGGAATGGGTTTAGTCTTTCTATTTTGAAAGGCCATGTGGCATAGTAGAAAGAGCGGTAGACTCAGGACTTAATCTTGTCAGGCGCGTGATCATAGGCAAGTCCTTTAAGTTGTCAGAGCCTCTATTTTCTCTTCTGTAAAATGGGGCTAATAATGCCTCCCATCAGAAGAAACATGGCTTACTGGAGAGAGAGAGAGAGAAACAGCTTTGGAGTCAGGAAGGTTTGAATTCAAATTCTGTCAAATACTAGCAGTGTGGCCCTGGTCAAGTTACTTAACCTCTAAGCGCTCCAGACAAATCTCTAAAACACTAAGATGTCAGAAGGTACCAATCCGCTTTTTAAATTTTTTTAATATTTTCAATTTTATTAATGTTTTATTTTTGTACTGCAAACATTTATCACTTATTCCCACGTTGTGAGAGGTATCTTGTAACAAAGTTTGACAATACTAATAATGCAGCAACTTTATCTGAAAGTTCATGCAATATTTCAACCGGTAGCACCCTCTCACCTCTCTGTAAAAAAAAAAGTAGAAATCTATTTTCTCTCCCTTCCTCCTATCCCCATCTCCCATCTCATTGGGGAGAAAAAAGCAAATTTCTTGTAACAAATATATACAGTCAAGCAAAACAAATTCCCCCAATTGCTGTACACAAAAATATATGTTTCATTCCATACCCTGTCTGTAATAGACAACATGCTTCATCATCCGTCCTCTGGAATTATCAGTGGCCATTGTATTGATCATAGTTCTTACAGCTTTCGAAGTTGTTTGTTTTCACGGTGTTCTCATACAAATTGTTCTCCTGGTTCTGCTCATTTTATTCTTCATTAGTTCCAATCTGCCTTGGTAAAGAGAGTTTCCTCACCAGTAGTTTCCTAAATGAATAAAATCACAGGTTTGGTCCCCCAAAAAGTGCTTTAGAAACCTTAAAATACTATAGAAATATGTTATCATGGTTAATATTATTATTATTACACCATTTTTCTTATAGATTTCATCCACACTGTTGGTTTTAATGATCTCCTCTCATGTGCTAAACTCTAGTCTCACACCCTTAGCTATGTGCTGGCTATTTCCATTTGAGTGTCCTGCCAGCATCTCAAACCCTACATGCCCTAAATTGAAATCATCATTCCCCCCAAAACCCATCCCTCCCTCCAACATCTCTATGTTGGTTAATGCTGCCATCATCATCATCAACTTCCCAGGCAAGTAGGAGAAGTGGAACTTGGGAATGCACCCAAGGGTGCTACGACTGAAGGCTAAATCTACACAATTCTACATGCACAGCATATAGTACTTTTTAGCTGCCTACCTACATCTTTAAAAAAAATTTTTTTTAACATGCGTAGATGTTTTTCCTCTCAAGGCTGAATCTCCATTGGCTGAAAAAAGTAAAATTCTGCTTATAGATGCTAATCCTTTTGCTCTGGGAGCTTCTGATAAGAGAGTTCGATTCCCACTCAGTTTTTTGAAGACAATACATTTTGCCACTCACTCCACTGCATGACAGCACACTGAGCCTAATGTTTGTCTAAGATTAAGTTTTGCCGAAATTCCATTTTCTGTCTCTCCTTTTTTCTAGCCCACACAATCACTTTGCTTTAGAGTCTTTTATAGGGGAAAGGTAGAATTAAGTATTATTTCCTTTGACAAATACTAGTAACACACAGAATGTATTCAGTATTTTTAACATTACCTTATTAAGTCCAATGAAAGGTACGAGGAACCTTGACTTAGAATGCTTTTCATTCTGATATCCTCTTGCTGGCTGGAGTAAAGAAGAATACCTCACTGGGAATGGGGAAATGAATTGTGAGAGACGATAAATATTCCAAAAGATACAGGAGAAATAACTTTTCAGTTTCCACCAGGCCATTTCTTTCTAGTTTTTGAAAATCATCTTACAGAGAATGAGGCAATCAATGATGGCACTTCTCCGTGACCTTGTTACCTCATGTATCAGACCCAGGACTAGGAAACTAATGTGATATTCAGTTCTCCAACCCTGCCAAATCCTGAGGTAACACCTTCCTTGTAGCCCTGTCACCCTTCCCCTCCCCTCACTCTTCTCCCTTTCCCAGGCTTTCTAAAACAATCAAAGCAGGTAGACTTTCAGACATAGCCAGAACTAGCAGGGAACAGCTGGGATTTTGTCTCAGACACCTACATCACAGGGGTGGGAGACCATCCTATGATGCAGTGATCTTAGATCTCTCCCTCTTATAGTCTCTTCATTTTCAGTAACTCACTGACATCTAATTTCCTTTTTAAAAAATTTGATTGTTATGGACTTAACCTACACAAATGTTTCAATAAGCAAAGACAACAGAAGAGAGAATGGCATGTGTCTTGACCCCCTCTTAGAGGCAGGCTGGTCTTTTCCTCATCCTTCCTGAAGCACAGGGCCAGTTGGCATACTACCTGCTTTCTACTGCCACATTTAGACTTACCATCTGCCACCACTGCTCAACAAGGACCTCTAGTCCTTGAACGTTCACTCCATCTGGCCCAATCCTTCTTGTTGTCATCTGGAGACCTCTAGGCCACTCTCTCTTCTCCGCAATAAGTTCAGTGCCTGGCTCACAGTCTTCTTTTCTACCCCAAGCCTTTGTAACAGCAACAATACTGGCATACACAGGATGGCTGCTAGCATGGGTTCTTGCATCTGCTTTACTAGGAAAGATAGCTGTTTAAGGGGTCAACAATCTTACTTTAATTAAACATATATATCATTCACTTAGTTCAGAGGAAAAGTCAGCACCCAGAACTTCAGAGAAAATACAAATAGAGAAATAAAGACCAACAGACAGGGCTCTACTGTCTGAATCAAAGCAATATTGTTATACACTTTACATACATCACTGGATCAAGAGATCTTTTACCTCTGAGCAGTCAGGGAGCTCTGAACATAGAGCCACTCAGAGTCTCGACCAGAGAATCACAAGGTCCTCCTTATAAGTGAGCCCCCACAGCAAAACCTCAGCTCAGAGTATATACACACTTCTCAGAGCCAGAGGCCATCAAAACTCCTGACCCAGCACCTAATTAGAAATTTACATAAGGTGTGAGCCTTCCTACATGCAAGCTTCCCCTAATCAAGCTTTCTTTAACGGGCTCCATGTGAGGACTATTAATGGGTGGGGCAGATCTTCCCATTTCATTAACATTATAGCCTTACATCCCTCAGATACCCTGCCCTCAGAGTTCTCCATGTCCTCAGATCCCATGACCTCTGTCCACCATCTATCTCAACCGTCCTCTTCCATCTGCCAACAGAATTTGTCCCAGGTCCTGGCTTACATTTAGTCACAGCTCTGCCTGTGCAGTGGTTACAGCACTCTTAAAAACAAAAATAAGAACAAAGAAAAACCAATCCTCTTCAACTGCTTAAAATTTCTTTATCTAGCTACATAGCCTTATTTATTCTGCACTTATGGATAAAAGGCTTCAAATGTAAATGCTTGGGGAAAAATGACCCTTGACCAAAGCTTATTTGCTCTAAAGGCTAACTTGATGGATCTCCCAGCATGAAAGACCAGGAATAAAAGAACTTTTCCTGTTTTGAGGCAGCAAGGTGGCATAGAAAGCTGGACCTGGAGTCAGGAAAACCTGAGTTCAAATCTAGCCTCAGACACTTACCAGCCGTATGATCTTGGGACAGAAACTCAACCACTATCTTAATTTCCTCAACTATAAAATGGGAATAATGACAGCACCTACCTCCTAGAGTTGTTGTGAGGACACAATGAGATATCTGCAAAGTGCCCAGCACAGTTTCTAGCACTATGTAAATGCTTATTCCTTTAGATAAAGGAGAGGATGGACAGCAGGACAGACACTAAACAACGGTCATAGGAAAAGGGAGTGGGAAAGCAGAGAAGCAGGGTGGTACAGTGGGTGGTGAGCTGGTTTTGGACTCAGGAGGATCTGAATTCAAGTCCTGTTTCAGCACTTGCTGGCTGTGTCAAGTCACCTAGTGTCTCAGTGACAGCCCCAAACTTTCCAAGCTGAGGTACAGTTCCCTCTTTACATGGTAGAGGGAGTCCCTCACACCAATGAAACCACATGCCCAAACCCCCCAAAAGTGCGTGATGATGAGGAAGGCCTTAAGGCTGAAAATACCAAATCCAATCTAACAAGCATCTGTTATGTATTTCCCCATTGGAAGTCACGGTGCCAGGTGTTTGGAAATACAAAGACAAAATTGAAAAAAAAAAAGAGTCCCTGCGCTTGAGTTTATATTCTCCTTGGGGGTGTAAATTTATACAGGAGAATTAGAGCATTGAGCGGACACTAACAACTAAGGAAAATCAAAATGTCCAGGAAGACATTTTGGTGCTGTATCATACTCAG
Source organism: Phalanger gymnotis (assembly GCA_028646595.1). Classification (NCBI taxonomy): domain Eukaryota; kingdom Metazoa; phylum Chordata; class Mammalia; order Diprotodontia; family Phalangeridae; genus Phalanger; species Phalanger gymnotis. Next base: position 646,292,924 of record CM053622.1, on the reverse strand, counting down.
TTAAGAATCGATTAACACAGGCATGTGTTAAGCACCTACTATATTCCAAGCACTGTGCTAAGTGCTGGGAATACCAAGGGTGAAAAACACAGTCTCTGCTCTCAAGGAGCTTATAGTCCAATGAAGATGACAACACAGGAGCAGCTATGTACATTCAAGATTTTGTTGTTGTTCAGTTGTGTTTGACTCTTCATGTCCCCATTTGGGGTTTTCTTGGCAAAAATAATGGTTTGTCATTTCCTTCTCCAGTTCATTTTACAGATGAGGAAGCTAAGGCATACAGAGTCAAGTGACTTGCCCAGGGTCATACAGCTAGGATGTATCTGAGGCCAGGTTTGAACTCAGGTCTTCCTGACTCCAGGTCTGGTACTCTATCCACTGTGCCACCTAGCTGCCCTACATTCAAGATACAAACAGGGAAAATTGCAGATAATAGCAGAGGGAAGGCTCTATTGGAAGGGGTGGGGGTATGAAGATTTGAGCTGAGTACTGAAGGTAACAAAGGAAGTCAGGAGGTATGAGGGAAAGCATTTCAAGCATGGGGAACAGTCAACAAAAACGCTTGGAGTTAGGAGGGGGAGAATTATTTTTGTAATGAATCCAACTTGACTCAGATGATTAGCTCTGTAGAACCTCTAAATGTTTGCCAACTTTGCATGTATCTGTGTGTCCCTGGACCAGGATGACCTCTCTGAGTCCCATGCCACACTAACTTCAGATCATTGGACTGGTTTACTTTCTCAGTGACATTTTGATAGCTGGGATCCTTGATGTAGGCATCTGTGCCTTAAAGTAACAAAGCTGTCAGGCTTAATTTTTTAAAAAATTGTTGTATGTAATTAGTCCATTTTAATTGCTCCTGGAAATTGTAATCTTATGTGACAAGATTATTATACATTGCTCATTAATGGGGTCTCCAAGGCCAGAAAAATACCATTGAGATGGCTATGAACTGTCCTCTTTGGACTTTTTAGTCTCGTCCTTGAAATAATCAGCAAAGACATCCAGGAAACCCTGGTTCTGCTCTCACTTTGTGGTATGACAAGGCCATGGAGTGAATATACTTTTATCTATCTGCCAAGAGGAAGGGTCAGAAGGGATACTGTCAACATTTCTGGTTTCCTAATGGGCACCTGTGGGCTTCACAGATTTGGTGATCATTAATCTGGGAATGTCTTGGCCCTGCCCTTGCTCTGCCAGCCAACTTCACAACTGAGTGAGTTTGAAACAAATATGACCCTAAATGGTGGAATATCCGATTCCACCCTGGTTGACTATTTTCATTACTTCTTATTCTGACTAGCAATGGCCCAGGGAGGGAGCTTCCCTGTGTGAGGATCTCTATGTGAGGAGTATTGAGAGAAAGGTAACCCATTGAGTGGTCTAGGATTCTTCTCCGTAAATTTGGAGAATTGCTCCCACCCTGGCTTTTACGGGTCACTGTCTCTTCTCCAGAGGTATAACTAGGTTTGTTTTGTTGTTTTTTTACTTCAGGAAGAATAGGTGGGGTAGGGAAGCAGCAGCACATACAGAGGACTGACCAGCTGTAGGTACAGTCAGACAAGGAGAGGAGGCACTGCAAACCACCCTGAAAGCCCCCATCTCTTTAGATATCAGAAGCCAAGCAGGACCACAGTTGGTTTGTACCTAGAGGGGAGACTGCTAGTTACTACTGAGTGCTATAGGCTTGATGAGGCACCATGGTATAATGGAGAGGGGACTGAACCTGGAGTCAGGAAGAAATGAATTCAAATTCTGGGACTTTAGACATGTCACTTAATTTCTCGGGGCTTCAGTTTCTACATCTGTAAAATGAGAGAGTTGAACTCGATGACCTGTAAGGTTTTTTCCAGGTGAAAATCTATGATCCTGTTATCTCCTCCTCCAGCCCACAACCCTCTCTTTTGTGTTCCCCCAGATCACCTCTTACTCCTGCCTCTGGCAAAGTATGGGCACAGAAGTCTCTGGGTCCATGTAGGTGGACCAAGCCTCAGCTCCCCATTCCTAGTTATGACTGTACTCCTCCCCAAATCTAAGCTGGATGTTTTAAGAAGAAAAACAGAAAATCTAATCTTTCTCTTCCTTTTTTAATTTCAGGAAGTAATGGTTGGCTGGTTCAAGTTATCTGCATTTAATGGGTTTTTGTTGTTGGGGGTTTTTTGTTTGTTTTTTTTTTAGTGGCTTTTTTTTTTTTTGCAATAACGTATAGACAGTTGTATTGTCACTAAATTGTCAATCCTTAAAAAATGGTTACCACCCATTTTCTCCTTGGTGATTCTATTAAATGCAATCAGTAACTGGCACCAATGTTGACAATATAAGGTTTTATACCGCACCAAAGCATTGACCTTCTCACTTTGAATTCTTCCTTAAACAGCAAAATCAAATACTTTGCCTCCCTGGTGGATGCGTCAGATATATGAGAGTACATTTTGCTTTTCTTTCCCTCATTTTAATCAAGTACTACACAAAAAGAGATAGGGCAATAGTTATATTACACTTATTACAAGTTGTTTTGAGAATCCCTTATGTGAGCCACTGTGAAAGTACAAAATATATTCTACACCGTATGACTTTTCTGCATCAATGCAAGAAAAACAACTCCACACATACGGCCTAGTATAAGAGATGCAAATCATCTTAATACGCAAAGGCTGACACGCTAATAACAAGGCTTGTGTTTTGTTTCATGTTTCACTTTCTAGCTGCTGTTGTCTGTGTTACCCTTCTCAACAGACTGGAATGTGACCAGATCAACTCGCCCCATGAAGTCCTACTAGCATATCAGCAACGCCCCCAGCAACTGATTTCAATCTTCATCAAAAAGCGCCTTGGACGACAGGACCCAAAGTGATTTGCAGGCAGCCAAGCTGTCCCTCTGCACTTCCAATTACATGCAAATTCCGTTTTTGAAGCAAGCTTATATATGGCAGCCCCAGTGAAACCAATGACACGTTCAATTGTGATTTTTGGTCGTGGTACAAAGCCCAAATCAAGCTCACGCTGAAATACACCAGCCATTCTGTAGATATGGTTACCAGTCAATCTATTTCTGAAACCCATCCAGACCTTCATGTTAGAATACTGTCACACCATCTTAAGATTTGGACAGGTTTCAGCAGTTGAGCACACACGTTCAAAATATTTACCTCCCAAATGTCAGTTTAATACAGATCTACATGAAAAAAATCATCCCAGGGAAATGGGTCACACTTCACTTTGTTTCCATCTGCAGGGTTTCAGAAAATTGGAGAGTAGGAATTCAAAACCTAGGTAGTTATTTTTTTATATAAAGGATTTTATTTCAAAACAAAGTTAGTCTGGGTTTCATATTTATTTCTGGGAGAAAGACTTAGTAATCATGTAGGGTGAAGTGGGGGAACATTTAACTGTGTTTATAAAGCTAAACTATCTTTTAGCATTAGTTTGTAGGATTCATATTTTTATTTCATAAATGAATGACCAACTTGACAAAGGAATTTTTGGAATTGGTTTTAAAGTTGCACCTTTTGTAGAATATTAGAGCAGATTTTTCTCAGCACCTACATGATACCTCAATAGTCGACGTGGCCCTCCAGGAGGCACCATACCTCTTTTAGGCTGTTCAGTGCACTCGAATAATTGTCTAAGCCTTTGGCTCTTTTCCAAGGCTGAAAAAAGCAGGAAGGGGACAAGGTGATGGGGGGGTGGGCAGGAAGGGGTATAATGGTTGGATTATAGAACAAGGCAGTGAGTGATGTTTTGTATATAAATGATTTGTACATATGTTTATATATTTTGGATCAAATAAAGCTTTAATTATGTTCTCATATATTTAATGATGCTTTTGTTGTAAGAGTCATTTTCATACCAGAAAAAAAAGTGACTGGAGGAGAAACACTGTCAGCTGTCAGATAATCTTAAGGCAGGTTTGTACAGCAGTATGATGCAGAAAGAACACTGGTCCTGGAGTCAGAAGATTTGGGTTTGAGCTATGGCTTTGGTGCTTACCAATTGTGTGATTCTGGGCAAATTGCTAAACTTCTCCAAACCTGTTTCCCTCTCTGTAAAATGGGGATAATGCTTGTTAAAACACCTCACGGTTTTGTTGTGAGGAAAGCATGTTATAAATCTTAAGGTAGAGATTTTATTTTGATGGAACCTTCCTACTCTAACACAATACCAAATAAAGGACCCTACTTCTGGCATCATGGAAGTGAGCTTAGCCATCAGCAAGATTTCCCTTCCCCACCAACTGTCTCCTCCACAATGACTCTGAGGGGATTCTTTCTCCCAGTCCATGGGATTCTTGAGATGTCACCAGGTAAGAGAAGGTCAAGGGGGCAGCACTTTCCTTGGTACTTCCACTTAGGGGAAGGGTGGGGAAGGGAAGGGAAAGACAAAAGGATGACTTACAGTTCTGCTAAATATCATAGTTTATGGAATGGAACATGTGCAGAATGATCTTTGGAGGGGCAATTCAACCCCTGCCTCCTCCTGTCAATCAGTGTCCTGTTCAGCTTTCCCTCACAAAGATTGGGTTTCAAGGTTGGCCTCACTATACAGTCCTCTGAACTGCCACTACCATTTACCCCAACAAAAGAAAAAAAAGTTCAGCAACATCTAATCAACACGTTAACATTGTAGTGCTCCACACCTATATTCGCTCACCTCTGAAGAGAGCATGGAGGGAATCTTCTCACAACTCTTCTTTCAGACCAAACTTGGTCATCTCATTTTCTTAGCATTCAATGTCAATTTCGTTGCTTTTTTTTTTAAAAAAAAATTACATTGTTGCAGTCATTGTGCGTATTGTGCTCTTGGTTGCACTTTACTTTGCATCAGTTCATAGAAGTCTTCCCATGCTTGTCTGCGTGTATCATATTCATGATTTTGATAAGAACATAATGTTCTATTACATTATGTACCCCAAGTTTTTTAGCCATTTCCTAGCTGATGAGCATCTACTTTGTTTCTAGTTCTTTACTACGACAGAAGATGTTGCTATAAATATTTTAATAAATTGGGGAGCGTTCTTTTTATCATTGAACTCCTTGGATTCAATGCTGGACAGCAGCGCATCCCTCCTAATTATTCTTGCCAAAGCAGGCACAAATGCTGGCATCACCCCTTCTAAATCTGGGACCCTGAGGCAGAGCCCTGCTCTCCCTGCCCTACTTATGGCTCTCTTCTCACCATGACTCAGGTAGGTCAGGGCCATCTCTCGTATCACCTCAGGCTCACTGCTTCCCTGGCATTTAAAGGCTTGTGCTGGTAAGGAATGGAAGCCTGCAGAGACCTACATTTCCACCCTGGCCTCATTTCTCCTAACCCTGTGGGTCTCTCCCTTTCAGGCTCAGCTCGAGCACCACCATTTCTATGAAGCCTTCTCTCATTTTCTTCCCGTCCCCCAATCAAATTATGAGGGCTTTTTCCAAGTTCCAATACAGCACTTTGATTTACTTTGCCAGCTTCGCTCCCTACAGTGCCTCATATACATAGGTGGTTTTAATCCTCAGGAGAATATAAGCACCTTGAAGGCAGGGACTGTTTCATTTTTGTCTTTGAATTCCAAGCACCTTATATGATGTCTATTGAATTGAATTGTGTCTCTACCAATACAGAGGAGTTTCATGTGGATTTCCAAACATTCCTGACTGGGAAGCAATTTATTAACATATGTAAAGGCAGCTGTGTTATATAATACCATATGTAAGGCACATTAGATACAGGGTCAGATTTTCAGTCAATAGATCTGAGTTTAAATTTGAGTTCATACACATAGTAGCTGTGTGACCCTGGACAAGTCACTTAACCTCTATTAATTTCCTCAACTGTAAAATGGAGATAATAATAATAATTAATAATACCTCCCTCCCAGCCTTGTTGTAAGGATCAAACGAGACGATATTTTTAAGGTACTTAGTGTTGTGCCTGGCACATAGTAGGCCCTTAATAAATGCTTCCTGGGATGGGGTGGGGTGTAGGATGGGCTCAAATCAGTTCCCATCAAACTCTTTTTTGGGAGGCTTTTAATTTCATTTTGCTATTTTTAAGCCAAGAAGAAACTTCTCCATAATTATCTGAAAAGGCCTTTAGAACTTTCTCCAGTCCTTTCCCCTCCTCCCCTCTCCCCTCTCTTCTCCTCTCCTCTATTGTGGTTAGATTTGGTAGAGGCATGATGAAGGGGGAAAGAGAACTATCCTAGGATTGCCTGGCCCTAATTAAGGCAACACCCATGTATTATCTTCTAGAAATGAAATTCTAAAAACGTTGAAATTTTCTCACAACCCACAGATACCTCAGGCTTCCTTTCAATCATCAATTAATTTTCCTCTTCAGAGCACTCCCTTATGTAAGTTGTCATTAAAGTGCCCCAAGAACTTTGTTCTCCTCTAATTTAGTACTTTTCACTATACTTACTTACTTCAAGGATCCCTGATTTCATTGGTGTGAGTGGCCCTTCACCAACACCAATAGTAACCTCCTAGTAGATGATTTCAAACAGTTGCTGTGGTGAAAAAAACTGTCACTTGGTAGTCTGCAACAGAGATGTCACAAAGCCCCTGTAGCCTGAATCAGATTAAAATTGAATCGGGAAATATTTTTAGAAACAAATAAAAATGAAATAAAACATAGATAATGTTAATATGTGGTTTTTTAAGTCAATACATGCCCACAGGGATCTTTAAATAAAGTTTCTAATTATAGATCCTTAAGTAAGTTTCTAATTCAGTTTCACTCTACTGGACTACAATCTCTCAAAACTGAGTCAAGCAAGCCTTCTGATAACAAAGAGTTCATTTCTAGGCCTATACTCAAAGTCTTTCTTAGAATTTTTTCTTTGAATTTAACAATCATCACCGAACATTTCAATACTCAAAAAATGGCGACTAAAGAAGATTGTATAGGAAACCATGAACTCGGGTATATTGTTTGGGCTTTTTAGAGTATATATCAAATTTGACATAGGCAAATTGCTTGCTTTCTCAATGGGTGGGGGGAAGAGAAGGAGGGAGAGAATTTGGAATTCAAAATTTGGGGGGCAAAGCATGTTAAAAATTGTTTTTACATATAATTGGGGAAAAAATAAAATTAAAAGAAAATTTCACATAGGAGAACCAAAAACTCAAAACCAAAGCACCTTTGAAAGACCTGCAGGAGTCTTTGATATGCTAACAAAACTGCAGAGCTAGTCACCTTCATACTATGTTGGAGCTCCAGAATAGGATGTTAAGTATTCCTCACGATAGCCACACCGAAAAAATGCTTTGATATTCCTTCACCTTCCATTCTCTTTTTGACCTAAAAAACAGCTTACCAAAGATAATCCCAATAACTCCCAGATCTTATAACTCTTTTCCTCAGTCAAATTATCTGCGTCTTCTATAGATTTTAGATATGAAGTTATATTATTATTACACATTCTTATTATACATTAAACATACGTGTTAATATTATACATTCTCATTCTTTGCTAATTGACATCCTTCTTCCCCCTTTTTTTTAAGACTGAGTCTCCCTCTTACCCAAGCTGGAAGTAGTAGAGGATATTCACAGTCCTAGTCCTACTTTTGTTGGCAAAAGAACTTTGACCTGTTTTATATTCCAAGAGACACAGTTTTGCCCCTCTTTAAGCAATCTTGTGTCCTTCCCCTTACCATACTAATGATAAAGTTGGGGTAGACATCTGATCAGCTTAGCCCTCTACAACTCAGAATTTCTGAGCTTGAGAGATTGGTCAACCTCAGCTTTCCTGATAACAGAGATTATCCACCATCTCTAGCCATTTCTCTATTTTCAATTTCGTCTGGAAAATAACCTCTGCTTTTATTATCACCTATATAGCAGATTTTTTAAAAAATTAAATTAACATTCTTTTTTAAAATTTTGAGTTTCAAATTCTCTCCCTCCCTTTGGCTCCTCCCCCAGCCACTGAAAAGGCAAGCAATATATCAATTATGCATATGAAATCATGCAAAATGTATTTCCATATTAGCTATGTTGTAGAAAAAAAATTAAAAGATATACTTCAATTTACACTCAGTTCATCAGTTCTCTTTCCAAAGGTGGATAGCATTTTTCATTATAAGTCCTTCAGAATTGTCTTGGATTGATCAAAGGAGCAAAGTCTTTCACAATTGATTATCATTACAATATTACTATTTCCACTAACAGTGGTCTCCTGGTTCTGCTCACTTCACTCTGCATCAATTCATATAAATCTTCTTACATTTTTCAAAACCATCTCCTTTGTCATTTCTTATAGCACTATAATATTCCATCACAATCATATACCACAACTTGTTCATCCGTTCCCTAATTGATGGACATCCTCTCAATTTCTAATTCCTTGCCACTACTGCTATAAATATTTTTGTATGTATAGATCCTTCTCTTCTTCTGAAAACTGCCTGTTCATATCCTTTAACCATTTATCAATTAAGAAATGACTGCTATTTTTTTAATTTGACTCAGTTCCATATATATTTGAGAAATGAGACTTTTATCAGAGAAACTACTGTATAAAAAAATTTCCCCCCACTTTCCTGCTTTCTGATTTTGGTTGCATTTGTTTATTTTATTTTATTTATTTATTTATTTATTTTTTGGAGTAGGGAAGGCAGGGCAATTGGGGTTAAGTGACTTGCCCAAGGTCACACAGCTAGTAAGTGTGTCAGGTGTTTGAGGGCGGATTTGAACTCAGGTCCTCCTGACTCCAGGGCCGGTGCTCTACTCAGTGCGCCACCTAGCTGCCCCCGCATTTGTTTTATTTGTGCAAAACTGTTTTAATTTCATGTAATCGAAATTATTCATTAAGCTTCCTGTGATCCTTTCTATCTTTTGTTTCATCATAAACTCTTCCTCTGTCTCCAGATCTGACAGGTAAATTTTTCCAAGCTCCCCTAATTTGCTTATGATATCACCATTTTTGTCTAAATCAGGTATCAATTTTGACCTTATTTTGGCACATGGTGTGAGATGTTGATCTTTGCCTAGTTTCTACCAAACTGCTTTCTAGTTTTCCCAGCAGTTTTTGTCAAATAATGAGTTGTTGCCCCCAAAGCTTGGATCATTGGATTTATCAAACAACTAGAATATTATGGTTATTTACTACTGTGAGTCATATACTTAATCTGTTCCACTGGTCCATCACTCTATTTCCTATCCAGCAACAGATTATGTTGATGATTATTGCTTTGTATATAGTTTGAAATCTAGCATTACTAGGTCGCCTCCCCTCACATTTTTTTCATTGATACACTTGATATGCTTGATCTTTTGGTCTTCCAGATAAATTTTGTTCTTATTTTTTCTAGATCTATGAAATACATCTTTGCTAATCTTATTAGTCTGGCACTCAGTAAGTAAATTAATTTAGGTGGAATTATCATTTTCATTATATTGGTTCAGCCTACCTATGAGCAATTAATGTTTCTGCAGTTGTTTAGATTTGTCTTTATTTGTGTGATGTAAAGCAGATGTTGAGATTTTTCCCCTTTTCCTCCCTTTCCTATGTTAGGGGTATAAACTGTTTTTCTGAAGGCATAAGTGATTGGGCTAATAACTGGTAAAAGGAAGAAAAATAAAAATGGGTAGAAAAGGAGGAATGGGGTGGAACTAAGGGAAAGAAAGAGAGTTATAGAGGTTTTGCCACCATCTTGAATAGGGGACTTGGCACTGAAACTTGAAGAACATTAGGAACTTAAAAGAATAACAGAATTTCAGAGTTGGGAGGGGAGACTTCGGGGACCACCTATTCCAAACCATATCTAAACATCTTCATCTATATTAAGAGGGGGAAGATTGGGCGAATAACACCCCTGAGGAGAAAGGAAGGAGCAGGACCACTGAAAAATTGACACTCAAGGCAAATATAAGGCTCTTTCTAAAAAGAGGAAAGCTGGATGTTCTGAAGGGGGAACAGAGGCTTGCCAGCCAGTTAGGATAAAGCAGATCCTCAAGTGCCATCAGGTGAGAGCCCGTCTTGTAAAATTTAGAGGAAGAAGAGTCAATCTGATAGTCAATATACACCTGCTATGTGCCAGATACTGTGCAAAATGCTGGGGATACAAAAAGAAGCAAAAGACAATTCTTGCCCTCAAGGAGCTCACAATCTAATCAGGGAAGACAACAAGCTATAAATCATATAGCCAAGAAATAATTAAAAGACAAAAGATACTAGAATTAAGAAGCATTGGGAAAGGCTTCCTGTAGGCGATGAAATCGAAGCTTAGACTTAAAAGAAATCTAGGAAGCCAAGGGGCAAGATGAGGAGGGAGAGCATTCCAGGTATGGAGGATAACCAGTAGAAATGCCCAGAGCTGGGAGAGGGAGTGGAACAGCAAGGAGGCCAGTGGTACTGGATTGATGGCTAATGATTCCTTGAAGAGGTATACTAAGGCAGCTGTTTCTTGACCTGATAAAAACAATTGAGAAATCCATTATGTATTATCTAAGAAGTGAAAGAGAACCTCACAAGGATTATTTAAATGGATCACTATTACCAATAATGTGTAGGAGCCAGTTTGGACTGACTAGCTATAGTTGATTGTTAAATTTTCAGAGTTAGTATTGACAATTTAGAAATCCACAAACACTACAAATCAGAGCTTGATCTTTGTTGATTATCTAGATTTAAAGTATCAGAAAAATGTTAATGATTCAGATTAAAATTATGCCACGTATACATTTTTTCCAAGAGAGCTGGTTGTTAAACATTTACCAACACATCTCTAATTACTACCCTCTTCTGGTGACTCATCCAGACATAAATGATATCTTCAGAAAGAATCTAGGATTCTTGGATGAAAAAACTAAAAACCATAGAGGCACAAGTGTTTTGATCACTGCAGCCTATTGAAAGCAAGGAATTCAGAAGAGAAAAGCAAATTTGTGAAATGAAGAGCTGGTTAATGAAGAGGTGGTATCTGAGAATGGCATCTGGGTTTGGGGCTTAAAATCTGGAAATGGTAGGTTTCTGATCAGGGATTAAGTGCATCTACCAAAGGCTGATAGGACTGTGCTTGCCTGAAGTCTTACAAATCTAAACAAAAGTACTTTAACCTGAAAAGAGAGGGGGAAAGATGAAATTACTTATAGATATCCACCAAGTAGATACCATACTGTTTCATCTACAATATAGGAAGAAGAATAACAGTTGAGACACCCAGAGGTTCACAGGAGATGAAATGCAAGAAAGAAACAAATAGCAAAACTCATGACCCTAAATGATTGCTATAATAGTCTGTTGGTGGATCTGCCTGCTTCAAGTCTTTCCCCATTCAGCCACTAAAGTGATTTTCCTAAAACACAAGTGTAATCATGTCACCACCACCACCACCACCACCACCACCCCTACTCAACATAGGAAGCCAATGATGGCTTCCTATGCTCTGTTTGGCATTCAAAAACTTTCATAACCTAACCCCCTCCTACTTTTCCAGTCTTCTTACACCTTACTCCCAAACATGTACTCTTCAATCTAGTAATACTGGCCTCACGGCTGTGATACAGACAAGACACTCCATCTCTCAGCTCCAGGCATTCTCTCTAATTTTCCTCTATCCCTGGAATGCTCTTCCTCCTTTATCGACTTGAACTATTGACCTCCCTGGCTTCCTTTAAAGTCCCAGCTAAAATCCCATCTCGTATAGGAAACCTTTCCCAACCTTTCTTAGTTCCAGTGCCTTCCCTCTGTTAATTATTTCCTATCTATCCTGTACACAGCTTGCTCTGTGTGTGTATATGTATATGTTTGCATATTGCTCCCCCCCCCATTAGACTACAAGCTCCTTGAAGGCAAGTAATGTCTCTTGCCTCTTTTTTTTATCCCCAGTGCTTAGCATACTGCCTGGCACATAGTAGGTGCTTAATAAATGTTTACTAAATTGATTTGTAATGACTGTATATGTTATTTTCCTATTTGCTTACTACATGACCTGTTCATGATGAAACCATGTTATCTTTGTAATCAATGCTTCTTTTTCTACCACATTTTTAATAAACAGGGTATCCCAAAGATCTTAGTTAGATTTGAGTTTTATTAACTATTAATCTGCCCTAAGACTTTTGACTCTATAATTTTGCCAAGAATAGAAGTCAAGCTTATTGGTTTGCAAATGTCATTATCTTCCCTTTAACAAAATTGGGATGACATTTGTCCTTCTCCAGTCCTGCAACATCCTTCCTGTTCTCCATGACCTTTAAAGATCCCTGGCAGTAACTTGGTAATCACATTTGCTAGCTCCTTCACTACCCTAGGATGTATTTCACCTGCTTGCTTGAATTCACCAAGAACAGTTTAGTGCTTTTTCACTACTTCCTTTGTTATCTATCTTGGGTATCAGCTCCTTGTTAGCCATTTTTGTCCTTTCTTATCCTTTCTAGTCCCTATGTCATTCTCCTTGGCAGAGGGTAAAGAAAAAAAAATTAAGTAGCTTTGTCTTTTCTCTGCTTCAGTTATCATCACCTCACCTACCTCTAAGAGTGGCCCCATTCCTTATTTGGTCCTCTTCTTTTCCTCATTAAAGCCTTATAAAAAATTAAACCAGTATTTTTTGTCTTTAGCTTTGTATGACAATCTCAGCTCATATCTAATATTGTTGTAAGACCATGATATGCTTTTGTGTTTATTCTGTATAAATACCTCTTGCTTCTATGTTCTGTATGTAACTTTAAAAACTGAGATGTTTTACTGAGGTCCCTGCGCTTCCAAATCAGTTTCTTTAGACCACTTTTCCTTTCTTCTTTGTTTACTTTTGTGTCTTCAGAACTTCATTCTTGAGAGTCTCCCACCTCCCATCCCCTCTCCTCCCTCTCTCAAAGCAGATTGACTTCCCTAATAAAGTTTTCATACATGGGATCCTACCTATTCTCCCTCTGAACTCTTTGAAATCTGTTATTTGTAAATCTAGGGTGCAAATCTGACTATTCTTTGCTTGCCTTCTAAGAGGAAGTCATTACATCCCAAGATTCCCATCACTTCCACAGTAACAACCAGTTTTCCATTATTGGTAATATTCAGATTCAGTATTGAATTTGCCCCTGTTGTTTCCTCTACCTTTTGAAGGGTATCATTAAATCAATCAAGCCATTCTCACTTTGCCTGAGAAATTTTGTAGACTTGATGGTCTTCTTACAGAGTTCTATCTCTCTGAAGTTGGAAGCTGTGTTTTTTTGTTTTTCATTGTATACCAAGTGCAGCCTTCTTGGCACATTCATAGTAAGGGCTTAATAAGTTCTGTTGACTGACTTTTGACTAAGGCAGAAGCAGGAAGTATAGCAGGAAGCTAAAGAACGAGAAGGAAAAAATCTTTGCCGTTTCCCCTGAGAGAACTGATTTTTTTTCTCTTTGTTGTATTTAATAACCAATTATGGTATTGGGACCAAGATTTTTCCCCTTTTCTAGTTCCTCATCCAGAAATCAACCAGTCTAGGAAATCTTCTTTAAAGACTTACCCGGGCTAAGATCTAATAAAAACAGAAAAAGAAATTCTAAGTTTGGAATAATGGTAAGTTTCCTGGTCACTTGTATTGACTTAGGTCTGGGAAAATGTGGATTCTCTTTTTTACCATACAGGTGATATGGAAATTGATAAGTCTCTTTGACCAAAACTTAGTTGCTCCAAGTCACATACCCCCAAGGCCCTCATTTTATTATAGCCAGCCTTCCATTATAATATTCATTCTCTCATTAATTGTTAACCAATCAGAGTGGATTCCCACCCTCAAGAACTTCTACTCTTCCAAGAGCATGTAAACTGTGAGCCCACTACTATGAGGGGTCTTTGGCATTCGAAGGAGTCATTAACATCTTTTTATTAGTAAACATGCTAGCCTTATTAATAAAATGATTAAATTCCCCAGAAATTACGTCTCTTGACCTTTTTTAACATTATGTCCTCTTTCAACTAGCAGTGAGAGAGAGGTAAAGATCAGAAGGATTCAACAGGGATGGGAATTTGTCAGAGGCATCTCCATATTTAAAACTAAAAATGACTGGAAATTTACATTTGGGATATCTTTGGAACTAACATTCATAGGATTAAGTATTCAGAGCTGGAAGGATTTTAGAGTCCATCAAGTCCAACCTCCTCCTATTACAGATGAGGAAGCTGAGTCCCAGAAAGATTATATTAACTTGCTAAGTGTCATAGAGCTGGTCAGTGTTGGGGGCAGGATTCAAACTCACATCTTTCTGATTCCAAGTCCCCTGCTTTCTCCATTCTGGCACCTAACTGCCCAGGTTTGGTTTTCATCTTTTCAGTGAACTTCTCCTATATAACAATATAAACTCCACACTTGCAAGTGGAGAGTTGGCCTTGGTATATAGGAAAGTACTGAGCACAAAAGCGTCCCAGGGTTCCTGAATGGGGCAGATGAACTAAAACGAGTGACAGGTTTTGTGTCTTGAATGTTTCAAATACAAGGATTACATTTTCGGGATTTGTCTGGAGTGGTTTGATAAAGTATCTATCTTACATATTTTCTTAGTTGAAACTGGGTGTAGGGTGGACTGTGGGCTTAGTGAGTATTCTGTTATTATCCCTTGTAGTAGTGAGAATGAGCTACAGAAATGACTTTTCAATTGTAGTACTGGAGTGAATGCAAACTGATGTCAAGTCCTATTGCTTCGAGGAATGTTGTGATGAGGAGCCCATTGAAAGGTGCCTGCAGATTGCTTTGAAGCCACTAAGCAGGTATATAATGCTGGGTAAGAGGTTCAGAAGGAAAGACGATACAAATGCTATAGTGGATGAGTTTATTTGCACAATGGAGACTTTCTAAATTTCCTAGAGTGATGGGGTAAGGAAGGGAATACAAAAAGTAATCAGAAAAATCTCTCCTTCAGACACTGGGTTCTTGACTCCTTGCTAGGGAAAAGATAGAGAACTGGGGCAGAAAGGAAGAAACTATTAGAGTGAGAGAGTAGTTCCCCCAGCCTCGAACATGGACATGATGAAAATTATGGGCAAAAGTCCTTGGGTAGACACAAGAATAAATAATATAACTACACTCTGGTGTCTCCCCAATAGGAATTTACCACTACTGCCTGGGGACCACAGAAACATAGATTTCAAGGAAGAAGGGACCTTTTTGAACATCTTATCTAAACCCATCATTTTAAAGATGAGGAACTGAATCCCAGAGAAGTCAAGTGATTTGAATGTCACAGAAGTAATAAATAGCAAAACTAAGACTCAAACCCAGGTCCTCTGACTTAAAAGCTAGCACTCTTTCCCTAGTACAGCCTAAGTCCAAACCACTGCAATGAATCCTGGACACCCAGTTGCTCTGGATAAATTCTTATAGTGGAGGCTGAGAGAAAAAGCAATTTTTACATAGACAATCAAGGTAAGTAACCCAATTTCTCAACAAGTGTTTTCTCTGTAACAATGCATGATTACTTGAGAGAATAACCAATGTGGGATATTGAGGATCCTGAAGACCTTCATGTAGAGTTGCTAACTATAACCTAAGAGGAGGATAGAAAAGTTTTAAGCTATGTGCAGCATCTAGAAAAAACATTAGAAAGCAGCGATTATGATTTGCAAAGTGACCTTAGAGGGCGTGAACTATGTTAGACTTAATCGATGGCTTAGGGCAACCTTTAATGATGAAATGTTGCTATCATGATGACTGAAAAAATATGTAGGCTGCCAGTTGCTCTCACTTGATAAAAATTGATCAAGGAGGAGGAGAAAAAACAACGTAGCTATTACAAAGAGTTATCAGAAGAAGTGAAGTTAAGCACACAGACCCCAGTGCCACTAGCCCAAGTGGGATCTGTCCTTGAAAGTTCTCATCCATTCTAGGATGCTGTGTTGTTTCCTGCTTTGGTAGTAATTGGGGAAGGTTGAATTCAGAGGTTAAGGAGTTCATTTATCAGAATTAATAATTAGGAAGCTTGATGGGCAGGACTGACTGATTTTTGTTATCTGTATTTACAAGATGGATCCTTGAGTGCACCTAAGAACAACAGTGACAATTATTCACACTTATATCTCATGCTAGGTTTGCAAGATGCTTTGTTCAAAACAGTCCTGTCTACTAGAATATAGTCTACTAGACAAGTTTCAGGAAGCACCACAGGCAAAGGTCAGAGTACAGGACAGCAGCAATCCTAGACATGACTTTTCCTGGACTCATGGTTTCAAAATGTATAAGATCATGAGCTGAAGATAAGGCATAAAGACTGAGGATTTAACTGTGCTTGTTAGTAGATTTCAACACTATGTTTGCCATTGAATGAACCTTAAGTCATTGACCTTTATAGTCAATGAGGTCAGTCCCTTATAGCCTTTGTGAAAAGATATGATACCCCAAATATGAGATATGTGAAAAGATATGATACCCCAAATCAGGGATGTATCAAAATAGATTTGGAATTTACAAGGGAGGTCATAGGCATCAGCAAAGAGCTGGATGCAGCTACATTGGTTTGCTCGGATGCCAGCTAGACTCATGGAGTTTCTGCTTTGATTTGGGAAAACATTTGTCCCTTATAGTGATTGTTGGATAGTATAGATAACAAGCAAGAGTCTTGAACCTGAAGACCCTGACCACTCCATGCTGATAACCGTGTAGAGAGTAGATCTGAGAAAACCATACAGGTAGTCTGAAGTCCGACACTTCCCAGTTGCTCCCCAACTGCTCAGCAACACAGATACATCCTGAGAGATTGATTTTGAATATTCTCTAGTGCTCAAGTAATATTATTGAAAGAGCGGATAAAGAAGAAAACACAGTGCTAGGTGTGAAAGTTTGGCAGGGAAGGGTGAGAGTGGGGCATGGTGCCAATGACCTCCCTGCCCATATATATCAATCACTTAATATAAAAAGTTTGATATTGTATCTTTATATATATATATAGTATGTTATATATATTATATATATACATAAATACATATATACATACACACATATTTCCTCTCATTCTTCTCAGAAAGTCAAATTTGTAGCAAAGAACAACAGACAGGAGGAAAGAATAGTTCAGCAAAAGTAACCAATACATCAACCAAGTCTGACAGCATATTTAGTGTTCCTCACTGGGAAACACAGCTGACCACCACTACAAAGAAGGAAGCGAGATCATTCTTATATTCTTTATTCAGGTCCAAGCCTGGTCACTGTAATTTCACATTATCCAATTATGATTTCTGTTGTTCTTTCCATGTACATTGTTGTAATCAATTAACCAATTGATATACATTTATGAGGCTCTTACTATGTGCTAGTCACTGTGTTAACTGTTAGTAATACAAAAAGATGCAAAAGACAGTCCCTGCCTTCAAAAAGCTTACAATCTAATGGAGGGGGGAGGGTCAAAATGCAAACAAATATGTACAAAGTAAGCTATGTACAAGATAAATAGGAAATAGTAAACAGAGAGAAGGCACTAGAATTAAGAGGGTTTGGGAATGATTTTAGTTAGGACTTGAAGGAAGCCAGGGAAGTCAGCAGGCAGAGTTGAAGAGGGAGAACATTGGAGGGACAGCAAAAGAAAATGCCCAGAACCAAGAGATGGAGACTCTTGTTTGTGGAACAGACAGGAGGCCAAAATCACTGAATCAAAGAGTATATGGCCAGGAGCAAGCTGTAAAAAGAGTGCAAAAGTAGGAGGGGGCTAGGTTATGAAGGGTTCTAAATGCCAAATAGCATTTTGTATTTTCTCTTGGAGGTGACTGGGAGTTACTAGAGTTTCTTGGACGGTAGGGGTGACATAATTTAACCTAATATAGTGATTGGATATTTTATTTTTCTTCTTCTGTTTACTTTACATGAATTCATATGCCTTCATATGCTTTTTTTATTCTTCACATTCATCAGTTCATATCACACAGTAATATTCCATTGTATCCAGGTACTACAATTGGTTTACCTATTTGCCAGCTGGTGGGCTTCTACTGTGTTTCCAGTTCTTTGCTACTACAAAAGAGTTACTATTAATATTTTGGTGTTTATAGGAACTTCTCATAAATTTTTGATCTTTGGGGGTATACACAGCAAGTAGGATCTCTAGGACATTTTAGTCAATTTCTTTATATAGTTCCAAATTGCTTTCCAGTATAACTGAGTCAATTCACAGCTCCGCCAACTACATATGGGGGGGCACATCCATCTCTGCCACTCTTTGGGGGCTCTGGTCTTGCTTTTAGAGTAGTGAAGCGTAGTCTCATACGGCTGCTTGGATGATAGCATATGTACAAAGTCGGTAGACCTAGGTTCAAATCCTGCCTCAGACACGTACTAGCTATGGGATTGTGTGCAGGCCATTAACTTCTCAAAATATTAATTTCCCCACCTTCAACATGGTGATAATAATATCTGCACTACATACCTCGCCAAAAAAGAAATGTCATTGTGAAGAAAACCCTTTACAAAATTTAAGGTGTTCTACAAATATGAGTCGTTATTACTGCAGGATCAGAGATGTAGTCAGTGTTATTTCTGAATGGCTTTATCTTCATATGGTCCATCCTTAGCAGATAACTGATCCCTAGCTAATGGGGAGGTACCAGATTCTTCCACAGAACATGAGATTAATGGGAAAGAGACACGCAGATACAGTTTACTTTCCAGCTAACTATTTCCCAAATAGTCAGAAATCCATAAGAAATTACAAAAGGAACAGATTTGGAGAATCCTGAGAGGACTTATATAAAATGATGCAGCAGAACCAGAAGAGTAAAATAATGACAATACTGTAAGGGAAAATAATTTTGACAGACTTAATTATGACCACCTACCATTCCAGGAGACTGATGCTTCCCTCCTCTAGTCAGAGAGGGATTGGAAGTTAGAATGAGATACATATTTTTCAGTCAAACAGATGGATACACACACACACACACACACACACACACACACACACACACACGGCTGTCCCAGGATTTACCCTACACTTTGCTTGTTAAAGGGAGAAAATTTAGTCAGCTACCGATTTGTGTTTTGGAATATTTCAGAAAAGAATAAATCTGTAGACCTATAACCATTAGACCATAAGAATGAGAGAAAATATTAAAGGCCTACTGCTTAACTGTGGCTTTAGTGCAAGAGAAAATTAAGATAAGGAAGATAAAACAGGACTTTGAATGAGCAACCATTTGTCAGACAAATCCTGAAGTGTAATTTCCTAGAGTTGCATACCTTCCCAAAGAGCGAGTCCTCTGGTGAAGATTCCCCTACAAGTTTTATTTTCACCTTACTGATAAAATGTTGGTACCCTCAACCAAAACCGGAAAAATTGCCAGAGGACCAATTCGAGGGGGAAGAGGATTAGTTTCACTTTAAACATTTTGAATTTGAGATGTCTACAGGACATCCAGGAAAAGATGTTCAGCAGGCAGTTTGTTTTGTATGACTGAAGATCAGGAATGAATGAATGAATACCCTTCTTTATATCGCCAGAGCTTAGCACAGTGCCCGACACAGAGTAAGCATTTAACAAATGCTTTTTTTACTTTATTTGAAACAAAATCCATATACGAAGTAATTATGGGATGTGAACAGTATGAGAACTGGTTGAATTAGGAAAGGTCTCCTGAAGGAAGTGAAACTGAACAGAGCTTGAAAGGACCTTGGGATCCAGGAGGCAGAGGTGAGAAGGGAAGATTTTCTAGGCTTGAGGGATGGTTTGTCAAAGTCATGGAGATTGGAGATGGAATGCTGAGTATGGGGGAGAGTGGGTAGATAGGCTTGATTGGCTGGAATATAGTGTGTGTGAGGAAAAGAAACCTGTATCCAGCCTGAAAAGAGAGGTTGAAGCCAGATGGTGAATTGGTAAATTCTGGACAGGGGAGTTTATAATTTGTCCTGAAGGCAAGAGGGAACTACTGAAATTTCCTGAGTAGAGGAGTGACATGGTTGATCATTACTAATATAGTTCACTAATATTCAACCTATGGTAAAGCTAAGTTTACTTGTCTTTCCTGATTTTCATTCTGGTGCAGTGCCGTGAAGTTAATTTCAGTCATCGATGAATATTTGGCATTTACTAAGTATACATAAATGAATGATTTCAGTAATTTATCTGAGTCATTTTGAATTCTAGCCCCTCCTCCCAAGGTGTTAGGGAATTTATCTAACTTGTTTTCAACCAACTTAATGAGCGCATTATCAATGTTATCGTCCAAGTCATTAATAAAAAATGTGCCGTGATGCTATCCCCTTCACTGCCCTATCAACCAGTCTGGCAGTGCTAAGGTCTAGACCACAGTACTTAGCTTGTTGATGAGAATGTCACATATGACAAACCAAGATCTGACTGAAATCCAACGAGATTTCATCTATTGCTTCTCTTATCTTGTGGCCTGTCACTGTAGCCAAGAAGGAAATTAAATGCGTCTAGCACATTTTGTTCTTCACAAAACCTCATACTGCATGCTATCTGGTTTCTCATGCTCTTCCACAGGTCTATGCCATAAGCCGAATGTTTAAGGATTTGGGCCAGTGTTTTTGCAGGAGCAGAGCTAAGATAGATAGTCTCACCACCAGCATGTTCCTTTCTCCCATTTTACAGGTGAGTACTGTATTTTACCTTTTTCACTCCTCAAGGACTTCCTCTGTTCTCCATAAGTTTAATGAACAACCACCAAATTCCTCTGCCATGATTCTCCAGGTAGCTGAACACTTGCAGCATCACACCCATGTTTGTCTCCATCCAGCTTGGCTATGCACTTGTCAGCCATTTTTTCCCTTCCATGGCATGTTTTTTAGGCCTTCCAGTGCAGGTGTCAATCACTCTGTGATTATAGTTGAACTTTCCCCCAAAAAACTGAGCATAGCAATTTTCCTCAGGGGAAGGAAGAGGAGATAAATTATTTTTCACTGTTATCCTAAACCTGAATTTAAATTTTACTTTTTCACAAGTAGAAAGTGGCTTAAAAATTCATCAGCAACCTAGAGGCCAAAATGATAGTTTCTGTAAAGGACTGCTCTGGCATTATTCTTCCAAAAGGTAGTAATTTAGGAGTGTGTGTGTGTTTTTTTCTAAAATTACTTAGAGAAGCGTGTTATTCCCTACAGTTGCTTAATCATTAACAGCATGAAGCCCTGTGGGTATTCCAGAGTTAGCAGAAACCATCTGTGCTATTGGATTTGGCCCCACCTCCTATTCAAAAATATAAACAGATCTTTTCTGTATTGTGAATTCTTATTGTTTCCATATCACGTTATATTTGCAGCCCCAATCAAGACTTGTTGCCAGTCATCATTTCTTGGAACAAAATAATCATGAGGAACAGTTTGGCATTGTTGCCTGTTTATCACTGGAGGTAGAAAGAAAATACAGCTGACTCCCATTTTGCCACAGGTGAGTGATCAACGCTGAGTGTTGTCCATTACTGGCACCTGTTCTCTTACATTCCCACCCTTCCCACCCTCCTGTCCCTATTCCAACCACCAGCTTCCCAGGGGTTTCACCCATTACAGAGCTGGTGGTACAGCTGCTTGTTTTAGAAGTCATGGTTCAATTGCCACATTACAAAGAAGCAAGCTAAAGACACAACACAAAATATGGGCAAAGGAAGAGTGGCATATCTTTTGCTGCTGATGACACACGTGACTTGTGAATTATTGACAGAATCAAAGGGAAGTTATTGCCTTGAGGCAGTCTCACAATGCAACTGCTTAGTCTGTCCTTTGCCCATTGTATAACTAATTTGGCTGTGTTCCTTCACCACTACTTATCATTCAGCTAGAGCCTCCCCACACCTCCTCTCAACCCACATAAATGGTGGGGAGTGGGATGGGACATACAAGTATCATTTCTTTGATTATTCACACTGCTAGAGTTTCATGGGTACAAATAATCAAGAATTCACATCTAACTTACACAAAGACCTTGTGGTAAATCCTGATTAGAGGAAAACTAGGGAAGCCAGTTGTCTTACCTTTGAGGTGCAATGTCTTCAATTTCTTTAACCAAATAATCTATTTTTCAAATTTTGGAACAAAAGGTTTCTCTGAAGTTTATGTGACCATCCCCAGATCCCCACCAAAGGCTTTCCTTTGTTTGAAGGATACCTAAGGTTCAGACGTGAAAGAACCAAGAAAGAATTATACCATTTGGGGGTCATAGAGTGGGAGATGGCAGCTAAAAACTAAAGACTCTAACTTGCATATCTTGGGAAGAATATTATAGGGTTGTAGTAGCTTCATTTAAAAAAACACACCTTGCTGGTTTAAATAAAATATCAGAAAACTCACTATTAAATTAAACTCTCTTTTTGTGAGGTTTGTGGATCAGCTATTGCCTGAAAACATCTATTTTTAAAAGCAGATTATATCAGAGCCAGGAAGGCATTGAATAAATATGGCTAAGATATCAATATCCTTCAGAGAAATGATTTAGTCCATAGCAGTCCTTAGATAGAACAGAAAGATATCAATGCAATAGAATATTGCTATGGGATCAATGCTTGCTATTTGGAAAACGAATCTTCTGCGTCAGTTTACTACTGTCTTTACATAATTGTTTTGGCATCACTATAACAGTAAAAGAGCAAGGAAGCTTCAGACTTGGTCTTAGTATTGATCAATCAACCCATGCTACACTATGGACGTCAATAGAGACAAAAGATGTCACCCAAGGGCGAAAGGAATTGGAATGAAGAGGAGGTAATAAAAATGGAGCGAATAAGACAGTCAGGAGAAAAGTTGATGCCTGGAGGGGAAGAAGGAAGAGAGGCAGAAAATCACAAAATCTGAGTCGGAAGGCTCCTCAGGGGCTATCTGGTCG
>CM053622.1:646234998-646269701 GCA_028646595.1 Phalanger gymnotis | reverse complement strand
CAACCCATGCTACACTATGGACGTCAATAGAGACAAAAGATGTCACCCAAGGGCGAAAGGAATTGGAATGAAGAGGAGGTAATAAAAATGGAGCGAATAAGACAGTCAGGAGAAAAGTTGATGCCTGGAGGGGAAGAAGGAAGAGAGGCAGAAAATCACAAAATCTGAGTCGGAAGGCTCCTCAGGGGCTATCTGGTCGATTTCATACCTTGGCAAGAATCTCCTATATGACATATCTGACAAGGGCAGCTTGAGTCTCTGCTTGAGACTGGAAACCCACCACCAGCCCAAGCCAAACCATAAAACTTTAGGATACCTCTAGATTTTTAAAACAAGTTTTTAATGAATGTGTGAATGAATAAAGCACTTGTTAAGTAAGTACTTAGTATGTGCAAAGCACTGTATTAACTGATGGGGATGAACTGGAAAAGCAAGATAGACCCTGCTCTCATGGAGCTCACATTCTAATGGAGGAAACAACACATATGAAGGATTTCAGCTGCAAATCAGATGGACAAATTGCATGGTCATTAGGGTACATGGGGCAAAGCAGATATTAAGGCTTCTTTAATGTCATTTCCACTGATAAAATATCAGTTTCTGGTGTTTAACTATTTGACAGTGCAAAGGACTTTGGTGGCAAGAGGTTTTGTTTTTTGGCTTTTAGTAACTGTGGTTGTATCACCTGCAGGAGCAGTTGCCAGGTTGCATCTCTTCAGGGGTTACTTTCCAAGTAACCCCGGGCATCCTAGCTGAAGGCACAAGGTTGGAAGCAATGCCACTCCCAAGGGTCCTGGTGTTCTGAGTCCCGGGCTGTCTCTTATCAGAGGAGAGATGGTAGTCAAGGTGTTGGTGGTAGTTTGCCCTGCCTGGCACATGCTGTCTCTTCCTTGGAGTGCCTTATTGCTTCAACTACAGCAACTTGCTTATTGAAGTTGGTTGACAGCACTCTCCACAGGACTAAGGTTTTCTTTTTTTTTTAACCTACCATGATTTCCCTCAGTATCCTTCACCCTTCCAGAGAGCCATCCCATATAACACATAGTATTTTTAAATACAAAACAGGAAAGAAAAAAAATCATTGTCGCTTTTTGTTATTCAGTCATGCCCAACTTTTTGTGACCTCATTTGGGGTTTTCTTGGCAAAGATACTGGAGTGGTTTGCCATTTTCCTCTCCAGCTCATTTTACAAATGAGGAAATGGAGGCAAACAGGGTTAAGTGACTTGCCCAGGGTCACACAGCTAGGAAGTATCTGCAGCCAGATTTGAACTTAGGGAGATGAGTCTTCCTGACTCTAGGAGTGGCACTCTATCCACTGTGCCACCTAGCTGTCCATTGTCACTAATCAATACATTTTTAAAATATGCAAATACTTGTACTGGATAAGACATGTGCACCTCTCTCTTCTATACAGGGGTGAAATGAGAGTCCCTTCTCTCCCTTCTAGGAATGTTCTCTTTATACCAAGCCAAATGCTGTCCCAAGCACCTTTATGGCTCCTCTAGAATCGAACAAAACAAGTCTAATCCCTCTTCCACATGCCAGTTCTTCAGATACACGAAGCAATACTAGAAGATTGTTGGCATGTATTACCAAGAACTGTGCTTGTGTGATGGCTCACAAATTCTGGATTCACATCATTTGACACATCTTATAATGAGGACTTAGTTGAAAGATTTACTGATGGCTAGTATTACCATTGGGGATGCTAGTTACAGCAGTGGATATAGTGTGGGGCTAGAATCAAGACTGGAGTTCAAACCCAGACTCAGACACTTACTTAGTAGCTGTGTGACCCTGGGCAAGTCGCTTTACCCTGTTTACCTTAGTTCCTTATCTGTAAAATGAGCTGGAAAAGGAAATGGCAAACCACTCCAGTATCTTTGCCAAGAAAAGCCCAAATGGGGTGACAAAGAGTCTATGAAACTGAAACAACCAAACAACAAAAAAAAGCTCAAGGCTATAAGTGATCATCCCTATGGATGACTGTTACGGAGAAAAGGTTCAGGAGGGAAAAGAGGGATGTTTGAGGGGATATCAACATGAATTTTGAAGTCTTCAAGTATAAGAGCAGGGGTTAGTGTAGAAAGTGAGTCAGATACTAAACTCCTCAAGAAGGGAAATTACTTGAGAATAGATAATTGCCATTGAGATCTGAATAGGGTGAAACATCTGAATGGAGTTAACATCAAAGGAAGAGAAGTTACTGAGTGAAGAAGGAAGGTCTGGAAATAGAATCAAGGGGTAAGTAAGTAAGCTTATTCCTTCTTCTGGCCCAGTTTTATCAAGTGGCATGAGAGAAGATACATCTTGTGCTAGAGTGGATGACCAAAAATGAGTGAAAGTCATTTTTAATCACTTCCTATGTGCTAAGCATTAGGAATACTAATAGAAAAAGCTAGACAGTTCTTGCTCTCAAGTAGCTCACACTCTAATTGGGGAAGACTATATATTAAAGAAAGTTTAGTTAAAAAAAAAAGAAAGCTTAGTTGTACTGTACACAGTAAGGCCTAATGGTCCTTCATGTTATTTGATGGAAGATGTGTTGACTCCCATTTTACCCAAACTATTTTATCAAACAGCCAGGGTTAAAGAGGAAAGCCTGGCAAAAGCAAGGACACCCACAGCCTTTCCCTTAACCAGAAGGATAGATTCTGGGATGGCTTTGGAACTAGGATTAGTGATGGTTGGGGAGGGGGGAAGTAAGGAGGTAAAGAGTTGGTCTTTCACACACACACACACACCCCTAACCATCCTGGATAAGATGTGTCTTCTAGGGGAGCCAGCTTTCCATAATTGCAAGATAGAAGGAATAGCAGAGGAAAATGTCTAATTCAAGTAACAAGTCAAATCAACAAACATTTATTAAGCATCTACTATGTGCCAGGCACTGTGCTAAGTGCTGAGGTTAAAAAGATTTTTAAAGTCCAGCTCTCAAGGAGCTCATAATTCTAGTGGAGAAGAAAATACGCAAGCAACTACATATACATAAGGTTAATTGGAGATAATCTAAAAGGGAAAGCATCGAGATTAAGGAGGACTATGAAGGGCTTCTTGCAGAAGTCAGTTTGTTACCAATAGAAGAATGGTTTTAGAGAGCAAAACCGAAGAGGAGAGTGGTTATACGAAGGCGGTTTTAGGTAAATGGGAACATGGAATATATAGCATGGGCAAGAGAATTTTTACCTAAGCAGCCTCCTACAGTACTTTGAATCAAAGGGATAAAGAGAAGAGAGATCTATGGGAAGTTTTCTCTTCCCATTCCTTTTCAGTTTAAAGCCTCTAGATAAGATTCATAAGACTCTAGGAGATAAATTTCCATTAGTTCTCATTTCCATCTCTAGCCAAGAGTTTATCATCCATATATTTTCAACTGTTGAGGTAATCAAATCTCATTCTCAAACACCATATTCCCAGAAAGCCACCCACTTCCAAAATACACCTACCTCCTTCTCCCCTACCTTTAATTGGCAGTAGTGATAAAAACACCACCTGTTCCTAATACGTCCTTCTCCCGACCCCCCAATCCCCAGGACTTGATAATCCTCAGCAATGAAGTCTGAAGTCTCATGTTTTCTGCGCTGAGAGCCCCTCAGAGAGCTAAATTTATTTGGGGGGTAAGACTTTCACCTTTTGCCTCAATAAAATTGTACTATCTGTTCATCTGCCTTTATTGGAAGTAATCCCATTCCTGCCATAGCCAAATGTAGATAAAAATAAACTGAGGACCTCCCCAAAAAGAATTGCTTTTTAAAAAAATTAGATATGCCCATCTTGCATATCTGAATTGTATATCTTGTACCCACTGATTCTAGAGTACCCACATCTTGCATCTGACTTAGTATCTGCCTGCAGTTTCTTGAGAGCCTTTTGACTTTCTGAGTCGACATGAATTTATGAAGTATTTTTAAATTGATTGTTGATTATTCATGTGAAAGAGAAAATACCATATTTAGTTGAAATAAATCCCTTTCTCTGATTTCTCTCTAGGAAGGATGCCTATTTCCCTTTCTCTCCTAATTTCTAAAATGAAATGTAATTTTTCCTTCATCTCACTTGACTTAATGCTTTGGTTTGCTCAGTACAATTGATAGGGCCATTGATGATATGATTCTACCATTAATTTCCAATTCTCCCTACAAGAAAGAGAGCTTAATGAGGTGTTCGTTATCAGGGAATCACTTCATCGTGGCTGAAAAAAACAAAATACCTTGGCTTTCAAGGTCACAGGCACCTGTCAGAAAATGAATGGTAAAAACCAGTCCAACTGGGTCATTATAGCCAATAGGAGTAACCTATCATCACTGAAAGAATGAGGGGGAACAGGAATACTGGTATGTTCCTGGATAGAGCACTCATACAGGTGTCATACAGGTCATCTCATCACCTGCTATTCCCACAGGAGACAACTTGAGACTCTATATACCAGAATCTGGGGCTGGTAATCTGACTGACCACTTTTCTTAGTTTCCTGAGAAAGGCTATTGCAAAAAAGATCGTGCAGTTTTCATGGTTCAAATGCGAGTAGGGGGCTAAACACTCCAGAGAATTCCCTTCTTATAATATTTAAGATCTTTTCTTCAAATGATCCTGTGTCACTCCATGACTCTACCCATTCAAAACCAGCACAAAGACAAGCCCTGTCCTTGTGTTCTCAGTTTGGGAGAATGGAAACCCCTGGGAACCTTGTTGGGTCCGTTCTGGGTTGTAGGAAAGAACTGAGGAATTGTTAGGAGTTGATTACATTGATTGTGGGGATGGCACTAATGACAATTGGCCCTGGGCTAGGTTAAGTAGTCTCTCATTTGAGTGTGGCTCTGAGGCTTATCTTTCAAGGAAAAAATACTTGAGAAATAACATTGTGCTAACCTTCTTGTTAATTATGTGGCATGGTGGAAAGAATAACAGACTGGAAATCAAAAGATCTGCTTTTGAGAGAAAGCTCTGGTACTTAACCATGTAGTATTCAGCAAGTCTGTCATTGAGACCATCTGCTGAGTAGAGTCAAGCTGGAGGTCTTGAAAGCTGCTTGAGCAATCTTTCTTCTGTGCCTGCAAGTGAGGCTGTAAGTTTGACTAACAACAGGGCTGGAAATGTGTTGACTAGACCCAACGCGTGCGCATTCAGGTGGGTACCGTTTTTTAAAAGTCATAGTTCTTTGAAGAAGTAGCATCTGCTGAGGTCCCAAACCCTTACTCCTAGATGAGTTATCAGGGTATAGGCAATGTGCCCCTCACACACAGTCAGCATCTCCTACTGGGCTTTTATGGAACTGAGGATAAATTTTCACCCGTTTCCAGTTAACTTTCCATCTTCCATTATCCACTCCCATGACAAAGGCCAAGCCTTGTTATAAATGCCTCCAGGCTTCAGTGAGCCTTAGGAGGGTTCTATAAAAATTTAGGGTAGGGAAGCTCAAAGTTTCTGCTATCATTCTTGCTGCCACAGCACAGAGCCATGTCCCCACATTATACTTGGTTCCCTTCTTTATATGGTAGTCCCCAGTGGCTGAGTTTCCATCTTTTCTCATTTCCCTTCTCAAGTAGAGGATTGGTCCCAGCATCTGGAGAGACACTGAGACTACAGGTGAATATTAAGCAGGTAAACTAAAGGATGCAAGGGCAGGAAGCTGGAGAGGTCACTATATCTTTTGGCTTAAAGCTGTATGAATATTTTCATTTCCATTTGCCAAGAGCATATTTTGGGGACAGAACTGCCAAATCATAGTACTTTGGAGTGAGCAAAGAAGTGAAAAGAATCAAAGATTTCACTCATCTTCACATCTGAATTTTTGCAATTATTTTCTAATCTGCCTCCTTGCCTCCAATCTCTCCATCTCCAACAAAACCTCTCACCAATGTGATATCTCTAAAACATCATTTTCATTATTCCCAGTTAAAAACCATTCTCTGGCTTCCCATTGCCAAAAGGATAAAGTCCAAACTTTTTAGCCTAGCACTCAAGGTTCTCTACCATTCTTCACCAAAATCATTACACATACTTTTCTATTAATACCTACTATTATTTTTCTAACCAAGCCTTATTGTTTGGCTAAATGACTCTACTTCTTTTCTCTTGATCACTAAAAATAATAGTTTACATTTACATTGATCTTATGTGCCAGGCACTATGCTAAGCTCTTTAAAATTGTCTTCTCATTTGATACTCCCAAGAACCTTGGGAGGTAGGTGCTACTATTATCCCCATTTTATGGATGAGAAAACTGAGGTTAAGTGACTTGCCTAGGGTCATATAGCTAAGAAGCATCTAAGGCAAGATTCCAAATCCTAACTTCAGCCCCAGTGTTCTACCCACTGTACCACCTAGCTGATCATTGTGCTTTCCTACTTCCATATCTTTGCTCAGTCTATTGTCCTTTCTGGAATGGTCTCTTTTTTCACCTTTACCTTGTCTTCAAATCCCCACTAAATTTTCACTTTCTCAACAAAGGTTTTATAGATCATCTCAAACCACAATAATCTCTCTGTCTTCTGAATTTCTGTAAATAGTTAACATCTGTACCATCACTTTGGCCTTTATATTCCAAAATTTTACCTGTAGAATTATGTGTATTTGTCTTGTCTACCCAAACAGATCATGAATCTTGGGGATAAGGGACTGACATCTTTAATGGTGCCTTGCAAATCATTGACTCTCAATAAATATTGATTTTCTCTTTAATGGCCTTATCATCCTTGTTATTACCTATGAAAGTCAAGAAAGCCAAATAGCCTAGAGGTATAAATAAGAATTAAATTGGTTGGTATTACCAACTATATTTAAATATACATTGTACTCTACATAGATATATTTGTTGGCAGAATGTCTTTTCTGATTATCTGGATTTTGGATATGTAGATAGCTGGATCCTAAGCTATCTGAATACATAAGGTTGTAATGTACTTTACCAAACTCCAGTGTCCCTCATCTAGTGTACCTACCAGGCATTTTTATTCTAGATCAGGGAGTTCAAAAAGAGAATGTTTATGTACTGGATAATCTCCCTACAACAAAATGAATTTTCATTTTATTTCAGTAGTAATTGAGCATTTTGCTTTCAATATAAGGCTTTGGTAAGCATTTCAAAGTCACATTCAAATGAACATATTTACAAGGGAGACTAATATAATAATTGTTGATAGAAAACATTTATAAATATTGGAGGATTTAAACATATGTGGTGCTAAATAATATAGACATATCTGTGTAAACTGAAAAATAAAAGGGAAATAAGAATAAACAATTCTACTACCACTTCACTGCAAATATATTCATGAATGGACTGAAATGCATTTTCCATCTAATAGGCAGGGTCTGGAATCATATCACTTAAATATAAGCCTATAGCAGATTATGTGTCTAAACAATTTGGGCTCAAATAAAATGGAAAGAAAAGTTCACAATAGAGGAAAAAACAAGAATAAAGGAGCTCATAAGCGCAGAGAGAGGAATTCATAAAGATATTAAAACATTGCAAGAGAAACATAGTTAACAAATTTCAAGAGTAGTTTATACATAAAATACAGAATTTATCAAACGTGGACTCTTGCTCGGATATTATGGGACCTGCTTCTGAAGAAACCATATTTCCAGAGCATTAACCCAGGAAGACAAGAAAACTGTAATGGAAGTGTCTCAGAACCTGCCACTTTGCCCAACTGGTTGGAGTAGCATAAACATTCACAGGCTGTTGTGATGGGAAAGACTATGTTATGTAATAATAGTTTTATAGGAAGCCAAGTTGAGATCTGAATAGCCATCCTATCATCTACAACAATATTTATAGTCTATACTAACCATATTTATAATATTCTCTCTGATTTGGGGAATGCACAGGCCTGTTTCAACTGGAAATGTTATATTCTTTTATTCTTTGAAGCTCTTTGAAAAGAAAGAAGGTACTATATAAAAGAGTATTATTAATCATCTTTGCTTTAAATGGATGTTTCTCAGTCTTATCCAACAACTTTAAATTCATCTGAACTCAATTTTTCATTTTTATCCCAAAGCTATCAGTTCTTTTCCACACACACCTCCCACCATTGTTAATGTATTTTTGCTTAATGGGAAGATCTTTCCCATCCATTAATAGGCCTATGTGACCTGCTTAAGTTGCATGAAAGCCTAAGTCACATGAGTCTGACTCACATGAGCTTGGGTCACAAGGGCTGTGATGCCCTCTGGCCCTGAAGAAGGATATATATACTCTGAGGTTAGCATTTTGCTTTGGGGCTCACTCATGGGAAGAATGTTCCTGTGATATAGCCAGATGAAACTATGGATAGCCAGCCATTAAGGAGCCCCACGGCTTTGAAAAACCCAAATGTTGGTGCTTCTCTTTCTGGTAACTATATATGTATTGCTTTTGGTCAGACTGTTGGAAGCCCTGTCTGTTGGTCTTTTCTGTTTGTATTTGCTCTGCTTATATAATTTCTGCTGGTAATTTGTTTGTATTTTCTCTGAAGTTCAGGGTGCAGACTTTTCCCCTGAACTAAGTGATATATATATATATTACATATATATATATATATATATACATACATATATATATATATACACACACACATATGTTTGATTAAAATAAGATTGTTTATCCCTTTAAAGTAGCTTTCTTTTAGAAAAGCAGATCAAGAAATCTATGCTAGTAGCCCTCCTGTGTGCTGGTATTATTGGTCTTACACCCCCACAGCAGCTGCAAGTAACATTTTTGTTACACCCCCTCCCAGTTATTTTGACTTTGTTTTATTTTTTTCTTGAGGTCTCAAGAAGTCATTAGCTTCCATGTGACCAATTCTAATTTTTGCAGAATTCTTTTTGTCATCAGTGTCATTCTGTATCTTTTGCTTTTAACCATTTAGTCAACTCTGCTTTTTAAGGAGTTATTTTATTCAGTTATTTTTCTTTCCTCTTTTCCATTTGATGAATTTTGTTTTTGAAGAAGCTTTTTGCTTCAGTACTTTTTGGGCCTCTTTTACCAGGCTGTTAATTCTGTTTTCATAATTTTCTGGTGTTGCTTTCATTTCCTCTCCAAATTTTTCCTTTGTTGCTCATACTTGATTTTTAAAATATTTTTTGTCACTTTCCGTTTCTTTCTTTAGCTCTTCTAGGAATTCTTGTTGGGCTTGTATCTAATCTGAATTTTTTTTCTTTGAGGCTTTGCTTGTAGATGTTTTCCACATCATTGTCTCCTTCTGAGAGTTTGTGTCTTTGGCTTCCCTGTCACCACAATAGCTTTTTATGGTCAGGTTCTTTTGTTATTGTCCAGCTTATTTCTTGACTTTGGACTTTGGCAGAGTTGGGCTCACCTCTGTCCAAAGCTTCAGGCTCTTTTGCACTGCTGTTTTCACAGCTAGTTCTGGGATCCTATCAGTTTTTGGTACTTCCAAGGTGGTATGATCTGGGAAAGGTGTGGTCACCAATCTTCCAGTCTACACAATGAGTTTTATCCAGCTGGGTCCTACTTCCTTACGATTATAAGTGCCAGCACTCCTCTGTGATGCAGAACTGGGTGATATGCAATGGAGATGCAAAAGAGAACCTAGTCCTGTGCCCTGTGCTGTCTCTTGTAAGCTCTTTCTGACTATGTGTCCAATCTGCTTACTGTCTCTGGGTGGTGAGAACTCCTGATACTACTGTTGCTGCTGTTGCTGCTGTCTCCAAGGCCCACCACTGATGTCTCCACTGTGCTGTGCTCCTGGCTAACCACCATCCTGGGCTAGATAAATGTCTCACTCTGACCTTTTGTTGGTTATGCCACTTTAAAATTAAATTGGATGGGTTATTTAAAAGGTGTTTGGAGAAGGACATTAGGAGACTTTGGCTAGAATGTTCCCTTTACTCTCCCATCTTGGCTCTGGCTCCTATCAGCTCCCATTGGTAGTAGCCATGGTAGTGCAAATAGTTGTGTTGCCACCACCTACACACCTAGGATATCATTTGACAACAATGCTTTGTTATTCCAACAAAAGAAATCTAGTTGTTTCCTAGAAATGAAGTCACAGGATTGCAATGTTTTTATTTGCTATGTTTCTCATAGCCATTGAGCCATCGAGATAGAGGGCATATAACTTAGAAATCTGAGTTTGAAACATCATTAATTTTTTGTTATTT
This sequence comes from Phalanger gymnotis, assembly GCA_028646595.1. Taxonomy (NCBI): domain Eukaryota; kingdom Metazoa; phylum Chordata; class Mammalia; order Diprotodontia; family Phalangeridae; genus Phalanger; species Phalanger gymnotis. The sequence goes on along the minus strand of CM053622.1, from coordinate 646,259,589 downwards.
CATCTATTTCAACAGATTTTTCTATACTAAAATAAAGATTCCTGTGGCTGAAATGCTATTTCTAGTTTCTAATTTATTCTTAAGGAATAATTTGCAAAATGAAATTGTTTGTATGATTGGTTTGCAGTAAACATGATGCACCAAATTGGTTTCTAAATTTAGAGAAAGGTTGAGTCTCCTCCTATAATAATCAAGAGATAATAGAAGTATTAATTATAATGAAGCTTTCATAATTAAAAAGTCAAATTCTGAAATAACAAATGGAAATGAAGGCTAGCTGACAGCAGCTACATATTATCTAATTCTTTTCAATGGCTATTTTGTTTTGCAAAGTTATTTTGTATTCATCATATAAAATATCAATCTCAAAATGTAATTTTTTAAAACGATACTACATATATATGTGTATATCTTTCATAAATTCTACTCTTAAAGAATCTAATAACAAAACTTTATTTTTAAAGATACAGGGAATAATTCAATATGTTATGAGAATCATATGAGAATTTCATTTGCAGATGAAATAACCCCACATATTAATAATTAAATATCTAAGCCCTACTACATTTTAAGTTAACAAATTTCTTTTGGGGATAGTTTATATATTAAATGCAGAACTGTATCAAAAGAGGGCTCTCGCTTGTATGTTACGGGATTTGTGCCTGTAGTTTACATCTGAAAGATAGTAGATGCCATGTCTCTCCTTGGAAGTTTATAAGGACTAATTTTTGGCAAGATCTCTTTTGCATAAAGTGTCCTGTGAAGTCCAGCTTCTCGAAGAGCTAACTCAATACGAAGTCTGGGGTCAGAAATTATCTAGAGAAAGAAAATGTAGCATAATTAAATAAGAATATCATCAACATGCAGTGTCATAGTTTCCAAAGTTATACATATTTTCTTTACAGAAGACAAAATGTTTGTACATAAACATGTTATTGTAGGTCATAATAAAATTATTTACAGCTTTTGGAAAATAAAATATTAGTGCCATGTAATATAATTCAAACTTTTAAAAAGCTGCCATTTAAATAGTACTTTAAGGTTTGCAAAGCATTTTATATATGCTAATTCACTGGATCTATAAAAAACAATTTGTGAATAATTTACTGTTAATTTGTTAAAGTGCCAAAGAGATGGGGTAATACCTTCTTAGCTTCAGTTTACCCTTATATCTAAACTTATTGTTTAGATCTTACATGCAGAGCTAAAAATATATCTCCAAGCTCCAATTTCCTTCCACTCATATTAAAGTAGACACCAATATTTATTTAATAGATTTTCACATAATGATTTGACAACATACAGATCCTGTTTAAATAAATAAAGAAAATAAATCAATACAATTTGACCAATGAATTGCTGAGCTTCTGTTTTAAGCAGGACCAGCAATGTCTCCATCAATCTGATTCTAAATGGATCCAGATGAATAGTTCAGTTTTGTGCTTTCATTTACAGCTGATTGCACCTTATTCCTCTTCCTGTCAGTCTATGAATGTTAAGTGCCAAGAGATACAATGATAAGAAGTTGACTACATATAGATTTTAGCAAATGAGGACTTTCATGTGTCCTTGAAATCCTCCCAGATGATGAAAAGAAAGTCATAAGTTTAAAGGAAAAGGACACAAAATGAAATTATTGGCTAAATAGGAAATCTTCAAGCCCCTAATATCATTTGTCTAGTAGAAATACAGAAAATATAGTACAATGGAAAATGTTTGATTTTTCAATGAAAGGTTCAGCATTCAGACATTTACTGAATACCTACTAAGTACAAAGCACTATGCTAATGATGGAAGCAGACAAAATGTGCAAGGAGTCATGGTCTCTACCATCAAAGAGATCATATTCTAGTAAGAGAAAAAAATACATGCACCTATAAATAAAATACAAGAAAGTATGTGATAACTACAACTACTTTAATAATGATGCTTATGAGTCCAAGTTGAAGGGGGATTTCCTATTAATATAGTGAGGTCCTCCAGATGCTGCTATTTGTGGGTGGCATTGCAAGGACTTCATCACATCTTAGAACATCAAAAAGCTTCCTGCATGACCTCTATAATCACTCAGAATTGGCCTAACTATCTAGGAAAAACTTAGTGGATGAAGAATGACAGATGTACAGATTGGTATGTACTCATAAGAAAAACATAGTATACATGCATGTGTCCACACATATGTTCGTACATGTACACATGAAACAGAAACTGCAAATGGAAATTGAGCTGGGCCCAGAATTTAATGGGCCAGGCAGAGGAGATGGGTTGAATCATTTTTATAAAATTACAAAGTTCTTTTAATGACCCTAAGTTTCTCCTGAAACAAAGAACCAGTCTTTAAAATAGCAATATTCACCTGGTTTTTTTATATAATCTCTAGAGAACTAAAAATGAGTTTTATCCAGAAGTTAACAGGAGCATGGTGGTAAGGACAAACTGTAACACATGACACAAACAATAAATTATGAAGGAGAGCCAATGTAAAAGATGCTACAGAAAAAATGTTTGAGCAAAAAAGATGGGCTGGTCATGTGGTAAAAAACAAGAAATAACAAATGGATATCCCTTGTGCTTCATTAGTGTCTTCCTAATGTCTAGGAAAAACTATGGGGGCTCCAACCATTTATCTTGGTTGGCCTCCCTATGGCAAACTCATTGGAAGACAAGGACAACGTCATTGAGCAGGCAGGTATGAAGGTGTTTTAATATCCATTGTCAGAGAGAATGCCCTCATCTTTGAGATCACAGATCATTTGAGTAGAAGCTGCTCGAAGGCACAAAGGATGGAGCACTGGACTTGGAGTCAGGAAGGCCTGAATTCAAATCCTGCCTCACACACTTAGCTCTGTGACTCTTGGCAAATCACTTAGCTGCTGTTTGCCTCAGTTTTCTCACCTGTAACATCAGGATAATAGTACTTACCTCCCCAGAGTTATTGTGAGGATCAAGTGATTTGCAAAATTTAAAGCATGATACAAATGTTAGCTATTCTTATTACTGAATATTCGATAGGCTTTAGATTAGGTGACTAAAATTCAAAGGATTAAATTAGAGTAGTTTGAGAAGGAAGGGTAGCTGTCATAGAGGACTGAACCTTGAGATAGCCTGCATAACTAGGCAAATGGGATGCCATTAACAGAAACCGGAAAGTCAGGGAGAACTGGTTTAGGAAAGAAAGCTACTTTTTTTTTTTTTAAAGTTCTAATCCTATAAAAAGAACACTGATAAGAGTTTTCTTCTTTTTTTTCTTTAAGGAATTAGAAGGGTTTGAGACAGTTAAAATGCAGTTGTTGAAAAAAAAATTAAGGCAGGGTTTGAGATAGTCTTGTATACTTGTATATTTGTATACTTGTATACTTGTATATTTGAAAATCTTTCAAAGATATTAATCCATCCACAAGAACCAGATGCATATGTGTGCATGTGTGTGTGTGTGTGTGTGTGTGTGTGTGTGGTTTATAGGATCACAGAAAATTACAGTTGGAAAGGTGTTCAACAACTAACTAGTCCAAACCATAAATGAAAGGAATGATCACTTTAACTTGCCTGGTACATGGTCTCCAGCTAAACTGGAGCTGTCATTTGGAGGAAAGATTGGAGGACCGAACCATCAGTAATGGGCAGAAGTTGCAAAGAGGTCAATTTTGGTTTGATTTCAGGATCATGAACTATTACAGCTGATCAAAAGTTGAATGGGTTGCCTAGAGAGGGAATAGGTTCCTCCTCTTCTTCTTCAGACTAAACATCCCCAGTTCCTTCAAACTATCCTTCTATGACATGAACTCAAAGCCTTCACATATTCATATTTATGTGTAGTCTTGGTCTTCTTTAACCCTATTAGGTTATAAGATTCTAAAGAGTAGGTACTCTCTCGTTGTTATTCTAAACAATATTCTCACGTATAAAACTTCTCCTGTTTAATTTAATTCCTTTTAAAATTTATTTTATTTTTAATTTATGGAATAAAACAAGCATTTCCATAACAGTATAATTTTTAAAAGATTATTGCACAAGAGAAGGCAAATCTATTGTGTACAACTTGCTATTCCTTTTAAATATATAATAAAGTTATCATGTAAATTTTTTTTCTCTCCCCCACCAAACCTAGTGATGGCTACCATTAGACACAAATGTGTGTGTGTGTGTGTATGCAAAACCATTCTATACACATCTCTATCAGTTCTTTCTCTGGATGCAGATAGCATCTCCCTTCATATGTCCTTTGTAGTTAATTTGGGTATTTATAATAGTCAAAATGGTAAAAAAAAAAAATGTAGCTAAAAATAGAGAAAAAGATGTAGGAAAGCTTTATCAGTGGTTCCTTTTTAAAAGGATTATAAGGATTTAAAAAGTAATTTCCAAATTATGAGAAAATTGAACAAAACGGACTTTCTTTGGTGCAGTATAGGTATATTAAGCAACCAAATATAAGCATAAAATTGTCCCTTCAAAGGGAATTTAAAGATACATTTTTTACATTTGCAAAGGAAAAAAAGTGATAGATTTAGAAATACCTTTATATAAATGGTTTGAGTATTAACTATTAAAATATTTTCTATTAACTAGCATTATTATGATATAATATACACTAATTAGGTATTACATATTGACTACAAAGATGGTTCAAACTACAGTATTCAAATGCCAGAAGACAATTTATAGCACAAGATTTTTATTTTGTCATCATCAGAGACCTAAATAGGATTTCTAACAACTGCACTAAGTTCGTTTGCAGGGAGGGTTGGATCTAAGGTATAATATGTGCTTTGTTGAGGTAAACATGTGACAGAGGTTATGAGTGTTGAGAAAGTTGAAGAGGTGGGAGACAAGGTTATTTGAAGTGGTAAGGAGTCAGGGTGAAGAAAAAGATTGTGATCTAGCTACTGAATTTATCAGAGAGGCGGAAGAACTACCTGGAGTCCAAACTTGATAGCATCAAGGTAGGGGGAAGGTTGTTGGGGATAGGAACAAGAAGGACATAGACCTCAGGTCACAGCAACCCTGAGTGGGTAAGAAAGAATTAGGAAGTGAGGAAGGTGGTAGGACTAAGGGGAGGTGGGCATCTTGCTTCCTTTCAAAATAAAAGTATCTTGAACAGAGCCCCAACTGTCCCAGGCTAGTTTGACTCTAATCATAATCGTAAGCAGCACAGTTATCTACCCTGATCACTCTAATTTTCTCCAATCACAATCCACCAAATATAACAATGACCTGGGGTTCTGTATATGTATTCAGTTTGAAGAGTGGTTTTTGAAGAACAAATTCTTCTTCAGTTCCAATTCCCATTTTAGCCTTTGAGGCCAATGTATCTGCCATCATCCTAACATGATCAACTTGGGCCACAATGGAAACCTAACAGAACACAAAATGATGCTAATTAGAATGTGCAACAAAGTTAAATAATGCAAATGCAAATTAGTAATCTTTAACCAATTTGTACTAAAGCCTAAAAAGTTGATTATATAACAAAAATCCAGAGCAGAGGATAAAATGAATGATAATAAAACCACAAAACCTACTTAGAAATCTACAAAACAGATTAATTTCATATTAAGAGTCTCAAGACAGCAATCATGAGAGGTTCATGAGACTATATACTTAAAAATCTAACTTGGTTCTCTTCCTGATGCCAGGCTATTGAGAAACAGAGAAACATCTACTCAGGGAAATGCCACTAGTAATTAGACTTAATTTTTATGTCCCTGCAAACATGTAACAAGCATCACAAAGTTTCATTTCAACATCAATATCCCACATATTTGGTAAAACGTGACTATGAAAACCACTTGACAGCTCTCTCATGAGCACAGCCTCCTTTAGATCAATCCAGAGCAAAGGAGGTTTAGATAAACTAGCATTAAATTCAAGGAGTCAGAGTATCTTTAGATTCTGGCTGGACCAATTCCCATCGTACCAGATCATTAGGTAGTTTCATGGGGCGCAGGTCACAGCTACTGTGTCCTGCCCCTCCCCGCCCCTGCCCCACCTCAGAAAAGTATAAAGAATAAAGGTAACTTATATGCCTCTAAGCAAATGCTCAAGAGTTCCATAAAATAATCATGGTGCATTAGTGTAAAGAAAATTGGATTTAGAGTCAGAAAATATCAGTTTAAATACTGTCTCTGCTACATGTGTATGTGTGCGTGACTTTGGGAAATTCACGTGACCTCTCTGGGCCTGAATTTTCTTATTTGTAAAATGAGAGGGTTTGACCAGAAGGCCTCTGAAAGTCATTCTAGCTCTATATCTAGGAACCTATGACTAGATGACCTTCTCACAGGATCATAAACCTAGAGATAGAAGGGACCTTAGAGGCCATCCAGTCCAATGCCCTCATTTTAAAAATGAGGAAACTGAGGCTGAGCCAAGTTAAGTGACTTGCCCAAGGTCACGGAGGGAAGGATCAGAGGCAGAATTGAAGCCTAATTGCTCTGACTCCAGAGTTAGTGCTTTTTCTCCTCCACCATATTGTACCCATATTGTTCTAGCTAGTTTTAAATCCTGTGTTTCTGTGATAAGATAGTTCAAAACCACACCCATATTAAAAATAATGGTTGGACTTTTACAGAAAGTTTCTTTTTATCAGCAAAAAAAAGCTATATATAGTGAAATAATTCAAGACATCACCTAAATAATGAACTTGCTTTTCTTAACTGCTTCTGAATTTATTTCAGTAGTTAGGATAGTTCCCTGTACATAACAATGCCCAATAAATATTTTTAGTGTAATTTTAAAATTCTAATAGTATAATTGTAAATATTTATGATTAATCTGGCACAATATTACTCCCATTTCTCTTTTTAATGAGCTCACCAAAGATAAAATTATAGTCACAGACTTTAAGGTTTAGTATCAAAGTCAGGTTTTAGAAACCCAGAACTGATCATTAGGCTATATGTAATTATTGAAATAGAAATTATTCTCCCTGAGAGTGCAAAAAGCATAATCAGTTGCTAATTTTTAGATAATTTTCATGCTGTTGTAGAAAAAACTAGATAATTAATCCTTCTCACTTCAAGAAAAAGGACCAATAAGAAAATGACTGCTTGGAGGTTTAAACAATCAAATTATAGTTTTTAAGAATTCATAAATGAATTACAATAAAATGACATAAACTCCTTGAGAGTAAGTAGAGATAGTTTTTGGCTTTGGCCTTGTATTCTAAGGAATTAGCACATTTCTTTGTAATGTAGGTGCTTAATAAATGCTTGTTAAACTGAATACTGTTTTATAACATTCCCCAAGGCCCTTAACTTTTTTGTTGTTTAGTTTCCTTTCTTTTGTATTTGAAAGTCTTTCTTTTCATCATTCGAAGAACTTTGTTTTTTTTTTTTAATTAAGTTAAATTCAACCACCATGTGGCTTTGAATTTGCAGCTTTGTTTTTTTTTTTTTATTATTTCTGGAGGTTATCTATGAATTCTTTTAATTGGAGTTTCATTTTCTAAGTTCAGAAGTTCTGGGTAGTTCTTTTGTATTATTTCTTGCAGTCTCCTGTTCAGGTATTCTTTTTCCTTGCCTTATTCTTCTTTAAGACCTATTATCCTTTTGGTCGTCTTTATGCAACCTGTCTTCAAGATAGGATGTTTTGCATGGATAATGACCATATTTTCTTTTGATGTTATTTTTTTTTGCTTCCTTCTTCTAGATCATCCTTCACTTCTGTATATTTGCATCTCCAATCTCTTATTCTTTCTTTTGTGTCTTTGGTGAGACTTGCTGGCAACAGATTCAAGTCTTTCTATTCTGTGCATTATTTTTGCTGCATAGACCATAAATTTTGCTCTCGTAATTCTCATTTCTCTTTTATTCACTCAAGAACAGTGTATTGTAATTCTATGTTCTCCTCAAATCCCATAGGGTTCTCTGTCTTATCAAGTGTTGGATCATTTTCCTTTATTTTGCAATATTTATTCAGAGATAGCTGAACTCATTTACTAGATCTGGAGGCCATATTTTCTTCAGCTATTCATGTTTTCTCTGTTGATTTATCTGCTTATGTTCAAGGTCTTTGAGTTTTCTCCTTCCTGAAAGCTTGGATAAGTTAGTCTTTTTCCCCACTTAATTTTTCCTATTGTTCACTTCCAACTCCGTCCCCTCTGATGGTAGTTTCTCTGAAGGCTAGATTTCAAAGCATTTCAGTGTCTTCCTACTAGGGAATTCACAGTTTACCAACCTAAGTTTCTGCTCCAAGCAACACTTCAGGGAATAGAAATGGCCTCAGCTGAACACAGGGCTCTTTCTCTCAGATTTAGTGAAGTGCCTCACAGTGCCCCACATACAATGTCCTGTCCTACTACCCTGTCCCACTCCCTCTGTTCCTTAGTCCTCTCATCTGGCACTGGAAATCATGGGTTGGTTCCTGTAGCGTCAGTCTCCAAGGCTAGGGGTAGGGGCTTTGGAAGGGGGCTGAGTTCTATCTCAGGCCCAAACATGTGTCCTGTCACTTTCCCTCTGTTCCACTGCTTTCCTGCAGAGATCTTTTACAGCATAGAAAGCTGCTGCCATGGTACTAATTGACTGTCCCAGTCCAAGCAAATTTCTGCATCTTGGAGCTGGCATCTCTACAATACTGGAAAGAGAAAAGGGGGGACTAGGGTATGAAGTTGAGTTTTCTTGCAAGCCTATGCATTGGGTCCTTAGGTTGGCTAGTGGCTACCTTGCTGTAGGTAGCATAGTAAGCATTGGGGGAGGGGTGTTGATTGAGCTCAGGGTAGGCATCAGATTTTTTAAAATTTTCTTTTGTATTCTGGGTGTCTTAGATCATGGAAACAGCTGAACTTGCTTTGTTTTGGGTTTTGAAGAGGTTTAAAAGATCATGGGGTGAGAGAAAATATCTAGTCCTCCATCTTGCTGGCCACATGACCTGAAATTCCAGCCCTTAACTTTTTACTGTTGTTATCTACTTTCAATACCTATAGCAAGTGAACTATTGCTTCAGGTATTAAGTATTATTACATGACCCTCAATTCTGCACAAATGTGGCATTTAAAAAGTGATTATAAGTTCTGTTAAATTGAGGGTGTATCAAAGCATGGGAGTAAGCCTAACAGTTTCCTTGCAACTGTTTTAATCCCTGGGCTAGTATGGCTAGTATTTTACAGCTCTCAATTATTATCAAGGTGTTAACAAACTAGAGGTGACATGGAGGCATTGAGGTTTTAGGAGAGCTTTCTAAAGGTGTGGATGAAGTTTAAATATTCTCAGGAACTGGCCATATCAGATAACATAAATGTGACCTTAATGAATATTAAGTAAAGAAAATCTGTGTTGGAAAGAGCACTAGAAAATTGAGGTTGGAATCCAAGCTCTGCTGCTCACTGAGTGACCTCTAGGAAGGTCCTTTCCCCTTCCCCTGTCTAGCGCCCAGTTTTCATATCTCTCAAATGAAAGAGGTGACCTATATGAACTGGGCGTCATCTAGATCTAAATCCCTATGATGTGTCCAAATTTTGAAGAATTAGACTTCAAAAAGCAGATGTCTTGAAATTAACTTTAGTAATGATCACATTATAGTATTTAGAAGCATCCTTAATTGCATATTAAAATACTCAAATTAAATAAAACCACCTGTTTCCTGAGGGCTTCTAGCCTCTTCTCTCTTTCTTCTTGTTCTTTTGTTTCCTTAATGGCCATTTCTTTTTTCTCCATCCAGCGCTTTTCCAGTAATTCCTGTCTAAATTTGACCCTTTAAGCAATAATACAAAAAGATGTTTGCAAGGTGTCATTATAAGCCTGGCAAATATACAGAATGAAACATGAGGGCAGAAGCTGCTTCAGGCACCATCTTACTGCAGTATATGTTATTCTAAATCATTTCCCCCCAAACAGGTCTATCATAGAAAGGACCTTCAAAGGTTGTCTAGTTTATCATTCATCCTCATAAAATTCCCTACTATTCACTTTTAATCACACTTCTTACAGTCAGTACTGAAGCTAAACTATCCCAGAAAGACAACCTTCAGACTCATTTTTAAATATTTCATAGACTTACAGTCTGTTGGAGCGGGACATGACCATAGAGATCAATATTTCCAGTATTCCAGTGTTGTAGGCCATTCATAATGATAACACAAAATTTTTTACCTTGACAATTTTAAATATAAAAAACAATACTACTGATTGCTACAGATAACATTTTTAGCCAGAAGAGTAAACAAGATACTCCAATAACTGCACTCAAAATGTTATTACTGTCAGAATATATTTACAAAATATATTTCTAAAAACATACTTTGGACACATTTTCATTCATTTCTGCTCTAGGATGACCTGTTTTCTTTGCTGAGACTTTATAGAAATGCACTTTGACATCTGTAGATGGCAGCAAAAAGCATGATTCTCCCCTCAGCATTCTTTCCACTTGAGCTATTCCATTCCCCCTTGAAATTCCCAAGTATTAAAACAGGGCAGAAAACAACCTAAATATCTAACCACATCCATTCAGCACCAAGGTGGAGAGTTCCTCTCACGAAACAACCACACTATTCTTCTGCAGTCAGACTGACTATTAAAGATGCAAATACTTCTTTCAGAAATGGTACATGCCAGGCTCTCTGAATAGCAAGCACTGTGCCACCAACACTTCTATCTTCTAAATTATATCAGGTATTAATGGTTTGCACTTAATAGCCTTTGTGGGGCAAAACTATTTTTGTTACGCTGAGTTTTTGTGCACAGGAAATACACCTACATTTTTCATTGGTGCATCTCACCCCAAGCTCTTGCCTCTCAGGAGAAGCCAGCAGAGGGCAGAGGAGAGAGCAATGAATAAGGGAGTCTGAGGAACTGAGTTCAAATCCCAGCTCTGCCCCTTATTATTTGTGTGACCTTGGCAAGTCACTTAACTTCATCTGTGAAATAAGGGTGTTGGATTAGACGATCTCTGAGGTCCCTTCCAGCTCAAAATCTGTGAGTACTAAAATAAACCCAACGTGTAATGAATCCCAAGCCTCTATCACCATTGTAGCCCAGGAAAAGGTACTTCTATTAATATAACCAGCATATAATAGTTTTTTTAAATTATTTTTAAACCACAGCCTATATTCCTGCAACTCTCATCTACCCTTGTCATATATGGATACTTTCTTACACTATAATGAGATCCTATTCAACTTTAACACCTAGCACAGGATAAATGAGTGTCTATGATGGTTCAATTAAAAGATACCCTGAGATTTCACAATGACCATATCTTCATTTTCACAATCTTAATAAAGTTTCACTTCCTTTGTGATATATAAGTACTCTTGTAGCTATAGGAAAGTTTCAGGTTACTCTGTTACAAAAATAAAAAGAGCTGACTTGTGTTCAAAGGAAACTGACTTGAAAAGCATGAGAGTTAGTGGGTGGCATTCCCATCTAGGTCACAGGAAAGGACGGATCACTGGCTATAGCGACCCTCCAGTAGTCGCCAAGATTAACAGGGTTGCCTTAAAGGTCCCCCTGGCAATTCAGTGAAGCAGAAGGCCCTTCCTAAATGTCTACATTTTTAAGGATGATGTTATTGAGACTGATCTTCAAGAAATCACACACACACACACAGGCACACACACCCACCCTGCTTTGTCACTTTTCCTCCCTCCTGTCCCCTCCCTTATAGAAAAATGATTTGAATAACCTCTTAGCAAAAAAATAAGATATTCATACATTGATGGAAAAAACAAACGATATAACTAAATATATCATCTGGAAAATTTTGTGCACAAACATTTCACCATTTGAGGTAGTCACCTTTTCTTCTAGTTAAACCATGGCGATAAAGGGAAACACTGACAAATGCTAAGTGCTGGGTGGTGAATTCCCAAACAGGAATCCTGGGTTCATCTCACAACCTGTGTTTTTCTCGTTGCATCTACAAAGGCTGAAAGTGCTGCAGAAAGGATACTTTCAAGTCCTCTGGGGGAGGAGAAGCATCATACTGTTCAAAAGCAGCAGCTGCTGTAGAATCAGGTGCAGCATTAACTATGATCTGAAGAGGATTTGGCTTAAGCCTCGGGGCCAAAGCACAGTTGCCCTGACTTGAAGCTTCCCCATAGAAAGGGAGAGTTTATCTATCATTTAGAAGCCTGTTTCCTGTGTGCCCCACACTCAAAGGGATCAGCATTCAAATGCAAATGGTTTTGTTAAACACCTTGAAGTGTAGTAACAAACTCTCTCAGCTTCAGAAAGTGTTGGACAAACCCAGTCTCCTCCTACTTCACTCTCCTTTGAAGCCAAAGCTTATTCCAGCCTCAAAAGAGGACACATTAAAGAGTCTGCAAAGCGACAGACAGGAACTGTGTCTACACAGGTTTTCTTTTTCTTTTATTTTTTACATTGGTTTGGTGGGGAATGAACTAGAACATGAAGATACATGCAAGTGTCTTACTGACTGTAATCTAACCACTGGATATCCTCACTCCTATATCTCATATTTATACACACTTTCCACTAACACAGGGAAAGGCTGTATTACAAACATACACAGACATGATAATTTTTTGCTGAACCGCCTTTTGTCCTTCTTTCTTTTTTATTCTTTGTTACAAGGGAAGGGTCCTGGGTAAGGAAGGGCAGTGTGGGGTGGGAGGAGTCTATATTCTGAAATGAAGGTGATGTAAAAACAAAGAATATCAATAAATTCTTTTTAAAAAAATACAGGAGGAAAAAATGCTATCAAAAGCTCTCAGCCTGAGCTAGCCTTTTATTAAAAGAGGTATGAACCACTTTCCTAGAAAGGATTTGCGCAGACTCTAAGGGGTGAATGTCTTTTATCACTCCATAAAAGAAAGCTTGCTTGTTTACAAAAAGCAAGCTGCTCCATCCCAGACTCCTGGGCTCCAATCTGAGTAAAAGGACATAGATATGAACCTCTGGAACAGGGACTCTAACCCAAAAGTGCTGGAGCTGAGAGATGGTGGTGGGGAGGGTTGGGATTAGGCTTAAGGATCGGGGCACTGGAAAACCATTATGAATACCATAGTTAATCTATTCCCAAAATAGCAACAAATAAAATGTTTGGCCTAATGGTCTTTCTGCATCTTTTTCCTGATATTCCTTAAGGCTAGAGCTTTAGGTAAGCAACAGACAAAATAATTTGATATGGATAAGAATACAGCAAGGGCTATAACAAGCATTTATTACTTCAAACCTGTCATTGGTTGGAAGATGCTCCTATAAGAGAAGGCTTCAGCATGTGAAGGACTTCTTGATGAACCATTTCTGCACTACACTCAGGTCTCTAGAAGCCCTTGCCCTCTTGTCTAATAGCTGATCATGTCTTACCAAACCTCAGTCCTGGATTGCTCCTACCATTTGCTCTCTACATTTTAATTCCTATATGGCTGAACAGACCTGGGGAAAAATCATGAAACCATGCTGCCTGGGTGTATCACAATTTTATATAATCTCAGCTTGACCTCACTGCAGCAAAGCAATCCTTACACCTCCCTAACTGATTTGCTATCCCAAACCTATCAGGCCATCTTTGTGGATCCTCCCACTGGCCCTTCACCTTCCCCCACCCAGTCACTGTCTTAGCTAAGGACCTTGCCTCATACTTTACTGAAAAAAAAAATCAAAGTCATTCATTGAGACCTCACTTCCGCACGCTCCATCTTACATCATTGACAAATCTTTCCCCACTATCTCCTCCTTAACACCAGTCTTGTATGAAGAGCTGGGCCTTCTCCTTGCCAAGGTTAATTCCTCTACAATCCTCTATAGCTAGGTAGCTCAGTGGACAGAGTACCAAGACTGAAGTCAGGAAGACTCATCTTCCAAAGTTCAAATCTGGCTTCAGAAACTTACTAGCTGTGTGACCTGGGCAACTTGATTAACCCCGTTTGCCTCAGTTTCGTCATCTGTAAAATGAGCTGGAGAAGGAAATATCAAACTACTCTAATATTTTTGCCAAGAAAACATCAAATGGGGTCATGAAGAGTCAGATGTGACTGAAAAAAACAACTGAATATCATCCTCACTCTCTGAGCTTTATTCTGTCTTCATCTACTGGCTCCTTCCCTGTTGCTTATAGCTACATCCACGTTTCCCTCATAGTTAAAACAAGCAAACCCTCACTTAATGTGCCATCAGTTGCCACCTATATGACACCTCCCTTTCTCAACTTGACTTCTTCACAAAGCCAACCTGATTTTCCTAAAATACAGGTCTCACTGTGTCTCCTCTCTACTTAATAAGCTCCAGTGAATGCATATCACTTCCAGGATAAAAATAAAAAATAAGACAAGATTTTGTTTGGCCTTTAAAGCTCTTCACCAGTTGGCCCCTTCTTAACTTTCCCACACTTCTTCTCACACTTTACTCTCTTTCATGCATTCTGTGGTCCAGTCCCACTGGCCTCCTTGCTATTCCTCACAAGTGACGTTCCATCTCTTGATTCCACATCATTGCCTGGGTCATCCCTCCCCTCCTGGAATGCTCTTCCACTTCACTTTCTCTTAGTTTCTCTGGCTTTCTTCCAGACTCCTCTCAAATTCCACCTTCTGCTGATGGCCCTTCTTGATTCATCCTGGGCTGGTGCCTTCTCTTTGAGATTACCTTCTCTGTATATGTATCTTGTATATGCATGGTTATCTACATGTTTCTCTCCCATGAAATGTGAGCTCCTTGAGGCCAGGGACAGATATTTTCCCCCTATGATGCCTGTCACATAGCTAGTACTTAACAAACTAATTGATTGACAAGAGAGAAGCATGTCCATGAGGAGTGTCTAAGATTCTGTGTCTGCTTTCTTGGCCAGTCAAGGACCTATGAGGCTAAAAGCACAACTCCTCCATGACATGGACCAGCTGGATAAACATTACCGTGGCTTCTGGGGCAGTGGTATACAAGGCAAGAGGAGCATGCAAGTACAGAATTTGTCTCAGAGCTGGAAGGAATCATCTAGAATGACTCGTTCATTTTTAGACATGAACAAACTAAGACCAAGAAAGGAAATCATTTACCCAAGGTCCCATGGCTAGCTCGTAGGAGGGTAAGGACTAGAACGGGAAATTTCACATTTGGGAACTTTTCATTTATGGGGGTGGGGCGGGGTAGGGATTGCCCTTACAAACTATATGGGAATTCATTTGTTACTTTGGAGCTCATCATGCAGATTTGTGTGCAGAAATGTTATTTTGCCTCAAAATACAGTATGATTGGAAGCATTGCTTAGATAAGTTCATTGAGTGAATTTGAGTGTATTGTTAAAACTATCACAATGTTACCTCCATGCCTTGATGAAGCATCAGAGTAAGACTTGACGAGAGTTTCAGTCCGTATTGGAGTGATTCTCGTGGTGCTGCCTTTGTGATCGCAAGACATTTCTGGTAGATTTTTTAGAACTAGTTATTTGTATGGCCCCCACCAAGGGGTCATACAGGAAGGGAAGTCATGTTGAGGATTTGTCCCTAATGTTGGTAGAATGCTTAAATCCTTCCACTTTGTATTAGAAATACAGAAAAATGCTTTTAAAAGCTAAAAGCTGAAAATTGAGCTTAGTTGATTAATACTACGCTACTTTTTTTTAAAAAAAGGATTGTTGATAGGCACATGCAATTTCTGATAAGCATAATTTCACTTAAAATGTTTTCAGATTCATAAATATTCAAAACAAAACAAAAATACCACATTACTGGAAATGGGGCTTTATAAAGCCATGCTTCTAATATGTGCAACCACATTTTCAGTCAATGATGAATGATGTTCTTTACTTTATAAAATCACTGCATTTCACCACTTGGATTTAACTATATTTAGCCTCTGCTAATGATAACAACAAATGACAAATGAAACATTTTAGTCTGTTCTCATTATTAAGGAGATACACATCAAATATAGAAAGGCTCTCTGTCTCTGCTTGTGGTAGGGATGGCATAGTAACTGCTAAAACAAAAGAAACCACAATCCTTTCCCTCAAAAAGCTTTAACCAAATAAGAATAATAAAACTTGGCTCCTACAATACTGTCAGAAAATCCCCTTTATAGTCCCTTTCTTCCTTCCCAGGCCTCTTACAACTTCTGTGCAAATCAGACATCAAAGGGGTCACAGATTTAAACAGTGATTCAGCAGCCCACGGCAATGAAGTCAAGTCTGATTTTCTATTAACATAGAAAATGATTAGAAAAGAGCTTTCACCACCACCCTACAATTTAGCATTCTTTTCCCCTGAGATAAAACCAGTAGAGTAAAACAGGACTTCCTCAAGCACCTTGGGGAACACCCTTGTTTTAAAAGTAACCCTCCTACTTAAAAAGCAAAAAACCAACAAACAAAAAAACTTCATAAAGTATAAATTCCCTAAACCGAGGCTTTTAAACACATCATATAAGCAAAAAATGAAACACTTTCTTTTATATTGTGTGTACACGTATACATATGTATATATATATATATATGTATACACACACACACAGGGCACATATATATACACATGCGTATATGTGTGTTTATGTACACAAGCACCTACATATAGCTATGCATGTATAGACATATGTGTATGTGAAAACATATATGTGTGTATGTATATATACATATACACAATAAAGAGAACAACGTGTTCTGTTCTTGACACATGTTCATAGTCTACTATAAAGAACCAATTCAGGGCTCCTTTCTAGAAGGTTTACCATTTTCCTGGTTTGTGTGTTTTCTCTTTCAAGTTTAAAAATTTTTCCTTTGAGGCTGTTTCTCTTAAGTTGGGCCTCTCACCAACTCTTATTTTCTCTGAATATGGACTTTGGGGTGGAGTTCTGGAAGAGATGCTTCTTTTCATCCTCAAGGACAGACACCCACACTATGCAAAGCATCTACCACATTCCCAGAGAGTGAGAACTTTTCTTCCTTATTTGTGCTACTAAATCTAAGCAGAGAGAGAATACAGCCCCTCTCTGCCACCAACTCGACAAGTTCTATTGCCTAAAGTTCCATTTTGAAGGGGAGGAGATGCTAAAACTGATATCCTGTAAAAGCAGCAAAATCGGGCCAAAAGACAGGCATGTGGCCTTTGTGCAGTGGTCCAATGGCAGACTGATGAGGAGGAATACAAGTGAACCAGGAATCCTTCTGACTAACCTGATAGGCACTGGACATTACCAGAATAAATGTGAAAAAATTAGCAAGATCCCTTAGCGCCATTTTAAAAATGGGCCCATATCTCCTCATTCACAGATGAGTGTGGTCAGAAATGAAACTTTGAAACCTTAAACGTTCCTTTCCAATTTCACTCCAAAGATAAGAAAACCTCCTTTCCTCTATGAAGAAAAGGAAGGAAAAATCCTGAGGTGGACAATTCATGAATTATAAATATTTACAAATACATTTATTTATATAGTATTTATACAATTACACGGTGTTTTTACCCACTTTTGTTTATTATTATCCCTATTTTAGAGTTGAGGAAACTAAAAGTAAGAGACATTACCTATTTACCTTTGTTAACACCTAGTTTAAAAAAGGGAAGGCGTGGGTTGTTAAGCAGACTGATAGTGGGGGGGGTAAATTTTAAATTTTCATGGTGTTTTCTTTGAAAAGAATATGACACAGATCAGAAGATATGTATGTTTCCCTACATTTAAAGAAAAAGCTACAGCTGCAAAGTAGGTGAGGATTACCTCCGTGTCAATAAATTTCAAATAGAATACTGACATAAGAGTCAGTATACAAGAAGAGCCTGAAAAAGAACAGTCTTCCCTATACAACAGTAGTTCATTATAACACGACTCATTATTTTCATAGGTCTATACCATGGACTAAATCATAGCTTATAAAACATAAAAAAAAAACACGCCTGTTATGACATGATAAGCCTACAAAATGGTTGTCTGTCCTGTTCATCCCAAACTAGTGTATTTATTCTTATGTCAGTTGGCAAATATCAGAGGTATCCCTTAACCCAAGTAGAAGAGGATATTTTATTACTTAAAAGCATGACCAGTGGTCTGCTTCTCGAGTGGACAGAGTCAGCTTTGAAGCTGGGGACACCTGTTTTGAAGACTTGATGACACACACTGGCAATGTGATCATGAATAAATCACCTGAACATTTTTTAGTGCTCTAGACAATTCTCTAAGGAATTGTCTAAATTGAGGAAAAGGTGCTTATTTAGAAAAATTAAAAGAAACAAAGGCGAGATTATAGGGAAATGATGATGTGTTACGATCTAGAGGAGCCTATTTCTCTCCCACAAATACTTCCAATGGAGCTCTAAAAATGCACCATAAGGAATGATGATAAATACAAAGAAAGATGATCAGCTATAAACTGCGCTGTTCTGTCCAGGGCTGCACAAAAAGATTGCCACAAGTCTGAGGAAAGAGCAGAGAAAAGTGAAGGTAACTAAAAAATGAAGGGCAAAGCACCCCAGTCCTAGGGTAAGGAATAGAGCCACTCTAGCACCAAGCCAAGGAAGGAACACCCCTGCCCTCTCCACTCACAAACAGTGCAGGCCAATACTCAGCAAGGCAAGGGGGAAACCCAGGGGTCTCCTCTGCTTCACAGTAGAAGATGGGACCAGATCAGGAAGCCCACAGTTTGCCCCAGAAAACAGGCAGTCCGATCCAGGATTCAGGTGGTCCTGGCCCAACCCAATATTCAGCCAGCCTGAACTTCAGTGCTAGAGGAAATTACTGACCAAGAATTGTGTGTAATACCGGTGAAATGACAGGTCCTTTCCTTATCCCTATCACTCTCAATGTCTACAGTGATTTCAACTCACCCAAGAGATATATAAAGAAATAACTTTATTGTACATATAAAAGTAACCCATTATTTTTCTTTAAGTTGACTATGTTAAATTTAACAAATAAAGTGACATTATTATAACTATTAATAATAATAATAGGTAACATAGGGCTTTAAAGTTTGTAAAGCATTTTCTACACATTATCTTATTTGATCCTCTAAACAATCCTGCAAACTTCATGCTGTTATCATCCCAGTTTACAAATGAGGAAACTAGGGCTCAGAGAGATTAAGGGACTTGCCCAGGGTCACCCAGTTAGTAAGCAGCAGGCCTCTCAAGTCCAAATCTTCATATAGCATTATGTGTAAGGTATGGTGCCAGATGCACCAAAGAAGAAAAATACTAATTCCCTGCCCAAGCAGCTTATAGCCTAACAAGGGGAAGAGACATGTTCAGTTAGAGGAGAAAAAGTCTCCTCTAACTAGAGGGATGAGGAAGGCCTTGTGGTAAAGATGACACCTGAGCTGAGGCCTGGAAGAAAAGAGGGACTT
Organism: Phalanger gymnotis; assembly: GCA_028646595.1. Classification (NCBI taxonomy): domain Eukaryota; kingdom Metazoa; phylum Chordata; class Mammalia; order Diprotodontia; family Phalangeridae; genus Phalanger; species Phalanger gymnotis. Next base: position 646,240,371 of record CM053622.1, on the reverse strand, counting down.
CAGCAGCCTCATACCTGGGCACCCCAAACCTAGCCATGCATTTCGTGCCTGATCACTTAATTTTCACAGCTCTTCCCTAAACGTCACAATTCCAATCTACCAGGTTCCCCCTTATCATAGGAGACAAAAGTATTCCTTAAAGCTTTCTTTTTCAGAAACAGCTGAGTCCCAACTGCTATGAGTTTCTTCTTCTTCCCTCTTCCTTATCTCATATTCCTCAAACGCCTTCTAGAAACTATCTTCACCCTTGTCACATCTTGATGTGACTCTACTCCTTCCCAAGGTTAACCCCTCTCTCCCTCAAACAATCTCATTCTTGTCCAGCTCCTCCAATAGATTGCCCCCTCTGTCGTCTCGGCTTCATCTCTTCCTGTTCACTGGCTCCTTCCCTACTCCCTACAAATAAGCCGGCATCTCCCTCATCCTGAAAAAACAAACAAAAAACAAAACTCACTTCCTTGCCAACTAGCCAATATCTCTTCTGTCCTTTATGTTTAAACACTTGCAAGAGGCCTGTACACTACATGCCTCCACTTTCTCTCTTCTTACTCTCCTTTCTCTAAAGTTACCAGTGATCTCTTAGTTACTAAATCCAATGGTCTTTTCTCAATCTTCATTCTCCTCAACCTCTCTGTAACTTTGATACTGTCCATCACCCTCTTCTTCATACTCTCTTCTTCTGGACATCAGTAGTTTTCAGGACACTACTCTCTCCTGGTTTTCCTGCTATGTATCAGACAACTCCTTCTCAGTTTCCTTTGCTCTTTCCTCATCCAGATCATGAATTCTAAGAGTCCTATAGAATCCCAGACCCTCTTCTCTTCTCCCTCTCTACTACTTCACTTGGGGACCTTATCAGCTCCCATTGATTTGATTACTGCCTCTATGCTGATGGTTCTCAAATCTACATTTCCTGGCCCAACCTTTTCATGGCCTTCTATTCTCACATCTCTAAATGCCTTGTAGACATTTCAAAATGAAAGTTCAGTAGACATCTTAAACCCAACACATACAAAACCAAACTCAATATTTTTCCCCTAAACCAGGGGTAGGGAACCTGTGGCCTCAAGGCTACATGTGGCCCTCTAGGTCCTCAAGTGCAGTCCTTTGACTAAATCCAGACTTTGCAGAACAAATTGAGAATTTTGGATTCAGTCAAAGGGCTCAAGGCCACAGGTTCTCCACCCCTGCCCTGAACCTTCTCCACCTCCTACTTTCCGTATTACCAAAAAGAGCAATACTATTTTTCTAGTCCCTCAGGCTCACAACCTAGAAGTTATCCCTGATTCTTCACTATTGCTCAACTGTCATATCCAATCTGCTGCCAACATCCTTTAAACATCTCTCAGACACAATCCCTTCTCTCCTCTGGTACTGCTACCATTCTAGTGCAGGTCCTTATCACTTCACACCTGGACTATTGCAATAACCTGCTGATAGGGCTACCTGCCTCAAGTCTCTCTCCACTCCAATCTATGTCCGTTTAGCCACTAGAGTGATTTTCCTAAAACTCAGGTCTGATCATGTCACCTCCAGCCCCTACTAATCAATCCCAGTGGCTCTCTCTTGCTTTCAGGATCAAACACAAAATGTTCTGTTTGGCATTCAAAGCCACAAACAGAAACTGGGCTGTTTGTAGATCAGCAAGCCTTTTTACAAATGGCCTGATTTCCAAGCATGGGCTGTTGTGCACATTAAAAACTCTGAGTCTTTTATAACACAAAACTGAATACTTCAATTACATGCAACTGCTGGATCCATTACAGGCCAGGGTGGATTGTAGAGCTGCAATACCCTGACATATCCATCAGAAAGATTAACCAGTAGCAAATGCTCCAAGAGATAAAAACAAAATAACATTGCTCTATGGAAGCTTTCAACCCACACAGACCTAGCAGATACTAATGATAATCCTCCACCCTGAATGGGGGTTGCTCAGATTTGGAAGGGCTATAGATTATAAGAAGCCAAAATATTTTAACAAAATGATAAATGTGATTGTTTAAGTTTATTAGACTCAAACTTGGGGTTTTTTCTTTCAATTAATTACAAATAGAGAACTATTCAAAGAAATAGTTATACACATGCCTATGACATATAGTACAGGTCACCGTTATGGAAGAAAAACATAATGTATTTATATTTAATTCCTTTCCTTTCCTTCCCCCTCTGATCCCCTCCTCTTCACACTCTTGCCCTTCCTTCCCCTTTCCTATTCTAGCTTCCCCTCCCCTTCCCTTCAGCCTGGATCTCCCCCTCTTCATTAGTCTGGAAGTGTAGCTGCTCCAACACTGACATTATGGGAGCTTTGATCTGCTCTGTTTCTAACCTGAGCCACTTCAACTCTCCCTAGGCAGCCAGGTGGCTACAAACTGAAACACATTTCAAAGGAGGGCAATTACAAGTTCAAACCAGAAAAAAAATAAAGGAAACAAAGGAGAGATTATGTGGAAATGATGTGTTAGGATCTAGAGGAGCCCATTTCTCTCCTGTAAATACTTCCAATGGAGCTCTAAAAATGCACCAGAAGGAATAATGACAAATACAAAGATAATCAGCTATAAACTCTTCTGTTCTGTCCAGGGCTGCACAAAAAGACTGCCAAAATCCTGAGGAAAGGGCAGAGAAAAGTAAAGGTAAGTAGAAGATGAAGAACAAAGTATCCCAGTCCTGAGGCTGGGAACAGAGCTGCTCTAGCACAAAGCCAGGAAGGTACAACCCAGGGATCTCCTCTCCACTCACACAGAGAGACCAGTCCAGGCTAACACTCAGCAAGTCAAGGGGAAACCCAGTGGCCTCCACTGCTTCACAGTAGGAGATGGGATCAGATCAGGAAGCTCACATTTGCCCCAGCAAATATAGGTAGCCCTGGCCCAATCCAGAATCCTGGTGATCCTGGCCCAACTCAATATTCAGGCAACTTGAGCCTGAACTACAGGAGACAGAGCCAAACAATTGTGCCAAAAGATAGGGCCTACTATTTGCCACCAAATTCTGGATTAAGCAGGGTCTGCCCCACACCACCTCCTCTCCCTCCCCCCAACCCCTCGCCCCTCCCAACCCCCACCAGGAAGGAATACAGGAGCAGTCCTGAATACAGAAACTGAAGCTGGAGACATGAATAAACACTAAATGCAACTGAAAACAATACTGAAAGCAAAAAAGAAATACCTTGGACTCTGAGAAGCCTAGAAGGTAAACCCCAGAAGAGAACAAATCCATAAAGGTCTAAGTAGTACCTCAAAAAAAAAAAAAGAAGAATATCCTGGTGCTTAGAGGAAATAAAATAAGAGCTACATCATGGACTGGCTAGGGAGGGAAAGTAACAAGGAAAATCAATACCTTAGAATATACAATAGTAAACCTTACCTAAGAATTAAACTTCCCCAAAGTTAGAATGGGCCAAGCAGAAAACAACTACCCTATTTCAATAAATGAAAACTGCCCAGATCTCTCAGAACTAGTGGAAAAGATAAAAATAAAAAGAATCCAGCTTTGGTAGAGGCAGTTCCAGTGGCAGTGCTCTCATAGTTCAGGGAAAATGTTGCAATGAAATGAGGCATTTTCACATCATTAAGCACATAACAAAAAGAGGGTCTACTTTGCCCTAACACAGCAAAGATACACAACAAAAATACAGTGGCACTTAGCTTCTATGGACACAGAGCCCCTCATCTCCATATGGAATGCATCCAGTCCCCAGGGGAAGATGGAGTGAAGGATTCGGTGACTCAAGGGGTCTTCAGAAATGCCCCAAGTCTGAGGGACCCTGTCTGCCTATGGCCAAGGACTTTTTATGCCATTAGGTGACTAGGAAACAATGTTGAAGAAGTCCAGTCAGCTAGTGGGATGGCTTTGTCTCCTTTTAGGAAAAGCTAATCCCTATTGAAGGTGGGAAGGGAAAAGGACCAGAGTCTCTCTCATTTTGTGGTTGATAGGAAAGAAGTCACATCAGGTAAACACTGGGGAATATTAGTTCTATCACAATCTTCTGAAAGAAACCCCAAATGAAAACTGTCAGGAGTGCCACAACCAAAGTCTAGAGCTTTCAGGTCAAAGAAAAATATTATTGGGCAGTCCAAGTCAAAGCACTCCAAGAAAGACTTCCAGTAGCAAGGAACCACAGTCAGGATCATAGAAGACTTGGTAGCTGACATTATAAACAAGAAGAAAAGCATGTGATATTCCAAAAAGACAAAACATAGAGAATTACCCCTAAAAAATAACCTCTATGGAAAAACTGAGCATAATACTACAGGGGGAAAACTAATCCTTCAATGAAACAGAGAATTTCCACGTATTCCTGATAACAAAACAAAAAGGCCAAAACTAAGAAGAAACATGAACATGAATGAGGTGGACTTACCCATAAGATGGTTAAATGATAGCAAAATGAACTAGATAGCAGAATCTAATGATATGTTATTTACAAGAAACACACTTGAAACATAAAGATTCACATAAAGTTAAAATCAGGGTTTGGAACACATTATATTATGCTTCAGGTGAGCTCAAAAAAGTAGGAGTAGCAATCATGATTTCAGAGAAGCCTATAGTATAAACATTCATTAAAAACACAAGCAAGAAAACTACATTATGGTTAAAGAAAACACACATAGCAAATCAGTATTAACACATATACACCAAATAGCACAGCGTCTAAATATATAAAAGAAAATTAATTGTTCCAGGGAGAAATTGATAGCAATGATATAATGCAGGTGGGGGGGAGGGATCTCAATGTACCCGTTATAGATGTAGACAAATCTAATCAAGAAGTTAAGGATCTGAATAGAACTTTAGGAAAATCAGAGATGGTAGATATCTGGAAATTACTGAATAGAAACTGGATTTTACATGTGTAGAGTTGTACATAATACCTTTGCAAAAACTGACATGAATTGGGGTGTAAAATCCTAATAAACAAATGTGGAAAGGGAAAATTTTTTTACTGGTTACAATGAAACAAAAATTATATTCAACAAAGTATTTGAAGAAATAATTAAAAATTAATTGGAGACCAAATAACTTAGTCCTAAAGATTTGGTCTTTCAAAGAACAAATCATAAAAGCAATAGAAAATTTTATGAGAGAAAATGACAAGACAACACACCAAAATTTATGGGATGCAACTAAAATGATCCTTAAAGGAAAATTCCTATCTCTAAATACTTTCATCAAGAAAAGAGAGAAGGAACAAATCAAAAAATTAGACATGCAACTAAAACAATCTAGCAAAGCAGCAAGTTAACCCCCTCAACATAACACCAAGCTAGGAATACTGAAAATAAAAATGAGTAACAAAATTGAAAATAAAATGAACAAACTAACATGGGCTTTATTTAATAAATAAATAAAATTAGAAACTTGGGG
>CM053622.1:646186879-646234498 GCA_028646595.1 Phalanger gymnotis | reverse complement strand
TTTGTACATGTGGGTCCTTTTCCCATTTTTATGATCTCTTTGGGACACAGCCCTAGAAGCAATGTTGCTGGGTGAAAGGATATGTACATTTTTATAGCCCTTTGGGCATAGTTCCAAATTGCTCTCCAGAATGGTTGGATCAGCTCACAGCTCCAGCAACAATTAATTAGTGTTTCAACTTTCCCACATCTCCTCCAACATTTATCATTTTCCTGTTTTGTTATATTAGCCAATCTGATAGGTGTGATGTGGTACCTCAGAGTTGCTTTGATTTGCATCTCTCTAATCAATAGTGATTCAGAGCATTTTTTCAAGTGATAATAGATAGTTTTAATTTCTTCCTCTGAAAACTGCCTGTTCATATTGTTGACCATTTATCAATTGGGGAATGACTTGTATTCTTGTAAATTTGACTCAGTTCTCTATATATTTTAGAAATGAGGCCTTTATCAGAAACACTAGCTGTAAAAATTCTTTCCCAGTTTTCTGATTCCCTCCTAATCTTGGTTGCATTGGCTTTTGTTTGTGCAAAAACTTTTCAATTTAATGTAATCAAAATTATCCATTTTGCGTTTCATAATGTTCTCTATCTCTTGTTTGGTCATAAATTACTCCATTCCCCATAAATCTGACAGATAAATTATTCCTTGCTCCCCTAATTTGTTTATATTTTCAGCCTTTATACCTAGATCATGTACCCTTTTGGACTTTATTTTGGTATACAGTGTCAGACGTTGGTCTATGCCCACTTTCTGCCATACTATTTTCCAGTTTTCACAGCAGTTTTGGTCAAACAGTGAGTTCTCATCCCAGAAGCTGGGTTATTTGGATTTATCAAACAGTAGATTGGTATAATCATTGACTACTGTGTCTTGTGTACCTAATCTATTCCACTGATCCACCACTGTATTTCTTAGCCAGTACCACATGGTTTTGATGATAGCTGCTCTATAATGCAATCTAAGATCTGGCATGGCTAGGCTAGAATATGAGGTTTCTTGTGAAACATTGTTTTAAAGTTCATTACGATGACTTAGATTATAGATCATAGATATAGGACTAGAAGGGACCAGAGAGACTTTTTAATCTAATCCCCTCACTGCACAGATGAGGAAACTGAGGCTCAGGGAAGTTCATTGACTTGCACAATGTCACACAAGTAATAAGCATCAAAGAAGGATGTAAACCAGGGAACTGAATTAGTTCTCTTTCCACTGTGCCATCCTGCCTCCTCTCCTCAGTGAAGAAGCAATTCCTAATGTTTAAAGAATTTCCTTTCTATTCACTTTTAATTTTATTTTCATAACATCTTTACGTATCACTTAAATAAAAGCTATTCTCAGTACCTTTCAGTTCCCTCATGCTTACAAATTGCTAGGTTACACAGTCTATGTTAAGCTCTGTCACAAAAGCTCAGAAAAGAAGCTAGGAGGTATTTGTTTCAAGATCATATCTCAGATCTATAGACAATGGTCAAACTCAGCAAGATCAGATAAAACAAGAGATCAGGGTCTGGATGTCATAGTCACAATGAAAAGTCAAGTTCTCCAAAAAGTGAAAAGCCACACGACTCTGTCCTAGTTTTTCCTTATATGATATCAAGTCCTTAGAGAAAAGCAAGATGATACTGAACCAAGTCTTTGCATTTCTTAGGCCAAGAGGTAGGCTAGAGTCAGCTCAAACCGGCTACGGAGAGATAATCGTAAAATTGCAACGTGAGCATTTACACCTTGGAAATCAACAAATGCTAAAAATCAAATTCATTTATTGTCTGGATTTAAGAAAGTAATGGGGGAAAGGTTAATAATGCAGATTAAACTTTAAAATGTGTCCTATAAGCATTTTTTTTTTTTTTGAGAGCCATTCGTTAAACCAGCACACTCCTGCTTAGGGACAAGATCTTCCAATGACTTTTACCAAGATTCCTGATGAAAGCAGAGAAATTAAGCAGAAGCAAGAGAAAAATTTTCCACTAAAGATGTCATACCTTAATAGTGAGGACACAAGGGAAGTAGAAGAGGTGAATTTTTTTTAAAATAGAGTAATAGATAAAATTCATAGATCGAGCTTTCAGTAAAAGAAATAATCAAATAAACAAAAAACATGTACAGGGTTCTTCCATGTCAGTGAAATAAAGTAGGTCTTGAATATTTTCCTGAATATTCAAAAACAGAATAAATCAAGATGAACCAAGGGACCTAGGGAACCTGGGCAGCACTAAGTTTTGCTTTTGCTCTTTATTGCTTAACTCTGTTAATGGTCTGACTGAGACAAGTTCTGTAGAGTAAAAAGACTAATGGTGTTTAGAGGTAAAACTAATAAATCAAGATTTATTGTATTGTTACAAAATTTTCTTGGTGGAATGTTTTACAGGTATCTGTCTTCAAAACAGAAGTTAAAAGATAACCTAATACAAAGAGAATATGTTGCTGACTTAGCAAAAGGTCGTCAACTAGATCATATCTGGAGAGAAGTTACATTTTGTGGTACTTAGGAAAAATAAAAAAGAGGCACTATAGCTCTACTGACAGAAATGTCTTTAAATTTCTTGGAATTACCCTATTTTTTGAGGTGATTGCAAGTGCTTTGATCTCTAGCAATATTTCAAAGGCTACTCTCACTTTTTGGAGAAATAGGTTGTAGACTGGCTTCAAAAAGACAAACCCATGAGTACTTTTACTCGACAAAAAATGCTTCAGATAGCTGCTCACTTTCTGCCCAAAACCTTACTCTTTTAAAAATTCTTTCAGTTCTTCAGATTATTTTTGGGAAAAAACCTTGATTAGGTATGAAATGTTATTAGTAATACTAATCACCATTTTACTATGAGGTCTTTCTCCCAGCTCAAAATAATTCGGAAGTAAGAACTAGAGTGTAAACAAAAGGTAGTTAACAATTTGGGGGGCAGAAGTTGGAGAATGGCACAAGGAGGGACTAAATGTTCTCTAAGTCTCTGAGACCAGTCATTGACCAGTCAGTAAGTATTTATTAAGCACCATCTTTGTGCCAGGCAATGTGGAAAGCACTGGGAATATAAAGAAAGGCAGAAGACAGTCTGTGCCCTTGAGTAGCTCACAACCTAGCATTTTTTAAAATAATTTTTATTTGCAATTCCAAATTCTTTCCATATTCTCCTCATACATATGGGTCCTTTTCCTTTTTCTTTAATCCCTTTGGGATACAGAACTAGCAGTACTATTGCTGTGTCAAAGGGTATGCACAGTTAGATAGCCCTTTGTGCAATAGTTTCAAATTGCTCTCCAGAATGGTTGGACCAGGTCACAGCTCTACCAACAGTGCATAAATGTACTAATTTTAAAAAATTTTAAATAGTATTTTATTTTTCCTAATTACATATAAAAATAATTTAACATTCTTTTAAAAAAATTGAGTTCCATATTTCTTCCCTCACTCTCTTACCTCTCCCCTCCCTAAGACAGTAATCAATTTGATATAGGTTATATACCTATAACCATATACAACACATGCATATATACGTATATAATCATACAAAATATATTTCCATATTAGCCATATTGTAAAAGAAGAAGTAGACTAAAAGAAAAAAAAACATGAAAAAATAAAGAAAGTAAAAAGTACTATTCAATCTCCATTTAAGATCCATTGGTTCTTCCTCTGGAGATAGGATTTTTCATCATGAATCCTTTGGAATTGTCTTGAATCGCTGTATTGCTGAGAATAGCTAAGTCGTTCATAGCCGATCATCATACAATATTACTATTACTGGGTAGATAGCCTATTTTTCTATTTTCCCTCCAGCATTATTTGCCTTTTCTGTCAGCTGAACTAATGGATGTAAAGTGATTCCTCAAAGTTCTTTTAATTTTCATCTCTCTAATTATTAGTGATTTCGAATTTTTTTTCATTTGACTATTGATTGCTTTGATTTCTTTTTCTGAAAACTGCCTGTTCATATCCTTTGATAGTTTATCAATTGGAGAATGGCTCTTATTTTTTTATAAAAATTGCCTCAGTTCCCTATATATTTGAGAAATGAGATCTTTATCTGAGAAATTTTCCATAAAAAATTTTCCCAATTTCCTGCTTTCCTTCTAGTTTTGGCTACATTCATTGTGTTCATACAAAACTTTTTTGGTTTAATGTAATCAAAATTACCCATTTAACCTGCTGTGATTCACTCTCTGTCTTGCCATGAAGTCTTTCTTAGATCTGAAAGGTAAATTTTCTCATGTTTCCCTAATTTGTTTATGATGTCACCCAATGGATATACATCCATTTTGAGCCTATCTTTGTGTATGATGTGAGATATTGGTCTGTGCCTAGTTTCTGCCAGACTGCTTTCCAGTTTTCCCAGCAGTTTTTGTCAAATATTGAGTTCTTGTCCCAAAACCTTGGATCTTTGGGTTTATCAAACACAAGATAAACATGTACCCAGTCTATTCTCTTGATCAACCATTCTGTTTCTTAGCCAATACCAGATTATTTTGATAATTATTACTTTGTAATATAGTTTGAGATCTGGTACTGCTAGGTCACCTTCCTGCACTTATTATCCATTGGTTGACCTTTTGACCTTCCAGAATTTTATACTTTTTTTCTAGCTCTCTAAGATTATTCGTTGTTAGTTTTGATTGGCATGGCACTGAATAATTAAATTAATTTAGATAATAATTGTCATTCTTATTATATTGGCTCGGCCTACCTATGAGCAGTTAATATTTCTCCAGCTCTTTAAATCTATACAAACTAGTATTTATTAAGTACCTACTATGTGCCAGGCACTATGTTAAGCACTGGGGATATGAAGAAGGGCATGAAATAATATGTATTTAAAGTCCCAGATTTTGGATCAGTGAATTAGTTTTATTTAAACTTTTTTCTAGTTAAAATATAAGAGAATAGTCTCAACAACCGGAATTAAGACCTGTGTCTTCAATCTGCCTTTGTTATCTATTCAATTATGATCAATGTATAGATGACAAGTGACAAAACAATCACGATAAGATCTTCCAACTCAAGAGATGATATTGTCCTGTGCTAAGTGCCAGGTAACAAGAATTTAATTAAGCATTTACTGCGTGCCAGGCACTATACTAAGCAACGCATATACAAGCCACCACTCCCCACAAAAAAAAGAATCCCTGCCTTCAAGGAGACTGAATTTTAATCAGAAAAGAAGTACATAAAAAGTAACTGAAGAGAAGGAGAGATATTCGTGAGGGGGATAGAATAGAAGGCAATTTGGCAAAATCCAGAGAGTTAGGAGCAAATTGGCAGAGGAATGAAGCATGATCAACCTAAGCCCATCCCCAAAATGAAGGCCCCAGAAAGAACTCAGTAATGGGAGATGAAGCCAGCATACAAAGGCATATTCCAGGGTGAGAAGGCCCCAGAAACTGAGGGAAGTTCTAGAAAAAAAAAACACATTTATGGTGCAAAGTCTAGGGAGTGGTCCCCAAAGTGGGGTGCATGAAGAAGGTACACAAGATGATCCACAGGGATATAGGAAAAAAAAAACTATTTGTACTTATTTTATACTTAAAAAAAGAAAGAAATTAGACCACTTATATTTAATATACAATTAATAGTTATGCCATGTCCAGTACATGAAGTCATCTGATAGAAGACAGGGAATTCCACAAGCATGGAAAGGTTAAGAGGAGCAACTTCATTCATTTGTTTTGGGGGTATGAGAGACAGACATAGAGAGAGAGAAAGAAAAAAAGAGACAGACACTCAGTGAGAGAAAGTTAGAAAGTGATAGACAGTATTTACTAGTACTTACACACTAGTCACTGGAGATACAAATACAAGCAATACAGAAAGTCTCTGACCTCAAGGAGTACATTTTAATAGAGGGAGAGAGAGACAATACATAAAAATAACTGGAAAAGTCAGAGGGAGTAGGTGCACAGCAGCTGGTATAGAAATTTCCAGGAAGCAGCAGTGGCTCTAGACAAGGTAAGAGCTTCCCTATCAGAGTCCATCTTTCCAGGGGCAAAGTCCAAGGGAGTGGGGGTGGGGGATGAGGAGACTGAGGATACTGAATTACGAATGAATGAAAAGCCATTCAAGTGTTTATTATATGCAGAGTATTATGCCATGTGTTAAAGTTATGAATAGAAAAGTAAGGACAGTTTTGAGCTTTAATACCTTAAATCTACATTAAGACTTTTGCAACACTACATAGAAGGTTTCAATTGCAAGTAAGTTGCAAAGATCCCCTGATCTTTAGGTTACAGCAGCAAAGCAAATAGTAACCATCAGTTCTAATGTCGTTTCTTCTGATAAAATTAAATCTATTTCTGATGTTAAATGCCATGGACTTTGGTGGCAAGAATTTCTTTTCAAATTCTTTAGTAGCTATGGCTGCTGAGAAGGCAGAAGCAATTGCCCAGTTATGTCTCCATGGGATTTGCTTCTGGATAATCGCTGGGCGGGCTAGGCTGAAAGTAGGGCTCATAGTCTATGAGACTGTATAGAAGCAAGTAGCATGATATGGAGATGGCCAGGAAATAGTACGGAGGCCTGCTTACAGGGAACACCAAGTAATAGCTCATCTATTAGAGCTGAGGGATCTATGAGTGGAATTCAAAGTTACTACAGAGAGAGATAAGGATAAAGGTAGGAGTGTAGGCAATATGGTGAGATGGCTTATTAACCCTCACAAAATGGACGACTGACTTTAAAAGACTCCTGCAAAGAAATCTCTGATGGATATAACACTAATAATGTCAACATAAACCAGTAACAAGAAAATGACAGAGCAGACACATTAACTCCTAAAACAAACTCTTCATCAGCCAATTACAAAGTAAAAACAACGACAATCTAATGCAGGGTTGGGGAACCTGTGGCTTCAAGGCCACACGTGGTCCTCTAGGTCTTTGAGTTGTAGCCCTTTGCTTGAATCTAAACTTCACAGAACAAATCCCCTCAATAAAAGGACTTATTCTATAAAACTTGGACTCAGACAAAAGGCTCCACCCAAGGACCTAGAATGCCACATATGGCCTTGAGGCTGCAGGTTCCCCACCCCTGGTCTAATCAAATCTGACAAGAAATGACTGAAAGATTTGAAATGCAGATTATCAAGGCTCTGCCCTTTGCTGTCTTACCTTTGCTATCCTCTCAACATTAAAAATATGATTGTCTTAATTGGCACCTGCAAACTGAGGGCTATCCGAGCTTTCCCTAGGAAACCCACCTTTCAGATTCCCATGTATTGTCATCTGACTGCATTTTAAGAACTTCAGTTCCTTGTGATCCATTCTGCTGTATAATCCTAAGGATCACCAGCCTTTCCATACTCTCTGAGGCTGAATTTTCTTCTATGTGTTGTCTCTTCCAATTAGAAAGTAAACTCCTTGAGAAAAGATACTGGCTTTTCAGTTTGTATCCTTAATGCTTAACACAGTTCTTGGCACATAGTAAGCACTTAAAAGGTACTTTTTCTTTCATATATTTATTCAGTCAATCAGTAATGAACTCAATGCTAAGTGCATATCATGCCCTAATATGTTAGCTAATGATAGTACAAAGTCATACTTATCAGCAAGACACTGCATTTTAACTTATTGTTGCCAAAAACAATGTGCCTCATGTCTTCACACTTTAAAAACTTGTGAAAAGAATTTTTCTTTTGTTTAAAAATCTTCAATATGAAGAGTTTTGGTGGGTTTTGAATCCGTCTGTTAAAAATACAAAACTGAAACACCTTCCAATTATTCTGAGAGACTGATTGACGTGAAAAATGAAAATTTGCTAGCCAAATTTCAACAGAAACTTTTGCATAATTGGTGGATGGGATTGAAAAGTGAGTAACATGATTTAGTAAGTGTAGTCACCACTTCCCCCATTTAGATCAACATATTTCTGCAAAATAGCTTTTTTTAGTTCTCATAGACATTAAAAGCAAGTATTAAAATAAGCTGAGCTCAGAATTAGGCCTTTGAATTACTGTATCACAAAATATCAAATCAACATTTTAGAAAAGGATGAAGTATATTTAATCACATTGTTCTCACTAAAATATTAATAACTTTAATGAGGAAAATAGCTATCATTAATAACAAGATAAAAATCATTATAAAATATTGATTATTTCATCTTTCATCCTCTTTAAATTTGTTTTTATGTTTAATAATGCAATACTATATTTGTACAGTGCTATATGGGTTTATTGAAAAAAATACATATACTGAGGGCATGATCATTTTTAAAAAATTGATGAAGTGCACAAAGAAATTCAGAAACCACTGTTCTAGCTAATTATAGACGAATAAAGCCATTTCAACATCTTCTCTGTTGATAATGCCAGCAACTACCATGGGTTCAATTATCATTTCTGGGCAGATAACTCCCAGATCTATGTATCTAGACCTATTCTCTCTCCTAAGGCTCAGTTCTGCATAAACAATTAACCTATTAGACATTTTCAGTTGGATGCCCTCTAGGTATCTTAAATTTAACATATCAAAAACAGAATTCATCATTCCCAACTCCTTTTCTTCTCATCTCCTCTCTTTCCTCCTCTTCCTTTCTTTCCTCCTCCTCCTCCTCCTCTTTCTTCTTCTCTGAGCATCCCCCCCCCATTCTGTCAAGGATACCATCATCTTTCCAGTCACCCAGGTTCAAAATTTCAGTCATCCTGGATCCATCACTATCCCTCACTATTGATATTCAGTAAGTTGCTAGTCCTTGTTTATTTGGTTTCTACATCTTTCACTTTTGTTTTTCCTACTAACATGACCAAGATCCTAGTTGAGGCACTCATGACCTCTCTCTTGGAGGAAATGGCCTTCTGATTTGGTCTCCCTACTTCCAGTGTTTCCTCCCTCTGTTCTCTACACAGCCGAAGTGAAATTTTTAGAGCACAGGATTGGCGAGGCCACTCCACTGATTAAAAAGCTCCAATACCTCCCTATTGTCTCTAAAATAAAAACTCTTTTAATTGGCTTCACCATCTAGAATGTCTGCTTTCCTAACTTAATACTCATTAATCTTCTTCATGTACTTCTATAGTGAAGTCAAAATGTCCTACTTATTGACCTTCACATACAACATTCACCTTCTAATCTGTGCTTTTGCACAAGCTGTCCCTCCTACCTGGATCCCTCCTCACTGTCACCTCTAGCTTCCCCCAAAGCTCCCCTTAACCACTACCTCCTACAAAACTTTTCTGATCTCTTTCCCAGATACTTTGTGCCTTCTTCACCCTCTTGAAATCACTCTGTACTTACTGTTTATACATTTTGTATCTACTCTATGCACAGGCTGCAATCCCTGACAGGATGTCCTCAGGGTAAGTGATTGTATCCCCAATATCTAGTAAATATAGCAGATGCTTAAAATATGCTTGTTGATTGATTAATTTCTAATAAGTACTAATCAGAAATTTGGTAATAACAGTAAGTTATTTATCACCAAAGTATTTATCACCAAAGGCATCCATTCACTGTGTATAGAATATTGCTATTTTTATTGGTAGGGTCATCATCTTTAGAGTAGTTCCAACCAATCCTCTTCAGGTTTGCTCCCAAGTTGATTGGCAAGGCATTGTGGGGGATGAAAATAATTTCCTTACCCAGCTCCATTGGGGTCTTTGGTACTTTTTAAAAAGAAGTTTTTAAAAAGTATATTGAATTGCATGCCGTCTTGTGGGGAAGGGGGGAGGAGAGGGAAGAGGAGAAAATTTGGAACTCAAAAACTTGTGGAACCGAGTGTTGTAAACTAAAAATAAAAAATAAATTTTAAAAAGTAGAGTTCCCAGCATAATTTGAATGAGACCCAGAGTATGAGGCCCAGGAATGAAATCCAAAGGTATAATAGGAGTTAAAATAAATTTTAGATCATTACTCATATAAGAGTTTGGACAGAGAATCTAAGGGGCAGCAGGAGGAAAAGCAGTTCAAAGAATAGACAAAAGTGACTAGGGTTTCTTTAGCTATCCAGCTAGCTTGGATCTGCACCATACACACACACACACACACACACACACACACACACGAGAGAGAGAGAGAGAGAGAGAGAGAGAGAGAGAGAGAGAGAGAGAGAGAGAGAGAGAGATGCACACAAAATATCCAAAGATAGCCCCTATGGCAAGATGCCCCCCAAGTCCTTCCTGTAATAGAACAAAGGTAGGCAAATCCTTTCCTTTACCAACAGAACTTCATTGCAGTTGAAGACCCAAGAAATGGCTGCAGAGCAACAGTAGCTAATGGGAAAATAGTTCAACGACATCTCTGAAGGATAACCACAGTTCTGTAACGACAGAGTGCCTTGTTCTGGCTACATATATCCCCCGGTCACATGTATCCCCTTGATGGCTGTGGTTACCATGTGCTTCCATATATGCATACTTCATTTATGTTGTTTGATTAATGTTTTGCTTTAAACTAATGTGTCCCCTGGTTGAGCCTTGTAAAAGAAATATATTGGTGGGGGCTTTTAAGCAATGATTTTTGAATGTAGTGCTGACATTTAGGATACTTTGAACCTGGGTTGTATTTCCAAGGGCTTGACTTTAAGGGAAGGGACTACTTTTGTTATTGATATTTCTAAATAAGTAACACTATAGACTTAAATCAATGGCGGCTCATATTTTTGGAGGTGGTTCTGGAAAGAAGGCACATTTGCCTAAGTGGTCTATAAGAGTATACTTTTTTCACACTATTTAAATCTTCAAAATATTATATGATGTCCCCTGATGTTTTTTCTTTGGCATTATGACACCCTTAAACAAGATTACCTATTCTCATTTAGCTAAGTATTGTATACCCTATTGTAAAAATTTGTCCAACTTCCTGGACAACTCACTAAATGCAGGGTAGGTGCTATTATTTATTCCCACTTTACCACTGAGGAAATTGAGGCATGCAGAGGTTAAGTGACTTGCCCAGGGTCGAACAGCTAGTAAGTAAGACCAGATTTGAGTTCAGATCTCCCTGTCTCTAGGCCCAGTGCTATGTACATGGTAAATCTCTGAGAAGTAGATATTATTAATATCTCCAATTTTACAGTTGAGGAAAGTGAGGCAAAAAAAGATTAATTTGCCCAGGGTCACACAGCCAGTAAGTGTCTGAGGCCGTATTTGACCTCAAGTCTTCCTGACTCCAAATCCAGCTATCTGGTTCAATAAAAAATTCTCTCCTCACATCAGTCAACAAACATTTATTAGCCTGGAGGTGGGGGCGTAGTGCAGATATGGCAAGTATTATGATCTTCATTGTACAGATGAGAGAACTGAGGCTCTGATAGACAACATGACTTGCCCATTATCACACAGACATTAAGTGTCTGTGGCAGGATTCAAAGCCAAAACTCATCATTCTTTTCCACTCCAGTCCAGAGCTTCTGGCATCAGAAGAACACAAAAGCAACACACGAGAGAGACTCACCCAGAGTATGAAATAAGCATCAATCCATCGATCACATGCCTGATGTGTGCCAGGCACTATGCGTGGTGTTGAGGATGCAAACACAAAGGTAAAACAGTCACTGACCCGAGAAGCTCACATTCTGCCAGGAATGCACAACATGTTCACAGATAAGTGAATATAAGATATGTACAAAATGAAATGATAGAGAGAATACTAACCACTGGGAGAATCAAGAGAAGCTTCTTGTAGTAGGTGACAGAAACTAAATCTTAAAGTAAGCGTTCCAAGAAGTGGAGGTAAGTAGGAAGAGCATTCCAAAAATCGGAGGTAAGACCAGAGCCTATGAGGAGGCATAACATCTAATCAGCATAGGAAAATAGAGTGGAGCCAGATCGTGGACAACGTGCAAAATGGGGGTAGCCCTTCTCCCATTATCCAATAATATTAATGAGTTAGCCAGGCCTAGCTTTTGGAAAGGAATATTTACTAAGGTGCTAGCAATGAGTTTTAAAAAAAACTTCCCCTTCCCCAAAGTCTATGACATACTCTGCCATCAGTCCATAGAGAGTCCAAGGGAACTCTATGAAGCAAAGGGACACATTCCTTCTCTGTTCCCACCACCTTCCTTCATGGGATGATCATGAATTTCCCCTAGGCATGGTGAGGCTTTTCTTCTGGGCTCCTTATAAAGTCAGAAAGCTACCTTTTCACAGTGTATCAAGTTTGTCCTCAGTGTCCAATACAAACATTTCATTGGCTGTCCCAAGAACACTGCTGGGACTAGGACACTAATGGGAAGTCAGTCTTCTGGTCCTTTGAAGTTCTATACATCCTTCTCTGATCAAGACTGGGGCAAAGAGGAGTCCAAGACCAAGATCAAGACCAAGACCAAGACCAAAATCAAGACCAAGACCCAAACCAGGGCCTTTCTTCTTCTTGCCCCTCCCCTTCCTTATCCAAAACATTGAGTCTCACAGGTTTAGCTGGAAGGCTTCTACTACAAGGTGTTAGACACTTAAATCTCTAGGTTCTCAACTTATTTATTTTATTTAATCACACACACACACACGCCACGTGGCCAAGTTTCCTTAACCAATCTCAACACACCACCTGTACAACACCACTCTAGTTGATCCAATAGCTTTTGAGGATATCTAAATTGATCAAGGATTTTTTCTTTTTTTGCATCTAGTCTAAAGCCCATGATTGATACGTTCATTTGAGAAGTGTTCTCACATGGTTACGTTATCAATTATTTTATCACTTATCTTAAATAGAGTGGGGTAATTGATTGAGTCAATAAATTCCCACTTTTACACCAAGTAAAGAAGTTTGTAATTCATGTTCTAGGCAATGGGGAGACATTGAAGTTTCCTGAGTAGGGGAGTGATAAATGACCTAGTCAGACCTGCATTTTAGGAAGACCGGTTTTGCAGCTATTTTGGAGGATGGATTGGAGTGGGGAAGACTGGTGGCAGGGAGATGAATTAGGAATCTGTTGCAATTATAGACATTAGAAGAGATGAGAGCCTCAATTAGGGTGGTTGTGATATGAATACAGAGAAGTGGATTGTGCAAGAGATAGAACCCATGCTGCTCAGTCTTGCTTGCAGATCTCATCTGGCCCCTCCCTTGGTTCATGCTCTCATATCTCAGCTCTCAGTATCTCACAGAAAGCATGGCCAGTTAGTTCTCCAAGAATATACCAACAAATTTACCTTCGATTTGCTTCCCTCGAGAATCCAAGCTACTAAAGTAACAATCAGAAGTGACGAGGCAATAATTTCACCTTACAGTAACTGTACTCAATTATATAGCATAGAAGCAGTTTCTTAGGATAGACTCCCACACATGCCCCACAACACTCTTTTCTACTCTTCTTTCCTCCCGCACCCCCACCATACATGCTTCTCTCTCTTCAATATACTGCTGAGAAAGAAAAGCAGAGAGAAAAATGATAAGGGTGGGGGGAGGGTGGCCATCATCAGGAGGGACAATGGCTGACAGTTGTGAGCAATTACACAGAAGGTGGAGCTGTACAGTCTTTGAGAAGAATAGAAAGTAGGGAAGAAGAAAAGAAAAACAACCTGTCACCTGGGTTTCATCTCGATACAGTGACCCTAAAGGCCTAAGACCTCTCTTTGTTGCATAGGAGTGAGGGGCAAAAGGCCACCTGAGGTGAACCCTCAAACTAGTGCTTTTGAAGGCATCTATGCATCCATTCAGTGTGATGGGGTAGTGAAGATGGCTTATGAGAGAAAATGGACATCTGCTCATGATTTGAAAAGGGTGAGCAGCAGAAAATGTTACCATTAACAATAGTACAATATTAGCTCATCTACTCTATGAGATGTTAGGGCTCAGAAAGGGCAGCTGTTCAGATTCTTTGCAGATTCTGAGTCATCTAAAGCTGTGGAAAAACATCACGTGATACGCCCACCTAAATTAGAGCACCTAGACTATGGTGTGTACAAGAGATTCTCAGTGAAAACGTCCCTGGCTCAAAGCCCATCAAAAAGATGAGCTCTGGGCTAAGAATATGTGTACCTCATGAGAATTAGGAAAGAACATGCTAG
The DNA here is from genome assembly GCA_028646595.1 of Phalanger gymnotis. Classification (NCBI taxonomy): domain Eukaryota; kingdom Metazoa; phylum Chordata; class Mammalia; order Diprotodontia; family Phalangeridae; genus Phalanger; species Phalanger gymnotis. The sequence goes on along the minus strand of CM053622.1, from coordinate 646,220,559 downwards.
ACACAAGACATACTGATTTGATCAAGGCTTTAAACTAAAAATAGAGAACAGAGAAAAATGCCCAGGAAAAACTCAAACTAGATGCTATGGGAAACAACAGGTATGACACAGAAAGAATAACAGCAAAGGATATACTCAGGAGTATATTCCCAGCTCATTGATAGGAGAAAATAATGACATGAAGATTGGGAATAATATTTATAATCTCATAATTATGTATCAGCAAATAGAGGACCAGTAATATAGAAAAGTGAATCTGACATATTACCACAAGCTTCATTCAACAAAGATGTACAGCACTTTACTAGATACTGGAGAAAATAAGACACAGTTCCTCCTTCCTGTGGAAAAACGGCTAGGCATCCTCACCAACAGCTGACTAACTTCTACTCAGAAGGCAGGTGAGTCAACCTAGCTGAAGCAGCAAGGTCCCCTGAGAGAGAGAAAGAAGATGGCAAGTGCCATTAAAGTTAAGCCACCACCACCAGCCATGTTGACTACTACCAACTCCAAGAGTCTTAGGAACAGACAACAGGTTTTGCTCATAGTTTGGGCCCCACAACCATCATTGATGAAAGAAATTATTCAGAGAAGGGGCCGGGAAAATATATATACATATATATATATATATACACACACGCATATATATATATACATATATACATACGATATCATATATATATTATATATATGTAGGATATATATATATATATACTCTGACTATAAATATGTAAATGAAAATAACATTATAAGAAAGCTGAATTCTGAGTATTTGTAATGATCAATGTTAGTCCTAGGATACAGATAATACATGTGTCCTTCATTTGGGAGTGGTTGGGGGTCAGTATGTTGTGTATATATATATATATATATATATATATATATATATATATGTGTGTGTGTGTGTGTGTGTGTGTGTATACACACATACATATGTGTATGTATATATACATGCATATATCCATATTTGTTCGTTGTGTGTAAGCTTTAATTTGTTGTTGTTGCTATTGCTGTTGTTGTTGTAACAAGGGAGGGAGCTGAATGGAAAGGTTAGATATATGCTAAAGACATGTTAACCAAAACTATCAATAACACTTTTCTTTAAAAAGTGAAAGGAAAATAAACTGCAACCTACTTATGTTTGCCATATATCTCTCCATTGGCCTTTGGGTCACTTGCACGTTTAGTCTTTGGAGACTGTGGTATTCAAAAAGCTACAAATATTTAGCACAAGGGGTATTAAAAACATGGGGTTGTGTATCAGGTAGAAGCCTTAAGAAAGACAGAGATAGGCTGGAATACGTCCAGAAAAGAGGTTACCAGGATGGTGAGCAGATTGGAGAAAAAGGATCAGTGGAAGGGAGGAGGGATCCTAGCCTGTAGAAGAGAAGACTTAGAGGGGGTATAAGAGCTGTAACTGAAGGGAGTTCCAATGGAAGAGGAATTGGATTTGTACTGCTTGACCCCTGATAAAAGAAATAGGAATAATAGGTTAAAGTTGCAAAGAGCTAAATTTAGGCTTGATTTATGAAAAAAAGTTCTTAGCAATTCAAATTATCCAAGAATATATATGCACTTCTCAGAGAGACAGAGTTCTTTCTCACTCTAGGTTTTCTTCCAATGATTACTTGTTGAATATGCAGTGTAAGGTACTCTTGGCCAGGTAAAGTTGAACTGGATAGTTTCTCAGATGCATTCTGGCTCTTGTATTCTATGATCATGAAAGACACTCAGAAATTTCCCAAATGAAATCCAATTTACTCTTTCTCTATCTGGAATAGTCAACCCCTAAATCTGGCTTCCAAAGACCATGACCTCCCAGAAAGGAGAGGATCTCCTCAATTTTGAACCTCTGCCTTAGGACTGAGTTGTTCTGATTGACTAGGGCAAACTTATCTAATAGAGGGCTTCTTAAACTTTTTCCACTTGTGACCCTTTTTTGCCCAAGACATTTTTACATGACCATGGGTATATAAGTATACAAAATAGGTACACAAATCAAACATTTACCGATAATAAATTATAAAGAAATTTATTTTAAAATAATTCTTTTGTGTACATATAATTTTACCACTTACTAAAGATGAAAGCAAATTTGTATACTAATGAGGTGGATGTGCTTGTTTATTTTTGCATAAAGAATTAAATTTTGGTGGAATATTTGATACTGGAGGACATAGAGCATCTTCAACATTTTTCAGAGTTGAATGACATTTTAATTTTTTCATCAATGCTATGTTCAAAACCCAGGCTGCAGTCAAGTCACATGATGCAATACAGGCAAGCACTGCCAGACACATCTCATTTGATTTTGAGCTAGTTTTTGGTCATCGCATGTTCAGAAACCTTTTACTGTTGCCAGATTTTTCATGACACCCACATTCAGTTACACAACCCCATATGAGGTCTTGACCCACAGTTTAAGAAGCGCTGATCTAATCCACTGTATCTTGCCAGGTCAAACTATGCTTCATATATCATGTAGCCATCCACTAAGAAATTGGGGCTTGTCTTGGATTTTGTCATCCTAGAAAGGCTCTGAAAATGGACTCTTCTATGGTTTCAGTTATAATCCATGTAACTCCCCACAGCAAAATATTTTTCCTAGATCAAAACACCATTTCCTTACCTAACATATACTATTATAATCTGCTAGAATATAATCTCCTTGAAGCAGAGACTGTCTAATTTTTGTATTTTTATGCACAATGCTTAGCACAATGCCTGGCACATAGTAGGTCATTTAATAATTTTTTTACATTTTAAATTCACCTTCAGTGCCTGTCCTAGATGTTAGTACAATTCTTTAATGGGTTGGCCCTCAAACTTCATGTTACCATCTAAACAATAGCTATTTCTCCTCCATTTTTTTCCTTGTATGAATTCCTAGGCTGATTTCTTTTATGTAATTATGGATCTCATTAAAGAGTTTTCTCTAATGTTCTATGGCCTAATACAACTAGCACAGTGTCAACTGTGAACAGAAGCTTCTGGAGGGCTTCCTTATTCCTATGAGATGCCTCTTCCATCTTTTTTTTTTCTTCACAGAAGCACTTTAATAGCAAGATTGTGTCTACAGCAAACAATTAGATAAACCTTCCATCCAGACTGGGTATAGTTCCCACAATGGCCAGGCTCAACATGCTATTCAACATGCTATTCAAGTTGTCAACATCAAGAATTCCAAGCTCCCCATGAAATGGAACAAGCCAGCATCTCTCACCAGTAAACATAAACTGTGGGTTAACAGTTAACTTCTGACTGTGCAGCTCCAGTATGTGGTAGAACTGAAGGCTTTTAAATTTCCTTATCATACATTATCTCATTAGATTCCCACAACAATCATACGAGGTAGGTGTTTTCACTTGCTCCACTTTATGCAGAAGGAAATAGATTGAGTGAGGTTAAGTGATTTGCTCTGTCACAGAGTGTTCAAGGCAGGATTTGAAACTAGTTCTTCTTGAAACCAAGCCCAGAACTTTAGTCATTATGGGAACTGACTCTTACAGCATCACTAGAAATATACAATTTCTGCACTAAGAGAGATGCAGAGGACAATAATTTAAAATATCACATACATATTTATTACTGAGCCAATCAAGTCAATCCAATGAAAACAAAAGGGCAGGAACAGTCCCTTCTACAATATGGATTTTTTTTTCTTTTTGTAAATGTCTGCCCTTAGCAGACAACTTTTCAAACAGAAAGGCAGTGACACTTACTTCTTATCAAAGGTGGTGGCATAGTGAAGTCTTTGGAATTGGTATAGAATAAATACAGGCATGCCTCAAAGATATTGCAAGTTTCATTCCAGACCACCACAATAAAGTAAATATAGCGACAAAGTGAGTCTCGTGAATTTTTTGGTTTCCCAGTGGATATAAAAGTTATATTTACACTATACTGTAGTCTATAATGCATTCAATAGTGTTATGTCTAAAAAATGTGCATACCTTAATTGAAAAATACTTTATTGCTAAAAATGCTAACCATCATCTAAGCCTTCAGAAAGCCATAATCTTTTTGTTTGTGGAAGGTCTTGCCTCAATGTTGTTGGCTGCTGACTTATCAGGGTGGGGTGTTGCAGAAGGTTAGAGTGACTGACAATTTCTTAAAATAAGACAATAAAGATGTTTGTAATAACAATTAACTCTTCCTTTCACTTGATCACTTAGAGACCATTGTATGATTATTAATTGACCTAATTTCAATATTGTTGTGTCTCAGGGAGTAGGGAAGCCTGAGGAGAGGGAGAGAGACATGGAATGGTCGTATAGGTAGAGCAGTCAGAACATACACAACGTTTTCAATTGTTCACAGTCTTACACAGAAATGGTTTGTGGCAGCCCAAAACAATTACAATAGTAACATCAAAGATCACTGGTCACCATAACAGATATAATGATAATGGAAAAGTTTTAAATATTGTAAGAATTATCAAAATGTGACACAGAGACACAGGAGTACATGCTATCAAGAAAAATGGCACCAAAAGACATGCTTGAAACACAGTTGCCACAAACCTTCAACTTGTAAAAAAATGCAATATCCGCAAAATGCAATAAAATGAGCTATGCCTGTGTGTATATCATTGTGTTGGCAGTTCTTTGTTAATCCAGACTGGTCTTTCTCTCATTTGTCTTCTTTGAGTTGTACCTGATTTTATCAACAGTTTTCATGCTGATCCACTGAGGAATTAGATGGCGTTTTTTTTTTTCCTACTTCTTTGCAAGAAACCTCTTGATTCTGAAAGTCATGTGAGAAAATCACCACAATGCCTACGCCATAACAGTGGGATGAGCCAAAAAGGGATCCTCGATCTACAATATTCTTCAGAGGAAATCTGAGATGACATTTTCAAATTAATTTCATGACAATCTGTCTCCATTTTATGCCTCCCTAGACATTAATAAGCACAGTCATTTAATAGAGCCAAAGCTTTGGTTGCATTTAGCAAGGCATATTGTTAGGATTTTAACATACACATGAGAGACTATTTGTTATAGAACTTTTATGACTGAGGGTGGAGCAGTGCTCACTTTGCTATAGCAATAGTCAAGAAAATGACAATCATTAGGTGAGAACAATTTAGGAAAAGATTGCTTCGGTTTGGGTGACCCTGGCTTCTCAAAGACTATGCTGGTAAAGCATAAGTTCTGGCATGCTCTACTATCCTATAAAGGCTTCAGGTATGATCCTGGCAACAGACCATGTCTACATTTTACAGATAAGACTGGTTAAATATGGAGAGTTTCATTACCAGTACTGGCTAGAAACTTGACAGTGACATTTTTGGCCATGACAATCCATGAAGCTATTTATTTTTGCAGAAAGATAGCAACTTTATAGTGTAAGAAGGCCATCTATACAAGATTCATTCCATCCTAATGAAAAAGAGGAAAATAACCAAAAAGCCAGTTAGAATAAGAAGCTTTTTCTGTGTCTTTTTGCAATCGATTAGCTTTTTTAAAAAAAAGAAAATTAATTACTGTGTGTTTACACGTGGATATGCTATCTTTAAAAGTCATCATGATAGAGAGAGAGCTGCCTTGAATTCATAAAGATGGGTTCCAATCCATCTTCTGACAATACTGTCTGACTATGATGAAGAGAGCTAGGTGTCTTAGTAGATAGAAAGGTGGGCCTGAAGTCAAAAAGATTAGGGTTCAAATTAGACTTCAGACACTTACTGTCTGTGTGACCCTGGACAAGTCACTTAATCTCTGCTTCAGTTTCCTCATCTGTCAAATGAGGATAATCAAATGAGGAGCATCTACCTCCTAGAGTTGTTATGAGGATCAAATGAGATAATAATTCTAAAGCACTTAGCACAGTGGCTGGCACATAGTAAGTACTATGTTAGCTATTATCATCATCATTATCATCATCATCAACATTACTACCATCACTATTACATTTAATGCCTCAGTGCCCCAGGCACCGAGTTCATTTCTAAGTCTATGGGTTATAGTTACAGATTCACATAAGTGAAAGTTTTCCACACTTTGAATTCATCACATTGATAAAATCATTACTCCAAATTGTTTTTAAATGCTTTTGTTGTCAACCTTACTTTCAGGCATGATAAAGTTCTCGTGTTTATCTCACTTGATGCTTTTATAAATTTGAATTTAGTTTCATCTGTTATGATAACTTCAACTCTTGGTTTTTTTAAGCTTTAGTAAATTTTCATTTTAAATCTGTGAGATTTCCTGTTTTAGGTAGATTTTCTGTAGGCAACATATGATTAAGTATTGCTTTTTAACCTATTCTGTAACCTTTTTGTGCCTTATAGGGGGATTAAATCCATTTCTATTCAAAGTTACAACTGGTATATTTGTGTTTCCTTCTCTCATAGTATGCTACATTATATTTGTCAGTAAGAAGAATGACCTACATTAATTTGTTATTAGTCTAAGCCTATTTTTTATACATGCTTAAGGATAATTTGAAACAGACCTATACTTTACTCCAACAAATTACTAACTATAATTCTTAAATTTCTACTATTACTTATTTTAAGTTTTTCAATGGTTCTGATTGATCTATATATCCCACTCCCCTTTTAACTATTAGTATCTCCAGATTTTCCATTCTCCATTCTTTCTTCTCCCTTTTCCTCATTTATTCATCATTTGTGATGCCCACGATCAGTAATTTTTCTTGTTTTTTTTTCTTCCCATTAATTGGCATTCTTTTGTTGTAGTGATGATAATGTACATCTATGCATATGTATAAACATACATACTTATGTATATATGTATATATGTAGCCCAAAGCCCATTTGCAACCTTTAGTTCCCCATCAAGACATACTTTCTGTCTTAAGAGGGCCCTGAGTTTTGGTTGACTAAACCAAAGCTATTGTTGCACTTATATTTCTCTATGGTGCTTTTAGTAGGAGATCAAATTATCATCCTAGTATTTCTAGCATTTTGGTGCCTCCTCCCAAAACTTGAGACAATTATAAATCATAATAATCCTGCTATTGTTTTCCTAACCTTGTGTGACATTTACACTGAATTCCTGTTTAGTGATTCAAAGTTTTGAATTTCACTTAGTCTTCATTGAAGTTCATACTTGATTTGCATATTGAAGTTCATATTTAATTTGCATATAGAAGATCTTGGTTAAGACTGGCCTCATTTATTTGTAGAATCTCTGCTTCTGGTTTGATTTGCATATCAGAGGCCTGGGAAAGACTTGATTTCTCTGGGAGAATTTGACCTATCCTATTTAATTTCATGGAGAACATATTCTATATTCAAAGTATTTATTTCCTGAGTGCTATCCAGTCATCTTAGTAAGCAAAATGTCGATATTCTATAGAGTTCTACAGCACACACACAGTCTTTGAAATAACATCAACATATGTGACAATACCAAATATGTCCTTCCTCGTAACAGGTTCTTAAGATAAATGGTATATTTAATAATTTTTTCTCCAGCTATCAACTATCCTATTAGAGACTGAGATGGAACCATTCACTTTACTTTTTTGGAGAAACTAAAGTCAAATTTATTCTTGGTCAGATATATAAAAGTTGACAACTTCATACACCTAGCTCCTGATTTTATCCTTCAAATAATCATAAAAATCACACATTATCTATAAATGTCATTTCCTATCTATAGTATGTGCTATAAACCATTAAAATATTTGCTGACCATAAATTAAAAAATAAGTTAATACAACACTATATATTTTTAATGGAAAAAAGGTGAGCTGCTATGGAAAGAAATACATAATTCTCTGTCCTTTAGAATCTAGACAGGGATTATTTAGACAATCATCAGAGATGACCAGTTAGAAAATGTAAGTTACTGATCACGTGGCTACATGAAAATATATCCACAACAAACTCTGAATTAATTAGGCATATTCAATTATTCCTTCCTCAAGTCCTAATACTTAATGATGGCATGGAAATGACCCTGGTTCTTTAAAAGGTATGCTAGTGGAGTACAGATTCTCACAGATCTTACCAAGTTGGAAAGATTGAATGTGGGCCCACCAATAGGCATGTCTATTTTCCAAGATATAGACAAAATGTAACTAAGTGCAAAAAAGGCCACAAATCACCTTTTTAAAAAGCATTTCCCTTGAAGTGATCTTTATTGTTACAAGCTGAAGAACATGATTTCCAAATGAACAACAAAAGCAAAATTAAATAAGTCATTTCCACATAAACATCATCATTAAATTAAAACTAATGTGCCAGCATACGGGGGCGGGGGGGGGGGAGGGCAGCATACATACAAATACACAGAGACACATAGATGCACAAATACGCAGACACCAGCAGATTGGAAAAAGCAACGCAGGGAAAATTGGACAACCTAGATCTTACTCCCAGAACACCACTTCCTGACTCTGTAACCATGGACATCACTTAACCACTCCACTCTTTAGAGAGTTTGGCTAGATGATCTCCAGGGTCCCTCATAATTCTAGCAGTTGCTATTTCTACAATTTCATAAAAGAGATATTTTCCCTAAAGTATGCTCATCACCAATTTCTAAGTTTGATATTAGGTTCCATAAAAAAGCCTTTGTTCAGCAGAGTACTTTTTTCCATACTGAAAACTAAAACGTATGCTTAGAAAGAAGGATGAATATATGATTGCAAAAGGTTAACACTACCCAAAAAGGATGCCAAAAGTAACAAAGAGCTTTTTTTAAAGGTTCCTTGCTTTGCATTATATCATACGTACAAACTTTCAACATTTCATTTGCTGTATTATAGTAAACTGGGGCACTATGCAAGGATTATCCAATTTTAACTCAATTATTCCTTAGCTCAAGATTTAACAACAGTTCCAAATACAATAATATCTGTCTACAATTGCTCTTCCAATTGAAGGTAACTCAATTGATTTAGAACAAAAAAGCCATCTAATTATGCAAGTCTCAGCATCTTTGAAACTCAAAAGGACACTAGTTACTCTCCACATAACACTTGCTAACCTAAGAATTGTTTATAATAATACTAAATCAATCAAAGCTCACTCCAGCAATTAAGCATATTTATTCACAGCACTAGGAGATTACATACTTTTTTTTTCTCCTCCTCTCTCTGCAACATTTCCTTCTCCTTCCGAAGTTTCTCTTCCTTCTTTTCTTTTTCCTTTCTTCTGATGATAATGTTGTATTCTAGTTTTGCTTGTTCCTCTTGATGTGCTCGCCACTGAAGAACCTAAAGAAAGTAGGAAACCATTTTAGACAACTATATAAAGTTCAGAGGTCAAAATATACACAGCGAAGTTTGGAGTCACTTTCTAAGCAGTTTCTTCATCACACAAATGTTGTCGAAATTGCACATTAATATGAACTGTATCAATGTGGTCTACAAAGATTCTTGGCATGCCTTTTTCTCAATAGTTCAAGGGCCTCTGCTTTCAACATTGAGGGTATTCCCTCTGCCAGGGCAGATTACAATTTCTGAAGAAAGTTGCTGTGGTTGAAATCTTCATTACCCTTAAGCAATCAATTTGGTGATGAACCTTTCTGAAGTTAGCCAGGTTGATCCTCAAAGAATAGATATTACCAATGTCATACAGGAAAACTTACCAGGTTGGCAGGAATTAACAATGCTTTATACTCTATTGCTATTGCTTTCCAGAATGTAAGGTCATCAATAACACAATAAGCATTGTAGTAAGGCTTTAGTTAAAGATGTATATCGGCATACACATATGGATTGAGCACATTCTGATTGCTAAAGGAAGGTACCTAAACAAACATTAATGCCTTATATTTGTTTTAATCATGATTATGGTTTATTAATGAAATTTTACATAAAAGTCTGACAAGTCACAATATATATGATGCATTATTTCATTTAATGCTCCCCAAAAGATTTAGGCTCTTAGGATTTTTATAAATAACTTATTTTTTGAAGATGGAAGAGTAAAGGCAGGGTTTTGTCTGAGTTCTCCCAAATTCCCCTCCGAATAATGTTAAAATAATGTCTCAAAAGAAGCTCTGGAGCAGAAGAACCAAGAAAATGGTGGGGGTGAAATAATTTTCCAGCCCAAGACAACATAGAAAGTGGGCAAGAAAGGTCTGGAATGAAAGTGGAACCTAGCACAGGTCACACTCCAGCAAACTAGCAGAAGGGCCTGAAGGTGACCAAATCAAGGGTGGTGGCAGTGATTTCCAGAGATCTCAGCCCACAGACAGTAGGGGGACTGGAAAATTAATCAGAAGGAGATTACATGAGTATTCAAAGGCACCCAGTGCCTTTTATGACACTGGGTGCAAGACTCTGTTTCATCACCTATACATGGTTCTGGGTCAAAGTCCAGAGGTCCAAGTCTGGGTCCAGGGCAAGGAGGAGGACAAGCAGGAACAGGGACTCTGGTCACAGTTCCAGGGCAGAAAAGAGTGCTTGTGGTCACTCACAGACCAAAACACAGGCCAGGAGATCATTAACCACACCTCTTCTTAGATCATACCATATTGAAAGAACTGAAGCTCACAAACTCCCAGAACTAGCTCTGAACACAGCACCACAAAAAACCTGAAGCTTGATACAGTGTTTTCCCTCTACCTTGGGAGCAGAATTCAACTTTAACATAAATTTAAAAGTCAAGAAATAGGCTAGAAAATGAGCAAACATAAAAAAGAACTTGACAATAGAAAGATACTATGGTAACAAAGTTTAAAATACAAACTAAGACGAATACAAAGTCAAAACAACTATATGCAAAGCCTCAAAGAAAAATGTGAATTGGTCTCAGGCTCTGGAAGCAATTAAAAAAAGGATTTTAAAAATCAAATAAGAGAAGTAGAGAAAAAATGAAGAAAAGAAATAAAAGAGTAGAGAGTAGACAAGACAGAGTAGACAGCTTGGAAAAGGAGGCACAAAAAATACTAAAGAAAATAATACCTTAAAAAACAGAACAGACCAAATATTAAAAGAGGCAAAAAATCTACTGAAGAGAAGAATCTCACAAAAAGCAGGATTAGCCTAGTGGAAAAAGAGATACAAAAATTCACTGAAGAAAACAACTCCTTAAAAAGTAGAATGGGTGGGGGGAGTAGGATGGCCAAATGGAAAAGGAGCTACAAAAGATCATTGAGGAAAATAATTCCTGCAAAATTAGAATTGGGCAAGTGGAAGCTAATGACTTTATGAGATATCAATAAAACAAAATCAAAAGAAGAGAAAAAGAAGAAAATGTGAAATATTTCATCAGAAAAACAATTGACTTGGAAAATAGATTGAGAAGAGATAATTTAAGAATTATTGGACTACCTGAAAGCCATGATCAAAAAAAAAATTACAAATCATATTTCAAGAAATTATCAAGAAAAACTGACCTGATATCCTAGAAACCGAGAATAAAATAGAAATTGAAAGAATCCACTGATCACCTCCTCAAAGACATCCAAAAATGAAAACTCCAAGGAATGTTCTAGCCAAATTCCAGAGCTCCCAAGCCAAGGAGAAAACATTGCAAGCAGCCAGAAAGAAACAAGTCTAATATTATGGAGACACAGTCAGGCTAATCCAAGATTTAGCAGCTTCTACATAAAGGATCAGAGGACTTGGAATATGATATTCTGGAAGACAAAGGAACTAGGATTACAACTAAGAATCACCTACCCAGCAAAACTGAGCATAATCCTTCAGGGACAAAAATTTTTGCTTAATGAAATTAAGGACTATCCTGATGAAAAAAAACAGAGTTAAATAGAAAATCTGACATTCAAACACAAGACTGAAGAGAAGCATAAAAAGGTAAATGGAAAAGAAAAATCACAAGGGATTTAACAAAGTTATTCTGTTTACAATATTTACTGTATTACTGTTTACATCTTACATAAGAAGATAATACTTGTAACTCCTAAGGACTTTTTCTCTATTAGGACAATTAGAAGGAGTGTACATAGATAGAAGGCACAGGTGTAAGTTGACTATGATGAGATGATATCCAAAAAAAATAAAATAAAATAAAATTAAGAAATGAGAAAAAGGAATGCACTGGGGGAAGAAGGAAGGGAAAGGCAAAATGGGGGTAAATTATCTCACATGAAAGAAGCACAGAAGAACTTTTACAGTGAAGGGGGAAATGGAGGGGAGGGGTAGGCAACTCTTGAACCTTACTCTTGTCAACATTAGCTCAAAAAGGGATAACATACACATCAAGTTGGGTATAGAAATCTATCTTACCCAAAAGGGAAGTAGGAAGAGAAGGATGATAGAAAGGAGTGCAGGTTGGAGAAGATTGTGGTCAGTAGCAAAACACTTTTGAGGAAGGACAGAGGGAAAACAGAGTGAAAGAAGAATAAATGGTGGAAAAACAGGAAAGAGAAATAAACGGTAATCATAACTGTATGTGAATGGGATGGACACACCCATAAAATGGAAACAGATACCAGAGTAGATTAAAAACCAAAATCTCACAATATGTTGTTTAAGAGAAACACATTTGAAGCATACATACATAGAATAACTCTATTATGTTTCAACTAAAGTAAAAAAAAAATGATACAGCAATACCAATGTTAGGTCTGTATCCAAAAGATATTTTTTTAAAAAAAATGAAAAGGACCTATTTGTACAAAAATGTTATCACAGCTCTTTTTGTGGTGGCAAAAAATTGTAAATTGAAGGGATGCCCATCAATTGGAGGATGGCTTAATAAGTTGTGGTACATGATTGGAATGGAATACTATTGTGCTATAAGAAATGACAAGCAGGCTGATTTCAGAAAAACCTGGAAAGACTTACATGAACCAATGCAAAGCGAAGTGGGCAGAACCAGGAGACCACTGTACACAATAAAAGCAATATTGTATGATAATCATCTGTGGATGACTTAGCTATTCTCAGCAATACAATGAAGGACTAATAATCAAAATTGCTATCACTCTCCAGAGAAAGAACTAATGGATGCTAAATATAGATCAAAGCATACTATTTTTCACTTTATTTTTTTGTGGGCTTTTTTGGGGAAGAGTCTGTGTTTTCTTTCACAACATGACTAATATGGAAACATGTTTTGCATGACTGCACATGCATAAGCTATATCAAATTTTTTGCCTTCTCAGGGAGGGCAGAGGGTATGTAAGGAGGGACAGAATTTGGAACTCAAAAATTAAAAAAAATGAATATTAAAAATGTTTTACATGTATCTGGAAAAATAAAATATTAATTAAAATTTTTAAAAACTCGTTTTTTAAAGAAAAAAAGTTGTTTATCATCAAGTGAAATATCATCAGAGGAAGGACTGTTTTGTTTTTATTTCCATGTCTCCATACAGTATGCACTTAACAAATGCTTGTTAAATGGTTAACTGAATAGATGACTAAGGAAATGCCTTCTTTCCTGCCTGTGAAGACACTTATCTCCTTTGAATAGAAAACATATCAGAATCCAGATCTTCTTTCTAGCTACTATCCTATTCCTCAGAAAATTCCCTGAACATATGGGTTGCACTTTTTCCCTTTACTTTCTACCTATTTATTCCTTTTTCAAACTCCCACAGTCTGATTTTCATTCCCAACACGTTACTGGGACTATTCTCGCACGTGTTACCAATGACCTTTCTAACTCCTCATGCTCCTTGACCTTTGTCATTTTATACTACTGACAATAGCCTTCTGCCTAAAATTCTTTCCTTTCTTTGTCTCTGTGATATTGGGTTTCCTTGGTTTTCCCACTTTTCTAACTGATCTTCCTCTTTTTCCTTTACTGGCTCTTCTTCCTAATGATCACTATGTTCAGGTGTCTTCTGTCATTTGGCCCTCTGTCTTTTCATTTCAACTTGATTCACTGGTGAAACTTTGTTTTAATTATGTCTATGGCTTATTAACGAAACTTTACATAAAAGTCAGACAAGTTGCAGTACATATAATACATTGTTTTATTTGAGTGCTTCACTCAACATTGCTTCAACAATCATTTCCATGTGGATGACTCCCAAATCTTTTTTTTTTTAGCATTTTTAGCAATAAAGTATTTTTAATTAAGGTATATACATTTTTTAAGACATAATACTATTGCACACTTAATAGACTACTGTATAGTATAAACTTTTATATGCACTGGGAAACCAACAAATTCACATGACTCTCTTTATTGCAATATTTGCTTTATTGCAGTGGTCTGGAACTGAACCCAGCAAAATCTCAGAGGTATGCCTATATTTTTGTTGTCATGTGCTTAAGTTATGGCTTAGAGTGAATGTAAATAGTAATTGTTTCTCTTTTGGCCAGCAACCCTGAGAGTTTTCCCTTCCCATTTTGATTTTTTTTTTATAAAAGGGGTCATCATTTGACTCACTTCTTAAACAGGCCTAATCACTGAATGGGTATTGCCTAACTCAAAGTGAGAACTGGAAAGATCTTAGCTTAAAAAGGTCAAGGTCTCCCACTGTATCCTGGGCCATCTTAAGTTGTCCTGATCCATATCTGACCACTGGACCCAGATGGCTTTGGAGGAGAAGGTGAGGCTGGTGACTTTGCACAGCCTTTCTTCACTTAAATCCAACTCAGTTGCAAGTCATGTCATCATCTTCCTCATGTTTTGGTCCTCTTCAAGATCAGAGGACAAACCATATACAATCGTTGCCTCTAGGAGGAGGTGAGAGAAATTCCCTAACCCCCTTGTTGGAAGTTCAAGGGACAGCTTGTGCTGAGACTATCTTAAGAGAAGGCCTCCACAAAGGGAATGGAGACATATCTTTTCTCCAGCCCTAAAAACTTAGACTGACCTCCATGACACTCAGTAGCCAGAGAATTCTCTCTGATGTCTCCCCTCCCCCAACCCCAACCACAGGACCAAATCAGGAATTGGATGACTCCCAAATGTACATTGCCATCCCTCTTACATTTTCAAATGCTATGTGATATGTCCAGTTGGAAATCACACTGACTCTTTAAAGTTGTGTGGGTATTGGTTGGACTAGATTGGCTGGACTCTAAAGGTCTGTAATTTCCAAAACTGAATTATTTTCTCCCCCAAAAAAACTCACTCCCTTTCCCAGCTATCCTATTTCCTCTAGTAGTAGCACTGTTTTTTCTATTATCCCAAGCTTTAAGTAAACACTGGAGTTAGCTTTGACCACTGCAAACATTAATCTTTCATTATCCTCTAGCTCTTTCTCTGGCACTTGAAAACATGCCAAAGTAGCCCCCATCCTTAAAACAAACAAACAAAAAACTTCACTTAAACTTCTATCTCCTCAACTAATTGGCCTTTATCTTTTTTTTCTCTTTTTTTAACCAAACTCCTAAAAGGGATCAACTACATCTATTGCCTCTATTTCCTTTTATCCAACATAATTCTCAAGCATCTGTCTCTGCCACTTGACAGAAATTGTTCTTTGCAAGGTTACCAATGATTTTTGAAAGTACTACATCCAATAACTTTTTCTCAGTCCTCGTTCTCCTTGACTTACCATTAGTTTTTGACACTGCCAAACACCCCCTCCTGGAAATTCTTTCCTTGCTTGGGTTCCGTAACATGGTTCTTGCTTGGTTTTTCTCCTACCCATTGATCTTTATTTCTCAGTCTTCTTTGGTCATTGTTCTCCTCCCACCTGATGAGTGTAGGCAATCCCCAGCGCTCTACTTAGGATCTCTCCTCTTCTCCCTCTTCACCCACCCTCTTGGTGATCTCATCAGCTCCCATAGGTTCTATTATCATTTCTTGGAGTATGAGTCCCGAATGTATATATCTAACCCTCATTTTTTTCTCCTAAACTCCAATCCAATAATACTATCTACCTGACATCTCTACAAATGTCATCTCATATTCATCATGCCTAAAACATAATTCACATTATGCCCAAAACTTATTCATTGTCTGCACCTCCCTATTTCTATTGAGGGCATCACAGTCCTTCCAATCACCCAGGTTCACAACCCCAAGGTCATACTTACTTTTTCCCTTTTACCTACTCCCCTCGCCCACTATATCAAATCAGTTGCTAAATCTTGTTGATTCTGCCTTTGCAATATCACTCTCATAGTTATTGCTCTGGTTCGAGCCTTCATACTTCTTGGATTCTGAATTGCTTCTAGCCTCTCCCTTCTTCATTCCATCCTCCAGACAACTACAAAATTGCTACATTCAAAACACAGATGTGAACATGTCATTTCCCTACTCAAAAATGTCAATGACTCCCTACTGCCTCTAGGATCAAATGCAAATTTTTAAGCCTGAAATTTAAAGGTTTCCATAATCCGAGCCCCACCTAACTTTCTCTACTCATTTTTTATAGCTTCATGAACTCTCTGTTCCATTCAGACTAACTTACTAGCGATTTCCTGGTACATAATAGTCTATCTTCCACTCCTGTGCCTTTGCAAAGTTGCCCCCCCCCCCATGTTGGGAGTGCACTACCTCTTTATTTCTACTTATCTTTTATCATAACACAGCTTAGGTACCTCTTCCAATATGAAGATTTCCTGATTCTCTTAGATTGTGAGTTTTCTCTTCCTCTTGAAATTACTTTGTAATAAATTAGTAGATACTTCGTATTTATTTAGCTTTGTACATATTTTTATCACACAAGCACTTAGCAGAGTGCCTTCTTTCCTTCTTTTCTTTCTTCCTTCCAAGGTTAACCTGTCTCTGACAACTTGGTGCATCATTGAGCTTGAAGAATGGATAAGTATACGGAAGGAAAGAAAGAAGGAAGGAACAGAAGGAGGGAGAGAATGGAGAAGGGAAGAGAGGAAGAAGGGAAGAAGGAAGGAAGAAGAGAGGAAAGGAAGGAGAAAGAAAGAGGAAGAAAGGAATGAAGGAAGAAGGAAGGAGAGAAGAAGGAAGGGAGGGAGGAAGGAAGGAGGGCAGAAGGAAGGAAGAAAGGAGGAAGGAGAGAAGAAGGAAGGAAGGGAGGGAAGAAGGAAGGCAACAAGGAAGAAAGGAATGAAGAGGGAAGGAAGGAGAAAAGAAGGAAGGGAGGGAGGAAGGAGGGAGAGAGGAAACAAAGAAGCATTTTTAAGCACTTGCTGTATGGCAGGCACTGTGATAAGCACTAGCAATACAAATATAAGCAAAAAGAAAGATAGCCTCTGCTCTCCAGGAGCTTACGTTTCAATAGGGGAAGACAATGCACAAAAAAAAAAAGAGCTGGGAACAGGAAAGAGTGAGTTGGGGATGAAGATACCTGGCAAGGGAATACAATTTCAAAGTCCAGAAAGTCAGGAACAGTGCAGGAAGAGAAGGACTAGAAGACTATTGAGAGGCAACCAAGCCTAAAGCCCATACCCAGGACTGGTAAGGGATTGATTGAAGGCAGACCAAACTGGGCCCTTTACAAAATGGAGGTTCCAGGAGGAACATTACAGCGTGGGGGTGGTGTCTTGCAGAGGGCTATTTCATGGTGAACAGACTACATAGAAAATTATATGATCTAAGGCAAAGAGGCCCTAGATTCTAAGTGAAATTCTAGGATTAGAAGGTCAAGATTAGTGCAAGGAAAGAAAAGACTAGAGGATTCTTGAGAGGCAAGCAAGTCCAGAGCTCATGACCAGTGCCGGTAGCATAGCCATGGCCTGAACTTTGGGCCTTCAATCCTTGATTATCTAGCCAAGCCGTATTGCTAGATATGAGCATGGGAGGGTAAAAGGAATCCTGGGGAAATACAACAGCAACTGGCCTTAAGTCATTAGGATGGGGCAAAAATGAGGCAGACAGAGTTTAGAACACTTGCCCAAGGTCAAAGGAAGGAGGAGGGAAAGGAAGAAGGAAGGAAGGAAAGAGGGAAGGAAGAAAAGAGAAAGGAAGAAAGGAATGGAGGAAGGAGAGGAGGGAGGCTGGGGTCACATTTGAACTCAGTTCTTTCTGATCCCAAGACCAGCACTCTATTCACTGTGCTATGCAGCTGTCTCTAAAAAACTGAGACCCAGGGATTTTGAGACACGCTCAAGGAAACACAAGGACTTAGTTTCAGAGGGGATTTGATGCCTGATCCTCTAGCTCCAGAGCCAGCCACTGAATTACTCACATGCAGGACTCACCTTCTCACACTACAGTTTTCTCTCTCCACACACCAACTCACTTAGTCACTCTCTCCTCTACACAAGGAGGAAATCACTCTCACCGCAAAATCATTTATTCGGCCATTTTCCAACATTCTTCCACAAACTGACCAGAATTATCTTTCACCACCAGTTTCTCTCTTCGCACGCATCATCTTTCAGACTGGTTTCACAACCTCCACTAAACACCACTTGCACTGAAGTTACATTTGATGTTCCTAAATCTCAAGCAACTGCATCTCCTGGGAGCCCTGAGGGCACACAAACACTGCTCTCTTTTCCCTTTTCCCTTCTCCCCACCACCTGGGTTTTGAAGTTAATTGTAGAGTCTCCCTTTACCAAGCAAGCGATATTTGTGGAATCTCTAAGCTAGGAGGTTTTCCACGTTATTTTTGCATATGTATGTAGAACTATGCCAATAGCTTCTTGGATGCAATTTTAATACATCCATGTGAATTTTAGGGTCTATTTTCACTAACTGCTTAAAAAAAACAAGATTATTTTTGACAGGATGGTTCAAATGACAGTCATGACTGTCGAGTCAACACTGAAACATTGAAATAATATGTAATATGTGATAACAGATTTATTACTACCTTATTAGCTATTATTGACATATTACAAAATATGACTTGACCAAAAACAACAAAATTCTAACCTGATTTGAAATCTTTGACTCCTCCCTCTCCTTGATGGTCATTATTCATTCTGTTATCAGTCCTGTAGATTCAAATGGTTTCTCAGCTTTGCCCTTTCTTTTGCATTCATACTCTCTCCCTATTTTGAACCCTATCCCTCAATAGTCCCTGGATTATTGTAATAGTCTTCTAGTTAGACTTCTTCCAGTATCTTCTCTTCCAATCTATCTTCTGTATCACAGCCAGATTAAACTTTCTAAAATATTGTTTTCCTCATTTTATTCTCCTGATCAAGAACAAACAATAGATTCTTCTTGCTCCACGGAACTGAGGCCAAATTATTGCGTCTAATTATCAGAGCCCTCCATAATATGGACCCCATCCTACTTATCTAGCCTTATTTCTTTTAACTATCCAACTTGAAAAATGCTCAAGTCATATAGGTCTATTCAGCATTCCTCACTCAGGCCAGGGTCATTCCCAATTTTGCTCATTTGTTTTCTACCTATTTGTACTAACCTTATTCTTTCATTCTGTTTATTTAAATTGTACCTATCCTTTAAGGCTCAAAGCCCATCTCCCCCATAAAGCCTTTTCAATGCCAGTTTATCCTGATCTCTGTTCCTTAAAATAGTATTTCAGTACAGCATGAATTAGCAACTCCTTTAATTTGCTTGTATGTAGGTTTGTCTATTTAATTAGAATGCAAACTCTTTGAGAACCAAGGCCATGTCAATCTTTATTCTGTATTCCTTATGGCATATGTCATACATGAGTACATGGTAGATGCTCAAAAAATATTTATTGCTTGATTCATCTGAAATAAGTTACTTTTAGAAATTATGCTACTATAAGATATAAATGTATACATGCATAGGGAGGAAGCCTAGTGACTAGATTATCAGATCTAGTATCTGGAAGAACATGTTATAGATGACCACGGGGAAATCACTGCCTTAGCCTATCACCTCCTCAGGAAATTCCATGAGAATTTTCTATTACATTATAGATAGGTTTTGATCTGTCCACTTTAGTAGTTATTTCAAATCTAAAATTTTCACATCTTCACCTGAGACCTAGAAGTGTTTCTAAATAATTTCTTAATTAATAATTTTCAAATACTTGAGGCATAGAAGAAGAAAAAATAATGCCAATTAACAGGAAAAAGGAAATCTGGCAGACTAAAAACAAAACAGATGAATTTAGCTTTTTTGGATATTAAGCTGATCATTTTAAATGAATGAAAAATAATACCTGTGCTTGGAACTCTCCTACTCACCTTCATAATTAAAAAAACCTTACATCTATGAATAAGATTGTCAATTCATATAGTATTGTGGGGAACCAAGATGAATAAGGTATACGTTATTTATGACAGACCTGAGAGCTAAAAAGGTCACAACTTTCCCAAAAATTTACCCACTCCTTTCAAAAAACAGCTTCTTCTGTTTCTTTTCCAGCTCACCTTTGACTCTTTCTCCTCTTTAGACTAGAAGAGAATCATCAAACATTACCAATTTAAATAAAAGTTTCTTTAGGACATCAGGAATGGAACAGGAGGTGTGAGTAGCCCTATCTCTAAATAACATTGCTTGAGGAAGGAGAGTTACAGGAATGTTTTCCTTCAATAATCTGAAACCATTTCCCCCTCTAATGCAAAAAGATAGTGACAGATTTTCTAGATCACCTTGTCTAAAGGTCTAAGTGATAATACCTCTATTAGCCAAAAAAAAAAAAAGATGGCCAGATTATGCTTCCTTAAAATGTGTTTGTGTATAGTAACTTTGGGGAGGAAATGATCGACGACCATAATGAACCTGCTATACCTGTAAAATAAAGTAAATACACCAAGTTAGAGATGAAATAGAAAACCCAATACCTAGCTTAAGCAAGCTGGAAAACACCAAAACATCTGTAACAGGGATTGGCAGGACCTCTAATGCGGCAAAGTTAAGTTGGGGGGGGGGCGCGGTATAAGATCTTTCCTGCCCATTAATAGGTCTCATGTGGAGCCCATTAAGGGAAGCTTGCTTGTTTGTAGGAAGCCTTGCACACTTTTTGTTAATAAGCTAATTAGGCAGAGTCTGGTTGTGATGCCTTCTGGCTCTGAGCCTATTAGCTGAAAAAAGTATGTATTGTGAGAGGCGAGCTTTTGCTTGAAGAATTCACTTATGAGAAAGATGTTGTGATTCTGTTGTCGAGACTCTGAGTGGCTGTATGTTCAGAGCTCCCTCACTCCTCAGAGGCTCTTTTGATTCAGCAGTGGATGTAAAGCTTTGATTCAGGCAGTAGAGCCCTGTCGGTCTTTATTTCTCTTTGTACCTTTTTCTACATAAGAAAAGAAGATCATTGACTCCTTTTAAGTTGCCTTCCTTAGTGAAAACAGATCTAAGAACCTGCACTAGCAGCCATCCGGGGTAAGCCAGTGTGGTTGCTGCTACAAACGCTACTCTTTGTGTGGATGATGCTGGAAAGACAAAATGTGGACGAGATGTGATGACATGTAATAGAAGTACTTTAAAAAGAATTTAGAGCACGCATGGATATTTTGTAACTGGTTCTAATTAGCTAAGCACATGGGGAATAGGAGGATTTTTGACTACAGAGGCTTTCAAAATGACAAGGGTATCATTTTTCTCTTTCACAACCTCCACTTTGGCTAGTCTGCCCTTGGTCTAGATGCCTTCAATGAGTCTCTTCTCCCCTTTGAGGCAATGTGGCCCCATAAGATGGACCATGCTCTTTGGCCTCTATTGGTTCTTTTCCATTTCAGGTGAAGGGATCTGAGAGTGGACACCCTGGGTGTCCTGACATTCTAGCTTCCCAGAGTCCCTGGGTCCAGCATCTTGGTGTCCCAGAATTGCAGGGTCTGTGCTTTGTAGCTAGCCCAACATTGCTGCACCAAGGAGCAAGGAGTGACTTTCAAAAGTGACTTCAGGACCCGGAAAGTGGTAGCTCAGACAGGGACACATTTAGCAGTGATGTTTCCTTTACACATGAACTTGGTGGGACAAATGTTATGTAGGAACTGATCTAAATTTTTATTTAGATTTTATTTAGATTTTAGATTTATTTAGATTTATTTATTTTATTTATATTTTAGAATATAATTATTTGTAATATTAATATACAATTTCAACCATTAGCATATTTGTCATATATTAATATGTCATAATTAATATTTGTCTTACTATTGCAGAAATATGTCCTAGTCAGCTGCAGTGTAGCATCTTTGACAATTAGAAGTGAGTTCAGCCATGACTGGAATGAAAGCAATATGGATCTTCTCTGCTGGTTACATACTGCACAATGTATAAATGAGGATTCTAGTGGAAAGAAGTACTATTTATCAGATGGATCCCACAGAGGAAGCTAAAGGTTTTGGCTTGGTCCCATGTGGAGAGAATGACAAACTGATTATGGTATGTTGGAGTTGCCTAAGAATAAGAAAACTGGCAGGTGGGCAAAAGAATCGATTTAAGTGGTATAGTCTAGTGCACGTAATATTTCCAAGAAAACTATGAATAGAAGGAAGAACATCCCTTAAAAAGTTTTGGCTCTTTTATTAAAGAGGCTATGTTAATTATGAAGTTATGAACCAGATCACAGGGATGTTCGCTTAATGATAATAATAATGAAGTAACTTATCTATGTCAGTTATTACCACATTCTGAGAAAGATAATAAAGATGTTATTCACTATGTTCTTTAATTAAACTAATATTTATTAAGCTCCTACTATTAGGCACTATACTAAGTGCTCAGAATATTAAGACAAAAAAAATGAAACAGTCCCATTCTCTGAGATGACATCTCAACTGCCACTGATAAACTGGGTCCCTATAGCATGGCTGCTATATCCCCTCAGGTTTCTAAGGCCAGCCCTGATGGATTAGAGGGCTCCATATTGGTCTAGTATTATATATTTCACATGCCCCACACCGGTGTGCATCCCTCTATGATTATCAGCTGATATAATATACTCATGTCAACTCAGCTTTTAGAAAATAGTTTACTAAGGTAGAATAGTAAGAATAGTTGAAGAGGGAAGTACTTTCCGACATGATGCAAGTATAGCAGGAAAAGATGGAATATTGTGGACTGGGCACAGTAAGGAATTCAGTTGGGCGGGAATATAGACTGTGTGAAGAAAAGAAAAGCACAATTAGCCTGGAAAGATGGGCTGAAGTCAGGTTTTAAAAGGCTTCAAATGGCAATCAGAAGAATCTGTATTTTCTCCTAGAGTCAAAAAGAAATAGAAAGGGGTTTTCGAGCAAGACAGTAACACAGTCAGACCTGTACTTTAGAAATATCAATTTGATGTCTGCATCAAGAATGAATTTGAGATAAGAGAGAACCTAGAGGCAAGAAAGCCAATTAAGAGGCTATTGAAATAGTCTAGGCAAAAAATGGTGAGGGTCTAACTCAGTTGACATATATGAGTAAAGAGGAGAGGATAGATGTGAGCATACAGTGGAAATAGAAACTATCAGAATTGTCAGCTACAAATATACTTTTTCAGAATTTGGTTAAAATATTTGTTTAGAATTTCTCTAAAGAATTAAATTGGCGTAAGAATTTATGATAAGAGGACAAAGTTTGAAAATATGTTCAGTTATCGAAGAAAGCAATTAAACAGTCAACAAGCATTTATTAAAGCGGGCACTACATAGCAGATACTGGGCTAAGCACTAAGATATGCAAATATAAGCAAAAAGAAAGGCAATTCTTGCCTTCGAGAACTTTACTTTCAAATGGGGGAAGAAAATGCATAAAAGGGAGCTAAAAGCTCCAAGATTGTTTAGCATGGTGGCAAAGCACACAGAATCCAAAGTATTGCTGGGAGAGGAATGAAGAATGGCTAGCTTGGCCCTTTCCTCAAAATGAAGGTTCTGGAAGGAAATAGCCAATGAGGAAAGGGGACAGAGAGATAGGTGATAAGGCCACAGGAACTGAGCAAATTTCCAGGGTAATAAGGCATCTGAGGGATGATGACAAAATAAAGAGAATCAAAAGCAAATCTAATAGAAGAATAAACATTAGCAATTTGATTAAGAAAAACAGGAAAGTTGTAAGAAATGTCTACTCCTGCTATAACCTAAGACAAAAGAGCTTTCTACAAAATTAGTAAATATATGTTGTGATGTACAACAAACTGTCTACCCTCGCCAGACAATGACAAAGGAAAATAACAACAAAAAAATCAAGGCTTTGAAAACTTCTAAAGTGAAAAGTAAGTAATCTATTGAAAATGAATACGCAGTTGACAATATTAACCCAAAATTGTATTATAATCAAGTGACTAGCCAAATCATTATGGAAAAAAAATGAAGAGGCAGATTCTTTTAACCATTAGCTGACCGTGATTTTGAGGTTGTCATATAACCTCTCTAAGGTTTAATTTCCTTATCGGAAAAGGATAAGATTAGTTTTATTTTTTTAATTAATGGGGCCATCCCTTGACTCAGTTCTTTAACAGGCCTATTCGCTGAATGAGCATCACCTCATTCAAAGTGAGAACTCAAAAGATCTTAGCTTAAAAAGCCCAAGGTCTCCCACCGCATCCTGGGCCATCTGCAGTCATCCTGATCTATATCTGGCCACTGGACCTAGATGGCTCTGGAGTGAAAAATGAGGCTAGTGACTTTGCACCACCCTCCCTTATTCAAATCAAAGTCAAATGCAAGTCATGTCATCATCTTCCTGATGCCATCGTCCTCTTTAAGAATAAAGGACAAAACCACACAATATCCTTTTAGCTTTAAAATGCTAGAATATATTTTTTCACAAAATGTATTCATAAAATATATTCATTTCATAAATATAATTCATCTTATGGAGCACATAATTTTATTTTTCCTAGTAGCAAAGGAAAACTGATTATGATGAGAAACTTTTGTGTTTTAGTTGGTATTTTAAATAACATTAATATTTCACCTGCAGGGAAGGACTGGATACCTGGTTACATTTGAAATAATTTTATGAAAGGCTAAGTTTATGTTAAGAAGGCAGTAAGGTGGCACAGTAGATAGAGCACCAGGCCTGAAGTCAGGAAGATTCATCTTCCTGGGTTCAAATCTGGCTTCAGATGCTTACTAGCTATGTGACCCTGGGCAACCCCGTTTACCTCAGCTCCTCATCTGTAAAATGAACTGGAAAAGGAAATGGCAAGCCACTCTAATATCTTTGCCAAGAAAATCCCAAATGGGGCTACAAACCGTTGGACACAACTGAAACCACTGAACAGCAAGAAGAAGTTTATGCTAAACAATAAAGGCACCAGATTGATCAATGTATATAAAAGACTATCTGTCACAAGTTAAATCTTTGGTGTTGGTCAGCATTATTTCCTTTTTTCATTACTGGTAACATTTCTTCATAAGCTGTTTTAAAAATAACTTTTTATTCATTAGAGTCACACAGGTCACAATTACATAATGCAATGAACAATCATCCATAAACAATTTTTTGTGCTTTCTTTTGATTTTCCTATGAGCCAATATCTAGTGATTTACATATGCAGATTTGGTATCCTCAATTATAAACTGCTTAAGGGTAAGGACTTTACTTTCCATTTCTCTGCTGTCCATATATAGTGAGTACCCAGAAAAGATCACCTGGCTTTCCAAATAAATATAACAACTTATACAACAAATTATTAAGTGTTGTGACCTAATTTTAATTACTTTGTGCATATTTCTGCTGGTAAATTTAATCTTTTTGCATTTCAGAATAAATAAGTAGGAGTTACAAAATAAGAACTTAGCAGGCATAATAGCTGTCTACATAATGCCAAACAAATGCTTTCAGATCCTGTGTTTGAAGTTATCTTTCACATTCCATTTTAAAGAAGTTTATTTTACAGGCCTCTAGCAGAGACAATGTAAAATAGAACATAGTTTACAGGGAAATTTTGTAAAGGCCTCTGAAATCAATTAGGATCTCAGCTATTCCTCATAACACATATCAGCCATAGGCAAATAGTAAAATAAAAAGGACTAAAGAGATAAAAATTGCTTCTGCACTATAATACCTCTCAATTGTATCATGATTGGGCATGGTACTTGCCCATGGCCAAGTTTTCTTGCAATGGTACAAAGCATTCAGTATTTGGTTGCTCCTTATTCCAAATTTAAAACAGGTCCCTCCATATGTTTCTCTGGTAGATGTTTCAGAGAAACAGAAGCTGCTTTACCTTGGTATCATGGGAATAACATCTAAAAATAGGATTCTGTGCAACACAACAAGCATAGAATCATATGATGGAAGGGATCTCAGAAGCCATTGATTACAACCCACTCATTTTACAGATGAGGAAACTGAGGTACAGAGAGTAAGTGATATGCCCGAGGTCATAGCCAGATCTGAGGCAGGATTTGAACTTGGATCCTCTTGACTCCAAATTCAGTCCTCTATCCGTTACCCCACCCTCTTACGGAAACAAAGTCAGCCAAGAGGGTACTACCCTACAGGAGGAATACCACTAGATAATACTAAACCATATACCCTGATGTGTAACAAAGGTCTTTTCTGGCTCTCTGTGAGTGTTATTTTCCTTTACCACTATCTGATGACTTCTGAAATAGAGGTCGTCAAATCCTGGGCTTGCAAAAATGCACAAAGTTGGGAGACAGAATAGTAAATCCAGTATACAACTAGTAACTAGTATACCATTTGGGTGGAATGCAGAGTGAATAAACGGGGAATTACATGAAATAAGCCTAGAAATGCATATCAGAACTAGAATCCCTAGTATCTAGAATAGTGCCCCTGTTCATCAAAATGAATTTGTTGAAGATAAAGATATGCAAATTTGATGACAGTACAATTGGGTAGATTCAGAACTAATTGAATAACTAGGAGATGTTAGATTGTAAGAAGCCCAATGGATGGAAGATATACATGCCCCTATGTATCTGTAATAGTCAGCTGTTTTCTCCCCAAAACTCCCATATAGATCATAGTTGTCTTCCCAGTGGAAAAGATGGTAAGGGACCTTCAGAGGAGGACATTACATTGGTAATGGGTTTAGGGGCGAGTGAAGACAATTGAAAGCATAAACTGGAGGCAAGTTGCAAAGCCTCCTCCCATACCAGGATCACTGAATGGAATGTATTGGTTTAAGAAGTCAGTGCTTTAATTAGTGCTACTGACTATCAAAGTCAGGCAGATATTTGTGAAATTCAGCAGTATGTGGGAATCAACAGCCAAGAAAGGTTCTAGGGAGATCTTGCAGCATCTTGGCTGTATTTCTGTGAGTCTTACAGGAAGCCTTTCCAAATACCCCTTAATTCTAGTGCCTTCCCTCTGTTACTTATTTCCTATTTATCCTGCATATAGTTATACGTACAGGTTTGTTTGCTGTCTCCCCGATTAGATAGTGAGTTCCCTTAGGATGGGGACTGTCTTTTGCATTCTTTATATCCTCTGCACTTGGCACACTGTCTGGCACACAGTAGGCACTTGAAAATGCTTATTGACTGAACGATTTCCTAAAGTTCCTATCATTCTTTATTCTGCATGGCCTAATCTGCTAACTTTCTGGCAATGGAAGTTGGCAATTTGCATTCCTCAGGTACCTATATGTGACAGCAAGTTGGACTTCTCCAAATAAACTGTATTCTGGAAAAAGAATACATCAAAGAGAAGATCAGAGGTCTGATAACATATCCCATAAGTTCAAGCAAGAGTCATATATCTGATTCTCTTTACCTAAGTTCAGTTCATCATTTCTAAAAAAAAAAAAAGAGTACCTTTTTGTGTACATCAGAATGCAACAATAGCTTTGGAAATATTATCATGGAAGCAATAATGAAACACACCTTTCTCCTCTTGATAGAGAAATGGTCAACTACAGGTACGTTGTGTCAGATATCACTGTGTTGGTTGGTTTTAGTAAAATGTTCTTTGTTACAAGAGATGGCTAAATGAAAGGTGGGTATTATATAAAAAAACACCAACAAAACTTTCCATCAGTAAAGAAGATTAGTATAGAACCAATGTGAATTTCGGTTCGTGTATTAATTTTATTAATATAAGTACTTAAGATGGAGAAAGCAAACATATGGGTTGGCAGTTATTGATATTCTCTCAGTAACCATTTTTTCCAATTATTTCTTTTTTTCTAATTACATGTAAAAACACTTTCAACATTCTTTTTTTAAATTTTGAGTTATATATTCTTTCTCTTCCTCTCACTTCTCCTCCCGCTCTTTGAGAAGATAAGCAATTTGATATAGGTTATGCACATGCAGTCATGCAAAATATATTTCCATATTAGTCATGTTGTGAAAGAAAACACAGAACAAAAAAGGAAAAATAAAGAAAGGGGGTAAGTTTTGCTTCAAACTGCATTCAGACTCCACCAGTACTTTCTCTGGAAGTAAATATCATTTTTCGTCATGAGTCCTCCAGAATTGTCTTAGATGATTGCATTGCTGAGAATAGCTTAGTCATTCATTCATAGCTGATCATAGTACAATATTGCTATTACTGTGTATAATGTTCTCCTGGTTCTGCTCACTTCACTTTGCATCAGTTCATGTAAGTCTTTCCAGGTTTTCTGAAATCAGCCTGCTTGTCATTTCTTATAGCATAATAGTATTCCATTACATTCGTATGCCACAACTTGTTCTACCATTCCCCAATTAATGGGCATCTCCCCAATTTCAAGTTCTTTGCCACCATAAAAAGAGCTGTTATAAATATTTTATGCATATGTCCCTTTCATTTTTAAAAAATCTCTGTGGGATACAGATATAGTAGTGGTATTGTTGGAGCAAAGAGTATTCACAGTTTTATCGCCTTTGGCACATAGTTCCAAATTGCTTTCCAAAATTGTTGGATCAGTTCACAATTCTAACAACAATGCATCAGTGTCCCAATTTTCCCACATCCCCTCCAATATTTGTTATTTTCCTTTTCTGTCATATTAACCGATCTGGTAGGTGTGAGGTGGTACCTCAGAGTTGTTCTAATTCACATTTCTTTAATCAATAGTGATTTAGAGCAATTTTTCATAAGACTATAGAGAGTTTTAATTTCCTTATCTGAAAACTGCCTGTTCATATCCTTTGGCCATTTATCAATTGAGGAATGACTTGAATTCTTAGAAATTTGACTCCATTCTCAGTGTATTTGAGAAATAAGGCCTTTATCAGAGAAATGCTATCAAACATTTTTCCCAGTTTTCTACTTTTCTTCTAATCTTGGCTGCATTGGTTTTGTTTGTGCAAAACCTTATAAACTTAATGTAATCAAAATTATCTATTTTGCATTTTGTAATGCTCTCTTGTTTGGTCATAAATTCTTCCCTTATCCGTACATCTGACAGGTAAAACTATTTCATTCTCCCCTAATTTGCTTATGGTATCACCCCTTATGTCTAAATCATGCACCTATTTGACCTGATCTTTGTATATGGTGTGTGATGTTGGTCTATACCTAGTTTTTGCCAAACTGCTTTCCAGTTTTCCCAGCAGCCTTTGTCAAATAGTGAGTTCTTGTCACAAAAGCTTGGACCTTTGGGTTTATCAAACAATAGATTACTATGGTCATTTACTACTGATAATTATGTGCCCAACCTATTCCATTGATCTACCACTCTATTTCTTAGTCAGTGCCAGATTTTGATGATTACCACTACATAATACAGTTTGAGATCTGCTAAGACTAGGCCGCCTTCCTTCATATTTTTTTCCATTAATTCCCTTGATAATCTTGACCTTTTGTACTTTCAAGTGAATTTTGTTGGTATTTTTTCCAGCTCCATAAAATAATTTTTGGCAGCTTGATTGGCATGGCACTGAATAAGTAAATTAATTTAGGTAAAATTATAATTTTTATTATATTTGCTTGGCCTACCCATGAGCAATTACTATTTTCCCAATTGTTTAGGTATGACTTTGTATGAAAAGTGTTTTGTAATCTTGTTCATATAGTTCCTAAGTTTGTCTTGGCAGGTAGACTCCCAAGTATTTCACATTATGTGCACTTATTTTAAATGGAATTTCAATTTCTATCTCTTGCAGGTG
The DNA here is from genome assembly GCA_028646595.1 of Phalanger gymnotis. Taxonomy (NCBI): domain Eukaryota; kingdom Metazoa; phylum Chordata; class Mammalia; order Diprotodontia; family Phalangeridae; genus Phalanger; species Phalanger gymnotis. Next base: position 646,190,890 of record CM053622.1, on the reverse strand, counting down.
GACTTTGTTGGCAATATATAGAAATGCTGACAATTTATATGGGTTTATTTTATATCCTGGAACTTTGCTAAACTTGTTAGTTATTTCAACTATTTTTTAGTTGATTCTGTAGGATTCTCCAAGCACAGCATGATATAATCTGCAAAGAGTGATAGTTTTGTTTCTACATTGCCTATTCTAATTCCTTCAATTTCTCAGTAACATTTTTTGATGAGGTTGTTTGAGATATTCCTTTATACACACAAGGAAAAAACAAGTATATGAAGAATGACTAATGTCTATTATATGGACTATTTTGGAGTTGCATTAATAATCCACAAAGTTTATCTATCAGTACACATAAACTTAGACAGACATGACAAATGGACAATGAGCTGGACCTAGAACTGAAAAGGAGGAGAATGTGGTATGCTGCCTTTCAGGTATTGCATGGTTTTTTGGATGTCCTCAAGTTTTTATCTAGAACAAAGGCTTATCTTTTAATAGCAATATTCTTCTGGTGATTCTATATAACTACAAAGAATGAAATACCACAGTTTACAAAAAAATTAAGTTGGGGATCACTTAAATGACCACAAACTTCAATGGCAAATAAAAAAGCAGGTATGAACAGACTGTAGAACATTATAAATGAGGAAATATGCAGGAGAAATGGCATAAAAATATCATCACAGAAGTATGTGCCTAAAAGAAAAGAAGAGCCAGTCACAATAAGAACAAGAAAAAAATGGAGAGTCTGCATGCTCTACAGCAAGATTTCTTAACCTTGTCTGTGTTATGGACCCCTTTGGCAGTCTGGTGAAGTCTATGGACCCTTTCTCAGAATAACATTTTAAAAGCATAAAGTAACATACATAGCTAATACATTAGATGACAGAGTCATAATCTTAAAAGCTTCTCACAGGATAGAGTAGTGAACTGAATATAAGAAGAAATCCAACAGAGATTAATGGAAAGTCTTATTGCTGTTCCCAAAAAATCAACTTCATAAACACACTTTGGGGAAGGTATAATTAGTAGTTTGAAAGAGGAACTGTGGGTTTTAGTGGAAGGTAAGATTAATACAAATTAGCAGTGTGATGTGGCAGTCAAAAAAGCTAATGTGATCTTGAACAGCACTAAGAGAGGCAAAGCTTTCAGGAATGAGGAAGTGATGGTCCCTTTGCACTTTGCTTTAGTCAGATCACATCTATAGTACGGTGCTCAGCTATGAGTGCCAAGGCTTAAGGACTTTGATAATAATGGAGAGCATTCAGAGGAGAACAACGAGGATGCTGAAAGGCTTCGAGTTCATGTCATATAAAGAATGGTTAGAAGAAAAGGGCATAGTTAGGCTAGAGAAGAGGAGACTCAAGGAAATATGATAGCTGTCTTCAAGTACTTGAAAGGCTGTCAGGTGTAAGAGGGACTATAATTGTTCTGTTTGATTCCACACAGCAGAAGTAGGAGCAATGAATGGAAGTTGCAAAGAAGCAAATTTGACTTGATGGCAGGAAAAAATATTGCCAACATGTTGTTAAGTTGTTTCAGTCATGTCCAACTTTTTATGACCCCATGAACCTCTCTCTGTCCATGAGGTTTTCTTAGCAAAGATAGTGGAGTGGTTTGCCATTTCCTTCTCCAATGGCAAACAGAGTAACTTTCCCAAGGTCACAAAGCTAGGAAGTTTCTGTGGCTAAATTTGAACTCAGATCTTCCTGATTCCAAGCTCAGTGCTCTCTCCACTGTGCCACCTAGCTGTCCCCTACCAACAATTAGTGCTGTCCAAAACAGGAAAAGACCATCTCAAGAGGTTGTGAGCTTCCCCTCATTGGAGGTTTTCATGCAGAAGTTGGATGAGCATTTGTCAGAAATATCATTGTGGGAAATTTCTTTTGAGATATGGATTGGACTAAGTAGCTATGAATGTCTCTTTCAACTCCAAAATTCTATGTCTCTGCAGTTGTGATCTGCATTTTTGGAAGGAGTGCCCAAATCAAGGAGACCACAGACCCATTGGAATCCTGAAGAATTAAAGCCCTGAACGTCTATACTTTTTTTTTAAACCACTATGGCCTCATCATATTCTATTTTGTATTATAGCTCTCAGTTTGCCCCCCAGACTAAATTATAAGATCCTGAGGTCAAAACTGGTTTTTATTCATCTTTGTATCTTTCCAGTTCAGCTTAGTTTGGTATCTTGTACCCAATAAATGATCTTAAAGCACATGCTGAATGGAACAAAGCAGAGAAAATATTTGGTTTTATCTTCAGTCATTCTCATTTCACTTTTCTACTTGTGGGCTCATGAACATATTTCCCCTTTATCTTTTTCTTGCTGTTTTCCTTTTTCTTTCTATCCTCTTCCCCTCTGCTTCCTTCTTTTTTTGCTTTCCCTTCTGCAATCAAAACAAAAAATTATGGTAGAAAGACAGTTGCATGTTTTGGGCTAGAAGGGAACAGAATCATTCTTTTTTGTTTTGTTCCCCTACCTAAAGTCCTTAGAAATAAAAATGAAAAATTCCTTAAAAGTCTACCTCTTCATTTCAGACAAATTCAATAAATGAACAATTTTATGAGGAAATGTCAAAAATTATGACATTGAATACTTATTGTTTATAAATGATAAAATTTCCCTATACAACATGATAATTATTTTCAGGTTATATTTCAAGTCAGTTAGCTTAAGGAATTTAAGGGTGTTAGAAAACAATATATTCTAATTTTACAAGTTAATAGATTACATTGGACCTAGAACATTAGTGCTAAACACACTCCTCCTTGCTTACCACCCACTTCATCTTTACAAAGAAGGGCAGGAGACTCTAATTAGCACAATGATCAATTATGATTCCAGAGGACCTATGATGAAACATGTTATCTACCTCCTGACAGAAAGGTGATGGAATGATTTAGGGTATGGATTGAGACATTCACTTTCTGGACATGGTCAATGAAGGAATTTGTTCTCCACAACTATGCACATTTATTACAAAGGATTTGTTGAACCAAAGAATGGTAGAAGAGAGAGACAGGGGGCGGAGCCAAGATGGTGTCTGGAAAGCAGGGACTTGTGTGAGCTCCCTGCCAGGTCCCTCCAAAAACCTATAAAAAATGACTCTGAACAAATTCTAGAACTGTGGAACCCACAAAATAGCAGAGGGAAGCAGGGATCCAGCCCAGGACAGCCTGGATGGTCGCTGTATGAGGTCTGTCGTGCATGGAGTGGAGGGGAGCAGAGCCGAGTGCCGGCAGCGGCAGGACCAACCAGACCAGGAGACAGGCTGGAGCATGCTCTAGCACCCTGAATCAGTGAGCTGTGGCAGTTACCAGACTTCTCAACCCAAAACACCAAAGACAACAGAGAAGGTTAGTGGGAAAAGCTTCCAGTGACAGAGTTCACAGTTTGGCCACTGCCACAGGGGCAAGGGGGGGTGCACCTACAGAACTACAGCTGCAGTTACTTCTGGCCCCAGGCCCACCTGGTGGGAGGAATTAAGTGGTAGATCAGAGCAGGAGTGCAGAAGATTTTCCTCAGGTCCAGGTTGAGGGTTCTTGGGGAAGGAGGACTGCTGGTGCGGCAGAGCTGGCTGTATAGAAATAGCTCTGAAATCAATGGTGCATCCCTTCAAGCTTGGAACAAAGTACTCTTTGCTCTACAAGCAATCAAACCCCGCTGAAAAACTCAAGGGTCAAGTAAGTTGGCTGGGAACAGGGCCAGGCAGCGAAAACGCACTCATATTCAGTCTCAGACTTTGGAATCTTTCTTTGGTGGCAAAGAAGACCAAAACATACAGGCAGAAGAAGTCAACAAAGTCAAAGAGCCTACATCAAAAGCCTCCAAGAAAAACATGAACTGGTCTCAGGCCATGGAAAACCTCAAAAAGGATTTGGAAAAGCAAGTTAGAGAAGTAGAGGAAAAATTGGGACAAGAAATGAGAATGATGCAAGAAAACCATGAAAAACAAGTCAATGACTTGCTAAAGGAGGCCCCCCCCAAAAAAATACTGAAAAAAATATTGAAGAAAACAA
>CM053622.1:646168620-646186379 GCA_028646595.1 Phalanger gymnotis | reverse complement strand
TTTTTTTTCCTGGAGGCTTTGGATGTACTACCTTTGACTTTGTTGTCTTCTTCTGAGTGTTTGATCTTCTTTGTCACCACAGTAACTTTCTATACTCCAAGTTGTTTTTTTCTGTTGTTTACTCATTCTCCCAGCCTTTAACTGTTTGTTAAAGTGCGGCTCTGCTTCCAGGGTGGAGGCTTCATTGTCTCAAGTTTTAGGGGGTTTGTGCAGCTATTTACATAGATACTTCCAGGGACCTGTAAGTTTTCAGTTCTTCCAAGGTGGTATGATCTAAGAAGAGGTATTTACTATTCTCCTGGCCTGTGCTCTGTTCTGTAAGTGATCACAAGCAGACTTTTCTGCCCTAGAACTATGGCCACAAGCTCTGCTATCTTAGTGCACCTCCTTGCCCTGGGACTGCCACCCAGGACTGTGATCTGGAACTAAGTATGGGCAAAGCAACAGAATCCTGCCTCAGCGCTAGCAAAACAAAACAAAACAAAACAAAACAAAAAAACCCTGTAATCTCCTTCTGAACAGTTGTTCTGTCCCTTTAACATCTGTGAGCTTAGAGCTCTGGAAGAAACCACTGTTTCAGTCACTCCTAAGGCCTGCTCCTGGTTTCCTGGAGCTGGGGATGTGCTGGTGCAGCCTATGCTGGACTGTGCTCCACTATCACCCGGGCATAACATACCCTTCTGGCTGACCTTCTAAGTTGTCTTTGATGTCTATGGACTGAGAGGTCTGGAAACCACCTCTCCTGCCACTGATTCAGTCACCAAGGCCTGAGTTTGCTGGGGCCCTGTCTTTGCTGGCACAGCCTGTGCTGGACTGTGCTCCTCTCTCACCCTGGTGCAACAGACCTTTCCTGCTAACCTTCTAAGTTGTCTTGGGCTGGAAATATGTTTCACTCAGTCTTTTGGTGGGTTCTACTGCTCTAGAATTTGTTTAGAGTCATTTTAAAGGTATTTGGAGGGGGTTGGGGGAGAACTCAGGCAAGTCGCTGCCTTTACTCTGCCATCTTGGCTCTACCTCCCCTAATGCTGGTTTCTAAAGAATTCTTTTCTTCAGTGATTTTTTGTGCCTCTTTTACCATTAGGCCAATTCTGGTTTTTAAGGTATTGTTTTCTTCACTATTTTTGTGCCTCTCTTACCAAGCTCTTAATTCTCTCTTTATAATTTTCTTGCATTACTTTCATTTCTTTTCCCAATTTTTCCTCTACTACTCTTATCTCTTTAACTCTTCCAGGAATTCTTGTTGGGCTTAGTTCCAATTAGCATTTTTCTCTGAGGCTTTGCTTATAGCTATTTTCATGTTGTTGTCTTTTTTCTTTGAGTATATGTCTTAGCATTCTCTGTGGTCAAGTTCTTTTTTTAGTGTATGCTCATTTTTTTCAGCCTATTTTTTGACTTTAAGTTTAAAGTTGGGCTCTGCTCACCTTCAGGCTTTTTCATGCTGATGTTTTCAAAACTAGTTCTGGGGGTCTGCAAGTTTTGGTGCTTCCAAGATGGAGTGATCCTAGGAGAAGTATGGTCACTGCAGTTTTTGTCTTTACCCAGGAAAGGCCCCTGGTGCCCTACATGCACAAGTGATAGCCTTCCTCTTGACCCTGGAAATGTGACCAGGTTCTACAGCCATAAATGCTATCACTCCTCTTGGCTACTGTAACTGTGATCAGGGGCCCTGCTGCTTGTAACTGACCACTAGTACTCCTCTCTACCCAGGAACTATGACCTAGATGGCATATGGGCAATAGAGTTGCCATTCAGCTCCAGCTGTACCAAGTTCCAGCAAAGGGTCCCCTATAATCTGTTTCTAACCAGTTGTCTAACCCCCTTGCCATCTCTGGGCTGAGAGCTTCCAAAGGTGCTGTTGTTGCTACTGTTGCTGCCTCAAAATGCACTCCAGATAGGCCTTTTCCCCACTGTCAAAGAAGTCTCCTTCCAACCTCCCAAGTTTTCTTAGGCCAGAAAAATATCTCATCCTGACCTTTTGTTGGCTTTGCTGCTCCAAAATTTGATTTGAGGCATTTAAAGTTGTTTGGAGGGGAATGTTGAAAGAGTTCAACTTCAGCTTCTAATCTGCCATCTTGGCTTCACCCATCCAAGTATAACTTCTTAAAGATACCTCTGGATTTAGTTTTTCCTGCCCCACCCCCAATCCATTCTATATACAGCTGTCAAATTATTTTTCTTAATGAACAGGACAGATCATATTATTTCACTGCTCAAAAACCTTCAATAGCTCTCTATTATCTAGAGTCAAACATTTTAGCTTAGCATTCAAAGTTCTCCAGGAACCAGTCCCCACCAACCTTTCCAGTCTCACCTCACACTCATCTTCTTCATGATCCCTATTTGCCATTCAAATTTTACTACTTCCTATTTTCTGAATAAGCCATGCACTTTTCCAAATCCATGCTTTTACTCATATTGTACCCCTATATAGAATTACTTTTCCCCTCTCCAAGTCTTTCCCTCTTAAAATCTTACTCGTCCTTCAGGGCTAGCTCAAATTCCATCCCTTCCATGAAGGCTTCCATGATCCCTGTCCCCACCCTCAGTGAGGGATATTTCTCTCTTCCCTTTTTATTATACTTCACCGATAGTGCTTATCACATTTTCCCTTGCCATATTTGTGTACCTGGCTTTCTTTTATTCTCCTAGTGCATCTCCCAATGACATTTGCCATCGATTCCTAAGTTAAATTCCAAAGCTCACAACTCCAGAACCTAACTTGCTTATTGATACAATTTTGAACTTTCTGATCTAAGTACAGGGCAGCATCTCTGCTTAAGATATTTCCCTGACTGATGGAAGTGAAAAGGTTTCAGGTTGGTAATTTGCAGGGTTATGATGTCTAGGAGGAGAGGCATGGGCAGAATTATGCCAATTGTAAATAAATATTAGTAAAACATTTAAAGGTTTTCAAATTTACTTTAGCACAAACAGATCATACAGCCATTTTTTTTAAAAAATCTCAAAGCAAAGTAGTGAAATTTCCCTCTGAGCTCTTACTTTAATGAACAAAATCTCAAGAGATCAGTAACTGCTAGAACACTTTTTATGAGAATAAGACTATTTTGGAGTCATTGAAACTAAAGCTACTGCTTGGGAAGAGATTTAAGAAAAGCAATTGTAGTGGATGATAAAAATGATTACAGTTTATGAATTTCCTAATTTATAGGTCTCTAACAGGAGGTCTTTGGTAAGAATTTTTTTCCTCAGCTCAGCTCTTTCTGGATACAGCACAGAATAAACACAGATGATATAAAGATCTTGGCAGTCAGTAATTTTAATCTCTCTACACAAAAAGGTCATTATTTCATGCCTACATATAAGAGCCAACAACCGAAGTCAAACTGAGATCACAAGAAGATTAATTTGGTAAAATCATAAATGAAAGTGACTTTCATTACCAGCACTACAGCCCCTTTCACTTGCAGTGAAATTTAGCAATAAATATTTCAAACTAGATGTAAGGCATGCTGATCAATGTATATTGCCTCCCTGTAGACAAAGTCAAATACATGTATGTGGGGAAACACAAAGAGACAGAGACGTAGAGACAGAGAAAGAGAGTGGAAGAGAGAGGAAAGGAGGGAAAGAGAAGAGAGAAAAGAAACAGATATCAAAGTAGATGGAAAAGAAATGGAGAGGAAAATTCAAAACTAAGGGCCATTCTGTCAATGCACAAGGGCTTCACACAGATTATCACCATTAATGCTAATGGAAGTTACACACATAAATTCTCTGAGCATCCACGAGAGAATAAATCCCACAGTCTTGAACTTTTTCCAAACAGAGACTAGGATGGAAGCTGAGTATTATCCAGGCATTATAACATTCTCATGGAGATAGAAAAACTAATTTTTCCTCACAAAATTTTAGTGAAACCTCTAAAATTACTGTTTTAACTAGATAAACATGAGAACAATGATCATTGTTTGGAACTCAATTGGATTTTTAAAGTTTAAATTTTAGTTATTTTTACTTTTAAATGAAAACTCCAGTAAGGCTTGGCAAAAAAATTTATATATTTTTTCACCAGTCCAAAATGTTCTAATTAATTCTATATATGTTTCTCTGAGGAATAACTATGAGCCTTCACATAAAATACTATACTATTCAACCAAAGAGAAAGTACTGCATCCTAATCCATAAAAATATATTAAACATGAGTGCCAGGAAGGAGACTTGGAGATCTGCATTTTGTCTTTCAAGATTACGCTCTTTTCTAAATTTCTTGCTTACATTTAATTACATGTGACATGAAAGACACTGGAACTTATAAACAAAGAGCTGATGTAATTGACTGATAATAGATCCCTCACTATATGCAAAGGCCCTGGGTTTCTTGCTGTTTGGCTGACATTTTCTATTTATAGACAGTAGGATGTGTCATGATCATGTTTGGGTTTTCATGAATGTTATTGTTCTCCTAAATTGTTTGTTAATGGAAGGGTGGTGGCTGTGTGTAGGGGTGGGAAGGGCATATAACTCTGAATAATATTATAAATTGCGGTTAAATAGTACACTCTTTGGAATCAATGAGTGTTGATGACTAAAAATAAGCACATAACTGTAACTGATGAAATATTCATTTTAAAATGAAAATAGCTCTGTGTCAGTTGGGATTAATGATTATAAATTGTCTCCTTCTTTCTTTTTGTATTTATTGTATTTGTATTTTTGTAATTATGAATTCTCTGTAGGAAAAGCATCACATGGGATTCAGACAAAAAGAACCTAGAAGAAAATGTGCTTTTCTTTTACAAATCTGCAAGAATGAAATTATGGTGATGCAAAAATATTCTATATTCTACTTCCTGGCATCATTTGTGAGTCCTTCATTGGACGATAATCATTCAGAAGTGTCATAGCCTTCAAAGGGATAAGCCAATTGGAAAGCTTATTAGCAAACTGCCTGAGGAGAATTCACTAGTCTCATAACTGCCTCTCTCCTTCTCTCCCCTTAATATTACAATACTATGCTAATGTCCAATCAAGGAAGCAAGCAAAACATTAGGTCAGTGAAGTAAGCTATATGTCAATGCAGGAACAAACACTTAATTTCGCTTAATTCATATGGGTAGAATTTTGTGGGTTTTTTTGCAAAATATACAATTTGGGGATAATATTCTCTGATACTATATGAAACTATCATGACATGTATGGATCATACTCATGTTGTATGCTATGTAACTTTACTATTGGATTTTTTTAAATCCAATTAGTTTTTCTTCAAAATATATGCCATCATAAAGCAAACATAGTTAAATTTTCATTTAATGACTATCAGAATCAGAATATATGCCATCATAAAGCAAACATAGTTAAATTTTCATTTAATGACTATCAGAATCAGAATATCATAGTACCCCTTTTAGGATCACAGATATCAGTAGCACATTTACTTAAGTACTCAAAAAACTGAGCTCTATTAATCTACAGCAATATGCAACTTTTTGTTCATCTTATTTGCATAATTCTTTATTGCAATCCTATTCATTCCTCATTGGAATGAACTGAGACACAACCCAGAACTATTAAGAGTGCAGTCTCTTGGGGAAGGAACATTCAATTTTGTTCCAGAAAGAAATCAGGCCTGGGGTATGATCATTCCATAGATCACTGTGACTAGGGGAGATGTGACAATGCCTTCTCACCCAAAACATTGAGGTCAGAGGCCATGCTGTGAGGATACACAAAGACCAAGTTCTGGTGCTCTTCTGGACATCAGAAATTCCTGACCCAGAGCAGAAAGCAATGCTGCAAGTAGTAGACTCCTACATCAAAGGCAACCAAAATTTGTCAAGTGCCTATTGTGACAGTACATCAAATGAGACACTGGACGTACAAAAAACGAACAACCATGGACCTCACGGAGATTAGAATCTAATAGAGAACTAAGACAAATGCACATAAAACTGCAGTGTGGAATATGTTAGGTGCATAGAAGTCCAAAAACAGTGGCATAAAAAATTAAATAAGGTAGAAACCACTTTTAGCTGCACATAGATCAGGGGAGGCATCATGAAGGAGGTAGCATCTGAATTGGATCTTGAAGGAAGTGAAAGCTTTTAGCCGACAGAGAGGGCCTAGACTAGAGAGCACTCTAAGAATATGTAAAAGCGTGTGCCAGGGCCCATAAATGGGAGAAGGCAGAATCAGATTGCAAATCCCATCAGGCTCTTTATCCATAGACTCTATAACCTAGGACGCTAGGAATAACATCTAGTTGACTGCTGTGCAATATTTCAGTACTTCAGAGACCTGTTTTAGTGAATGTAGGTACTCTCTCATCCAATATAGATGTCAGACCTCTACAGTTTTGTAGATGGTCTTCAAAAGATTCTGTGGCAGAAAAATTGATCACCCTGCACCCCACCTGGTGCTTAACCTCTTTGTGTCTAGTTAGGCTGATATTTGGATGCAAGACCAGACTCAAAATCATTCTAATTTACCCCCTGCTAGGGTGTCCTTTGAGAATCCAGGTGACTTCTACACTATGATTAGAAATAAGAATAGGACTTTAATGGAAGCCATGATAATAGCATTTATGTAGTGTTTTAAGGTTTGCAAAGTACCTTATGGGTATTATTTCATTTGATCCTCACAACAGCCCTGGGAGGTAGATATTATTTTTGTTTCCATTTTACAGATGAAGAAACTGAGACAGAGATTAAGTGACTTGCCCAGGATCACAAAGTTAAAAAGTTTCTGGAGTCATATTTGAACTCAGGCCTTCCTAACTTCAGGTACAGCACTTTATCCTCTGCTCCACCTAACTGCCTGTGAACATCATGTGATTACTAAAATCAGCCTAGAAAGGTAAGTTGAAGACAGCTTGCAGGGGCCCTTTAATGCCAGGCTTGGTGCATGATACAGTGGAAGGGGCACTAGACTACAAAGACATGAAACCTGGGTTTGAGTCCTAATTCTGACTAACTGGCTCAGGGGTGGGGGAACCATAGCTGTTTGACCATGTATAAATCATTTAACTTTAGTTTCCTTGTCTTTAAAATGAGGGAAAAAGAGTAGATACTCTCTAAGTTCCCTTCCGGCTCCAATGAATTTATCCACATTAATTGATCAGTTTGGATCATATTTGCTAAAGAAACAGGGAGTCACTAAAGGATTTTCAGCAAATGAATAATTTCATCAGACCTGTGCACTAAGAGACCTCTCATAGCAGTGGGAAGAATGGATTGGAATGGAGAGTGAGTAGAGGTAGGAAGACCAATTAGGAGGGGTATTAGAACAGACTAGAGAACAGAACCTTAACTATGTTAACTAATTGCTATGGAAAGGAGAAGGTGAATGAGAGATATTTTAAAGGCAGAATTGATGATCCAGCTGCTGATTGGATATGAAGGGGAAAGGACAGAGAAGAGCCAAAGAGACTCCAAGATTTTGAGTCTGGATAACTTAAGAAGAGAGTGGTATCACCAACAGAAATAGAAAAGTTAATAGGAAGGGTAGGTTTAGGGACAAAATGATGGATTCTGCTTTGGACATGTTGAGTTTGAGGTGATAGTATAATATCCAGGTGAATGTGGGAGTGGAACTTAGAGAGATTAGGGCTGGAGAAAAACTTTAGAAGTCAGCCACATAGAAGTAATGATTGAAGCCATGGGAGTGGATGAGTTTGGTAAATCGTGAGAGATAGTATGTTGCAATGGAAAGAGTTCCAAATTTGAATCAGAAAGGCTAGGTTCAAACTGTGTCTCCTTCCATCACTAGTTGGATAAAGATGAGAAAGTCACTTACTCTAAGCTTCACTTTCCTCATCTATCAAATGGGTGTCAAATAAGCTAATGTGTGTAAAGCTCTTTGTAAAAAAAAAAAAAAAGAACATGAAAAAAATATCTTACAAAGACCAAAAAGGAAATATCTGGTAAGAAACTTTCTGTCCTCAAATTTCTCATGGCGCTCTGTTTGTATCTATCCTTCGTATGCATCACATTTTCTACAGATCACCGCATATTAAGATCATGCAACAGATCATTGCCCTTAAGAATCACATAGGCTAATGTGGGGTATTAGGTAATTTAGAAAAGATATATTCAAAAGATATACCCCAAAATGTTAATCAATGTCCACCTACATAGTGGCCCCTAGTGACATTCCATAAAGTTCTGTTCTTGGCTCTGGTCCAGTCATTGTGTTTGGTTTTGTTTGTTTGGTTTTTTAATGAACAAGACTGATGAATTAATCAATAAACAAACATTTTTTGTTTATTGTGCCTGGCACTGCACAAGCAAAAACAAAAATGAAAAAGTTTTTGCCCTCAAGGAACTTATATTCTCTCTTAACATAAACATATATAAATATATACAAAATAAATGCAAGTTAGTTTTTGAAGGGAGAGTATCAACAACTAGAGGGATTGAGAAAGTCTTTATTTAAAAGTTAGTATGAACTACAGCTTGAATGAAGAGAATCTAAGAGATGGAAGCGAGGAGAGAAAGCATTCCAAACATGAGCAGCTAGTACACAGCTAGTGTAAAGGCAGGAAAGTGGGAGATGGGGGTGGGGTAGGGTGTGTGAGAAACAGCAAGATGGCCAGGCTGACTGGACATAGAGTACAGGATGGAAAATATTTACCTTATGATGACACTGGAAAGGGAGATTAGGCCAACCATGTAATTGGTGTAAGGAAAACCCAGATGAGGAAACCCCCTCTACCAATACTGGTTGTCAACGTGAAAGCAAATTATAATCTTGAGAGAGCTGACTAGAGGACTGAGAGGTTAAGTGAATTGCCTAGGACTCAGATTCAAGTGTTCCTGGCCCCAAGGTACTCTATCTACTATGCCACCCTGACTCTTCTAATCTTCATTAGATTATATTGAGAATAGGAGTGAACTGTGCTTAAGGAAAATTACTTTGACAGCTGTGGAGGATGGAGTGAGACCCATGGAAAAACTATCGCAGTAGTTCAGATGGGAGATGATGCTAGCCTGTGTGAGCAGAAGAAGGGGTGAGATAGGTGAGATGTTGTGGAAAGAGAAGTGACGAGCATTTGTAATTGCTAGGATACGTGGGGTGAGGGACAGTGAGGAGTTGAGGATGATGCCAGAGTCACAGTTCTTGGAGACAAGAAGGGTGGTAACCTTGACAGAAATAGGGAAGTTTGAAAGAAGGACAGGTATAAAAGCTAATTATTATTTTTGAGGAAAGACAAGTTCAGCTTGACACGTGTTGACCTTCATATGTCTGTGGGAGATCCATTTTGAAATGTCCAATAGGCATTTGGTATTGCAAAATTATGCTCAAGAAGGATTTAAGCTTCAGATCTGGGAATCTTCTGTCTATGGACAATAATTAAGCCCATGAGGTCATCAAGCGAGAGAATGTAAAAAGAAAAGAAATTGCCCCATGACAGAGGGTTGGAGGTACACCTACAGGTAGCGAATATGAAATAGTTGGTGATCCAACAAGGAGATTGAGAAGTTGTCAGACATGTTGGAAAACCAAGAAAGAATGGGCTATGAAACCCAGAGAAGAGATCACATCCAAAAAGAAAGGGTGGTTTATTGATAGTTTCGAATGCTGCAGAGTGGTCAGGAAGGATAAGAACTGAAACAAGATCATTAGATTGGGTCATTCAGAGATCAGCGGTAACTTTGGAGAGAGAAGTTTCAATGAAGGAATGAGGTCAGAAGCCCAATTACAAAGAGTTCAGCAATGAGTCAGAGAAGTGGAAGCAGAAGGTAGAAATAATTTTTTCCAAGAGTTTGAATACGAAAGAGAGATGCAGGTTAATATCTTGAGGGAATGGTATGAAGCAGGTAAAAATAAAAGGACAAAGTAGTGGACTTGTCAATTTTTAAACCAATAGAAAAGGTGAAGGAGCTAGATATAAAGATGAGAAGAAGTACAAGAAACATTTATCAAACTTGTGGAGGATCCAGACCTGGAACGGAAAGATAATATATTAAATAAATGAATCAACATTCAAAAAAACTCAACAGGCTAGAATGATGGGTTGATTTTTTTAAAAGGATTATACTTAAAAAAATGTAAATTCCTATAATTATAGTTTTTTGTTTACATCAAAACAGAATGGAGAACTCTCAATAGCAATTTATATGAAAAAATAGATCTTTTCAATGATTGTTGACTCAATATGATGCAATAATATGACAAGGCTGCTTAAAAGAGCTAATGTGATTGGGGAGTAGGGTATGAGGGGTCCAGACCTGTGGTTCCACTGCTGAAGTGAACTCCCAGTGAAGATATGTCTTCTAACAATCTGGCCAATGACTGTACAGTAATTTGTAGTCTGGGGTTATATTAATGGAAGTACAATGTCCGGTACAGAAGTACAGAAGCCTCTTGATGAGGGTGAAAGAGGACAGTGTAAAAGCTGGCTTGAAACTTAACATCAAAAAAAAAACTAAGATATTGGCAACTGGTCCTATCCCTTCTTGGCAAAAAAGGGAGAAGAAATGGAAGTAGTATCAGATTTCATATTATTGAGCTCAAAGGTCACACAGATGGCAGCTGCAGTCATGAAATTAAAAGATGCTTGCTCCTTGGAAGGAAAACTATGACAAATCTGAACAGCATACTAAAAAACAGAGGCATCACCTTTCTGACAAAGGTCCATATAGTCAAAGCTACAGTTTTTCCAGTAGCAATACATGACTGGGAGAGTTGGACTATAAGGAAAGCTGAGTGCCACAGAATCAACACTTTTGAATTGTGGAGAAGACTTTTGAGAGTTCCTTGGACAACAAGGAAGTCAAATTAGTCAATACTTAATTCTGGCTATTCATTGGAAGGCCAAATACCAAAGCTGAAGTTTAATCACTTTGGCCACATAATGAAGAGATGGCACTCACTAGAAAAGACTCTGATGTTGGGAAAGATTGAAGGCAAAAGAAAAAGGAGATGGTAGAAGAGGAGATGGATAGAGAGAATCATGTAAACAATGAACATAAACTTGGACAGACTTTAAGAGATAGTGGAGGGCCTAGCATACTATGGTCCATGGGGTCATGAAGAGTTGGACATGACTGAATGACTGAACAACAATAATGTCCAGGTAAGGGGAACATTAATCAATTGGAGAAAATGATGCCTATTATGAAAGACTTAACAATACTAAAATTTACTTGAGGACAGCAACGATATTTCATAAAAAAAAAAATCTCCCCTAGCACCTAGCAGAGTGTTCTACACAACATGGAGACTTAATAAATATTTGTTGAACAAATGAATGAAGAATGAACAAATATAAAGAAGAGTTGAAGGAATTTGGAAAGATCAGCCTAGAGGACAAAGGATGTAAAGGACTGTCATAGAGAAGAGGAAATGGATTTTGTATGGTTCCACGAGGTGAGTCTAACGACCAAGGGTAGGAGTTATTGACATTAAGATTTTAGGCTCCTCCTTTAGGGACCTCAAGCCTCTGCTGCTGTGGTTGTCCTAGGAGGAAGGGAAAACCTCAATACAGAAGTGTCATACGAGCAACAGACAGCGCCATGTATGGATACGCTTGCATTACAAATGGACTCCCTTTGTTAGTATTGGTGATCCTGGTTCTTTGGTTGACTGCTCTCGGAACTCCAGTTAGGTACAACCAGTGGCAGCTCTAGCTTCCATTTTTAGAAGTGAATAGAAATACAGACACAGTTTTTAGATGTCTGATACATCTGATCACACTCCTTGGGAAGGAACAGAAAAATATTCACAAGAGGCTGAAGGGGCCCATTCTCCCCAAGAGACTGTGACTGTTTCCAAATATAACTAGGGTTTGGCACTTACAATCTGGCTTCAACCTATGTTTCTGAACTTATTTCCTATTTCTTCCTCTCACATAGTCTACATTCCAGACAAAAAGGCCTACTTGCTCTTCTTCATACATGACTTTCTGTCTTCCACCTCCACATCTTTGTAGAGAGTAAGCCCAGTGTCTCTTGTTCTGGGCACTGTGCTTCTGTAAATGAATCCTAAGATAGTATCCACTTTTTTGACTGTCATGTTACCACTGGCTCAGATTGAGCTTGCAACTCACTAAAATACCCAGGATATTTTCTTGCAAACTGCGGTTTAGCCAAACTGTTTCCATCCTATATTGTGTGGTTAATTTTTTTACCCCAAGTATAAAACTTTATATTTCAATTTATTAAACTTCTCATTAAATTTGGCCCATTTTTAAGTCCATAGGAATCTTTTTTCATCCAGACTTTCACTCAGTATGTTAGCTATCCTTCCCTTAGTTCAAATTCCCTGTGTCTTGGTTTCCTTATTTATAAATTTGAGGCTAATATCATCCTGGCTAGGACAGAGGAATATTTTGATTGGCTCAAAAAAAACCATGCTTAAAAGCATTTTGAAGGAGTAATTTTATGACTAAAGATAATACATAACTGTTTGGAGAAAATAAAAGGCGTTTCACAAACACAAGATACTATTATTAATTTGCATGGCTGTGTGGCATAATTCAAATATGTTTCTATTCTAGTGCATCATTTTTGAAAGATGAGGGAGGCATTCCATTGACTTTGGCTTATGCCTTATGAAATCATTTCAATACTAGCCCTTCTTTATGTCATCAATTGAGGGAATTCATGAGAACAATGGAATATAGCAATTTTTTGGCTTTTTGGAGTCTCTTTTCTTAAATTCCTGTCAATCCAGTTTTATAATCAAAGTACGTTCTTTTGAGACTTAAGATGACAGCTGGAAGCCAGTTGGTATATTTATTATAAAAGGTTGTTGGTGGAGAAAATTTAAATTGAAAAAATCTCCAGGGAAATTATATTGCTTTGGAAAAACGTAAGTATTAACAAGGTTTGAGGTGTTTTTTGAAGGTGAGAAACTGTGTTGAGCTTTTCTTTCTCTTTACCCTCCCCTTGAAAAACATAATCAGCATTGGTATATATGTTCTTCAATTGTGCCTATTCTTACCAAAAATATTTTTCTGATATAAATCATGTTCAATATAAGTTTCAAAATTAATATGATTTCCTTTATTCACAGAAGGCTTTCCTTTTTATAAAAGAAGATACCTAACTTGGGAACAGTCTTTGAACCCCAGATAGGTTCTATAAGTAAATACGATTATTTCAATTAAAAATTTTAAAGGTAAAATATTGAGATGTGTGTATATACACACACAGACACACATACACACATACAGGCAAAGTATCTATATTTAAACCTTTTTAATGGACTAGGTAAGAAAGAATAGGGAGAAATTACTAGCCTTGCATGCAAATTATCTCATTACATATCTGAGCAGATTTTTAGACTGAGCATAGAATGTCAAACTGGATGAGCTAAAATTCTGCTCAGAGAAACAAAATGATATTTCTATCATTACTGGAAAGTACATTCTTTTTTAGTCATTTCAAATAAATTAGTGATTTAAATAGAAGTCAACATGGTCATTGATGCACAGATTACCATGGAGCTAGGAGGAACCTTGGGAGAACACCTTACAGGTCAGACTAACTACCATCATTTAAAATTGTACATTAGAAATGTAATTGTTTCAGAAATTATGTTTCTCGTAAACATCAAAAACTAGACAAATACTGTACTAGATACTCATCAGTAGGGATGTTTCTCCAGCATTTCAGGTCACAACTCATCCACCCCTGTCTATCCTGTGTGAATCCTGTTGATGATCTCCCAAAATTTGCTTCTACCCAAAGTGCTCATGGCCTTGCTTTCTTTCTCTACATTCTAATTTTACTAGTTGAGCACATTGGCTGGCCATCAGTTACCCCTTGCTCTCACTATAATCCCATCTTCCTTTTCATTCATACTTTGATCTATTCCCTTCATAGTTCTTTGTTATTTGTTGCAAACTGCTCACATACACCATGCACCTCATCACTGTCCCATGACCAATACTTAATTTAAATTATTCAGAAATGGTAGTATTCCATGACTTACAGATATGCAATAAGCCAGTAGAATACAGATATTAAAAAAAAGATGGAGAGGTAGTTAGGTGACGCAGGGAGTAGAGCACTGGCACTGGAGTCAGGAGGACCTGAGTTCAAATTTGGCCTCAGACACTTGACACACTTACTAGCTGTGTGACCTTGGGCAAGTCACTTAACCCCAATTGCCCTGCCTTCCCCCCTCAAAAAAAAAAGATGGGCCTCTGTTCCAGGGAGAAGTTTGGGATCATCAAAGGAGCTATGAAGTTTTCCAAAGGCAGTACAGCCCATTGTCCTCCTCCCATGTAGTTCTGGGCCTAATTATTTTTCCTTTTTTAGTATGTGACCAAGATCTACATATACATATGTGTATATGTAATATACACACACACATATATATAACCTATATAAATATGTACACATATATTGATTATACTGCTTGATTATCAGGCTATATACATTTAGTAAGTACTTATGTATTGCTTTTTCATCTGTGTATGAATTCAAGGTCCCTAGGATTTTCCCCAAAGGCAAACAGAATTTGAGAGACACTGAGAGGTGATGATATCCCAGTCCTCTCTAGGAAAGAGAAAGAACAGGGAAAGATATGCTGCCTCAAAACTGTCCTGTGTTAGGCAGCTGTATAATAGGCTAGAGAGTAATATGAGATATGTATGTGATCTATGGGATTGAGGCACTTCTTTATATTGCTATTGAGATTTTGACTCCCTATTACTCTGTGGGTCGGGGGCGGGGCAGGTGAGATCAGTGGCTACTGTTAGATTCAGATTTGCTGATCACCATCCAGGCATCTATAGGTTAGCAGCAGGGTCCACCGGATTGCACTACAGCAGTTAGGGGGGTAGCTGTGGAAGCTACCACTGCTAAGGCCTGAGACTCCTATCAGAAGATGACTGAGACTACCAGAGACCAGAGCACTAGGGAAGCTGAGCACAAAGAGATAGGACTCCAACTATGGAGGCTAGAAGCCAAAGACAATACATCAGCTGGTAAGCAAGGAAGAGAAATGTGATTTTTTTCCCACTGCTTTCCTCCAGCTTTCCCTCATCATATGCTGTGTCCTGGAATTTTAAAGGCATAGACCTCTCTCCATATTCCTTTTAAATAAATGGTAGATATGAGTGGTTTAAGAATTTCCTCCTACCACCTCTGAAGAGCTGAGAAGGTAATCAAAAGAAGGTTTATGAGATAATGGAGGTGGATGGCTCCCTTTAAGAGCATTTAAATTATTCCTTTCGTTTTTACTAAATTCAATAAATTAACACCATAGTATGTTGAATATCTGAGTCCTATGAATGCAAGGATCTGTCACAAGAGGACAACCTAGACATGGAGTGGGAGTTTCAGAGTGTTAGAATTTGTATTTTCTAAAACATTTTTAGTAATATTCTATGATATCTTCTCTAGATAACTCCAAAATGGCCAAAAATGGGGGAACAATTAAAGCACTTGCAAGCTGAGCTGAGTGCCCTCTGGTGGCAAATGAGGCTACTGAAACTTTTAGGAAAGCTATCCTTTTTAAGTTAGAGTGGAACTGATGTAGCTATTGGGCTCCTGGCTCAAAGAGCACACAACCCCCATGGATGATGCCGATATTGCACTCCCTCACAGGATAATTAATATAGTGACAAGCTGCCTTTCTGCAGGCTTTAGCTAGACAACACTGGTGTTGATTTGGATTACTCACACATAGGACATGGCCAGAAGTATTTCAGGTCTCACAAACAAGTAACTAAAAAAGTCACATAGAGTAAACCATAATGACTACCCTAGACTCTTACTAGAAATAACTTGATACAAATATTTTGCATAAACAGAATTGAATTGGCCAATGTAGGCAAAAAAAAGCTCTATTAAAGAACTATAAAATCATTAGGAGTAAATTTTAAATGTTTGCTGAGTCTATTTTTGTGCACAGTGCATATAATGTATTCTTAGAAAATGTAACATTCCAAAATTTTATTATATTTCATGCAACAATAAAAAGTTCCTTTGAAAGCCTGGATGATGATGACAACTACTACATATCTCTGTGACTCAGAATTGTAGCTATTGAATCTTGAGTTTTTCCCACCATAAATTTTAAAATTAGCTAACTAGATATTAGCTCAAGGTATCATTAATGAGTTAAGCATATTAGCATAACATTCTGAGATTTTCTTCCTATTCCAGTGTGGAAATGTGGAACAGTTGTTTTTTGTTTTTTTTTTAGTTTGGGTTTTGATTTTTTTTTCTTTTCTTTTTGGCAAGGAAGCTCTAGTAACCAATTTCCTACTCAGACAAAGCATTGCTTGGAAAGCAGTAGGAAAGCAGTATTACGTGAAGTTATAGATCGTTGGGGTTTTTTTACACAGAAACTGAAAAAAAACTACAGTTTAAATAAATTGTCTGTTGCAAGTGATCCCTCGAGTCACCAATGCAGATCAGCATCTAGACTTTAAATTACATCTTACAGAGTTGCTTGGGGCACTGAAAGTTTAAGTACGTATCAGAAACAAGACTGGAACTCAGTTCTTCATGATTCCAAAGCTGTCACTCTATAAACAATGTCTCCTCTCTTTAGTACTTAAATATTACTAAAAAGTAACACATGTCATTTTAAATACTTGCATACAACATATATCTTTTCAACTGCTGGTTTCTGTGTAAGTAAAGAAAAAGGCACAGTTATCAAAGATAACATTTTTATAGCACTTTGAAGTTCAGATATTTTATCTCCTGTAAGTGCCTCAGGTATCAGCAGATTCTCTCTCCCTCCCCCTCCTTCTCTCTCTCTCTCTCTCTCTCTCTCTCTCTCTCTCTCTCTCCTCTCATTATTGTTCAACAAATTCCTTCCCCAGTTTGTCTCAAACTGAAAAGTGCAATTTCTAGTAAATGACTCATAACCAGGTAAAAAAATTTGCAAAATATGGAACAATATAAAATTTGGCATTTGACATCATAAGCCCTAAAAAAATTTCCCAGGTTAAGTCCACAATAAAAGTACTATACTTAGTATTTATTGGATTATAGTTATTCAGGAAATTTTTCCTATATTTAATAACACTGTAATAGATGGTAAAGATAATAAAGCACTTTATCCAAGGGGTATACAGGGAACTAATTGAAACATATAGTAATATGAGACATTCCCCCCATAGATAAATCTTCCAAGAATAAAGAGGAAATTTTCAAAAGACAAAAAGCAAGCTATCAATGGCCATATGAAACAATGCTCCAAATCATTGATAAGAGAAATGTAATTTAAAACAATTCTGAGGTTCCATTTTTCACCCATCAGATTGGCAAAGCTAAATAAATAAATGAATGAATGAATGAATGAATGAATAGATAAGTGAATGAATGAACGAAGAGATATAGATAAATGAATGAATAAATGAATAAATAAATGAAATGACAGTTGTTGGAGGGACTATCTTTGAATTAGTCCAGCTATTCAGGAATGTATTTTGGGAATATAACCAAAAAGTCACTAAACCGTGCATATCTACCCTTTAACCTGCCAATACCACTACCAGAAATATGCCACAGAGAGATAAAAGAAAGTAAGAAAAGACCTCCATATACCAATAAATTTATGGCACCACTTTCTGTTGTAGCAAAGAAAGATAAAAGACATGCTCTTGAGGAGCTCACAGTCTAATGAAAATGAAAACATGCACATACAAAAATACTATGTTAATCCATTGCTGATGGACCTGTGAATTGGTTCGACGCTTCTGGAAGATAATTTGGAATATCTTTTGACCCAGAGAGCCCACTATTGGGTTTATACTCAAAGGAGCTTAATGACACTTTAAAAAGACCCATATATACACAAAAAAGAAAGCCTTCACATTAACACCATTG
>CM053622.1:646139150-646158726 GCA_028646595.1 Phalanger gymnotis | reverse complement strand
TTCCCTTCAGCTACCCTAATACTGAGGTCTCATGAATCATACACATCATCTTTCCATGTAGGAATGTAAACAAAACAGTTCAACTTTAGTAAGTCCCTTGCAATTTCTTTTTCTTGTTCTTTTTCTTGATTACCTTTTCATGCTTCTCTTGATTCTTGTGTTTGAAAGTCAAACTTTCTATAGCCAGTATCTTTTTCTGTTATTTGCTCATTTTCCAGCATATTTCTTGACTTTTAATTCTATGGTAAAGAGGGGCTCTACTTCCAGAGTAGAGAGGTCACTGTCCCAAGCTTCAGGTTTCTTTGTGTTACTATTTTCAGAGATAATTCTGGGGACCTGTAAGTTTTTGGTTTTTCCAAGGTGGTACGATCTAAGGAGAGGTGTATTTACTACTCATCTGACCTGTGGTCTGGTCTATGAATGATCCAGAACTGTGATGAGGGTCCCAGCTCCCCTGCTTCCACAAGTTCTGTTGTGCTAGTGCTCCTCCTCACCCTGAGACTGCAACCTAGATCCAAATGTGGGCAATGCAACAGAGTGCTGCCCTCAGTGCCAGCAAAAGGTCTCCTGTAAACTCCTTTTTTCCAGTTGTTTGACCCCCTGAGCATCTTTGGGCTGAGAAATCTGGAAATTTCCACTGCTGCCACTGATTAAGTCACCTCCAAGACCTACTGCTGATTTTCTGGGTCTTGGCCTGTGCTACACCATGCTCCACTCTCATCTCTGTGTAACAGACCTTTCCTGCAGACCTTCTGAGTTGTCTTGGGCTGGAAAATTATTTCCCCTTGTCTTTTTGTGGGTTCCACTGCTCCAGAATTTGTTTTGGGGCATTATTTAAAGTTGTTTGGAAGCATTTTGAGGAGAGCCCAGGATAGTTCCCCCCTGTCCTCCACCATCTTGGCTTCATCCAAGATTAAACATTCTGCTTGTCCTCAGAATATAAAATCAAGAGCAACAGATTGAGTTGCAAGGATGGAAATTTTGGCTTAATGTAAGGAAAAATGTGATAATAATTAGATTTGTGTACAAATAGAGTGGGCTACCTCGAGAGGTATTGGGCTCCCCTCATGGGAGGCCTTCAAGCAGGGGCTAGATGACCACTTGTTGGTTATGTTACAGTCTGGATTCTTTTTGCATATGGAAATAAACTGTACAATGTGAAGAAACATTAAAAAAAAGTCCTCACATATGTATATAATGCTTTAAGGTCCACAAAGTGCTCTCTTCAAAATGACCACATAAAATACATTGTACAAGTACTATCCCCATTTACCAATGAAGAGAACTAGAGAACTTAGAAATATCCAAGTGTCTTTCCATTCTAAAATTCCATTATCCTGTGATTATGTCACACAGCTTAGCAATACCTTGGCAAAGAACACACTGCAATGTCAGAGTCAGGATTAGAACCTAAATCTCCTGAATTCCAGGCCAGTGCTCTTGATACCCTCCAGTGTCATGTTCTATTTTGTTTGCCTTCTAATTTTAACAAAAATAACTGCAATTTTAATGAACTGGGACAAGCAAATCCAAATTCAAAAGAATATCATTAGAAACAAAGAAGATATGTATATATACATACATATATATGTGATTCAAGACAGAAATATGTTATTACTTCTTTGTCTATAGAATAATTTGAATGTATCAAAGACCTTTGGTTATTACCCTTCTATTATTCTCAAAAACATTTTTATAATTGAAGGCAAATTAATACATGCAATGATACTAATGGGAATTTCACTGTCCTCTTACAAGGTGCCCTAGTTTCTACAAAGCATATCATTTTCCTGGTAAGTAGCACGACAATAGGATTTTTTTTATCCCTCAGGAAGAGGCAATGCTTTTCCCTGAACTGCCACTATGGGGCCCTATATTCTATGGACCAGCAATTGGAGAAGAGAAAGGAAGGGTTGAAGGATTTTCTAAAGGAGGAGGAAAAAGGACTCTACTCATTGGCATCATAAGTATTAGCATTTCTGCCCCCAAGTACCCAGATACTCAGTTGTAGAAGGATATGTGACAAATTGTCTTTTATTGAATTCACAGAATCTTTTGGCAGCTGTCCAAATCAGTTTTGTATGTATAGAGAGACAAGCAAAAATATCTGAATATACAGTATTTCAGAGAGGGAGTTAAATATGAAGAAAGGCATATCTGAGCCCGTGTAGGTTTGAAATCACCCTCCATTCTTCCTGGGCAAAATGTTTAAGAGAACAAGATTTTATCAAGGTGCTATCAAAAAGTCTGTCCTCATCTGCGTTAATCTTGATACATTTTGATGGGAGACTGATCCTGTGTCTCTATATCTAAATGTTCCACTTCCGCAGATAAAATAGACAAGGAAGGATAGAACTGAAGTCCATGTCCTCATTAATGCTTTACAACTGTTTTTATAATCACAAAGGTTTAGAGACAGTTTGAATTCACACACTATTTGATTACAAACTGTGAAAAAAAGAGATGGCATATATTAGGCTGAGAACAAGTTTCTTCTTTTAAATTATACTATTCAGCTACAAACATGTTTGCCCATAAATTTTCAAGAATAGCTTAAATCCTTTGGTAAATAGAGAACAACTTTGATATTTACTTCTAAATGCTTTGACAATCTGCCATATTAAATTCAGGTGTAAGATTAGTGCTTTCCCCAAAGAGAAAGTGCAAGTGGCAAATGTCTATAAAATGCTTTTAA
Organism: Phalanger gymnotis; assembly: GCA_028646595.1. Classification (NCBI taxonomy): domain Eukaryota; kingdom Metazoa; phylum Chordata; class Mammalia; order Diprotodontia; family Phalangeridae; genus Phalanger; species Phalanger gymnotis. Next base: position 646,156,031 of record CM053622.1, on the reverse strand, counting down.
AATCAAAGAACATTAAGCACCACATATTGCTATAAATAAATGTAACAGCAGGAACAGGAGAACTTTATGGCACTCAGGGAATTTTTATATATTACTTTCATGTATTAATTAGATGCCATTTTAGTGACAACATTAAAACAATTTAAACCCATGAAATAGCATAACATTCATTCAATTGCACATTTCAAAACAAATTGCTACAAATGGTGATCAAATCCACTTTTGTCTCCCTTGTTTACTTTAGAAGCCCCATATCCCAACAACTCTTTCCAATGACCATGATTACGCAAATTCCATCATTTTTCCATTACATGGAGAATAAAAACAAAAAGTATATTTAAAGATAATGATGCATAAATATACAAAATATTATTACTTTCAGAGTATTTATAGCTTTAAATTGCCTCCAACTCAGCATGCCTAATTCTATAGGCAAGGATTCAGCCTCACCAATGCTAATGGGACACTATATCTCAGTTCAATTTCAACAAATCTATGTTGAGTTCATACAATGTAAAGCATTGTGGACAGGGACTGGTGAGAACACAAAGACAAATGGATTATCGTCTTGTTCTTCAAGGAATTTACATTCTAATGGTAAAATAAGGCAAGTATGCAAATAATTATAATACAAAGCAGTGAGAGACTGTAATATAACAGAAAGATATTGGAGTTGAGAGCAAAAGATCTTACATGAAGATCCAGCAAAGGAAAACAAGAAGGAAAAGACGGGTAGGAGGAGACAGCAATGTCATGAAAACCTAGAGAAGAGAGTATATACAGGAAAGAAAGGTGATAAAGTCAAATGATGTAGAGAGATCAAAAAGATAAGGATTGAGAAAAGGTCATTAGACCTGACAATGATGAAATGACTGGTATCTTTGGAGAGGGTAGTTCAATGAAGTCAGAAGCCATATTGCAGAATGTCTACAAGCATACGAGAGGAAGAAAGTGAAGGCAATTCCTATAGACAGCTTTTTCAATCCAGTTAGCTGAGAAGGGGGAAAGAGATATAGGAAACATATATCAGGGATGGTCATATCAAATGAGGATTGTTAAAATAAAAATCATGAGTATATTTGTAGGCAGCAGAAAAGAAACCAGTAGATAGGGAGAAATTGAATATTAGATAGTTAGAAGAATCTGCCAAAGAGGACAGGAAGGTCTAATGATCAAAAGTACATGTAGAATGATTGGCCTTAGTAAAGAGAAAGGCTTCTTCTTCATCCAAAATAAAAGATATGGTGTGCGAAAGTGTCTGATTAAGGTGAGTGGAGAAGGAACGGAGCTTCAACTAAAGCATTCAATTTTTTTTTCAGCAAAGTATGAAGTCAGATATTAAGCTAGCAGATGGAGAGGAAGGCCCATGAGAAAAAAGGTATGGAACAGCCACCTTAGAGGGTAAGATATCTAACCAATTTGTTGTTCATTTGGGGTTTTCTTGGCAAGACAGTGGAGCAGTTTGCCATACTTTCCTCCATCTAATCAATTAGGGAAGTGTAAAAGACCTGTCTTGATGCAGTGAGTTCCTAGTTAAATCAGATAACATAAATTTGTAGACCTAGTTAATGATTTTCTCCAGTTCTATCAAGAAAGGAAAGAGGAAAGGAAGAAAATTGCCTATGTCCATTATATCAACCAAGAAAGATACCACAGAGAGTAGATAAAATGTAAGAAGAGGAGTGGGTGAGACATGCAGTTTGCAAGAGGCAAAATCTAAGAGAGAAGCCATTCTGAGCCCATGGCCTCCAATATCTATAAACCTATCTGCAAAGTATAGATAACAAGCAAACTAAGTTTGAGATTGTCACGTAAAAATCTAATGAGATAACAGTGATATAGCACCTAGCATAATTGCTGGCACAGAGTAATATGCAAAGTAATTCTATACATAGTAGACCCAACAAGCACCTTTTTCTACTATGTGAAAGCCTATTCACTAGTGATTCACTATTCCTAAGGAAAAAAATTGGACATCATAGATATCACAACCAGGAATATAGTTCTAGAAGGATATACCTTATTCAAAAGCAATGGAATAAATGGGGGAGGTAAAAGGGGGAAGAGGTAGGTATAGAATATTAATGGCATTAAGATACGAGGTTTCAAAGGGGAAATCATGGTGAAGGGCATTTGGGTAAAAGGTCAGTGGAGTCAGAAAGAGAACCAATATTGTCATACACATACCTATATAACAATTACAAACTACCTAGACAGAAAGAGGAAATTGATGAGGAGGGTAGGGAACAGAAAACAAACCTAGTAGGCAAGATGCAGTAGTGATGGGAGATTTCAATTATCCAAATATTTGCTTTAATTCTTTCTCTCTTCCCCAATCAAAATAGCTAATAACTTCTTGATTTGCCTCAATAATAGTTTTAAAATAGAACAAACAAGAAAAGTCTGTTCTAGAACTGAGTCTCAGCATTAAAGAGGAACTTGTTGCTGAGGCAGAAGTAATAGGAACCTTGAAAAAAATGAACATTCCTCAACTTAAGAGTTTGTAATAGAGGGGGAAAAAAAGATTTGGGAATAGTGTGGCAAGTAAATTAAATTTAAGAGGATAGATTTTAAAGAATTCAGCAGAAATACAATCAACTCATGGACTAAGATTCGACAAGAGAAGTAAGGCCCAGATATGGATAGGATGGATGCTCACAAGAATGAAATTCTAAAGACACGAAGAGAAACAATTCTGCTGAGGAAAAAAAAAAGGGTAGTTGTTTAAAGAGATCAAAATGGATCCATGGGAATTCAGCAAGTGACTTAGATTCCTCAAAAAAATGTTCAGAAGATGGAAACAAGGGCAGATTGTACTTTAGTGATCAAAGTGCTATAGACTTTGTTCTTGTTATAATTGAATGCCATCAGAATTTTTAAAAAAACACATACAAATTCAGTATCTTATTGTTAGCCATTATTTTTATAGATACCTAATATATTTTAAACTACAGCAAGGTGGATTTTCAAAATGGCTTTAAACACTGTTTTCATAATAAACTTGATTGTTCCCTTATTCTAAAGAAAAGAATAGGGTCCGTTGTAAATAACAAGATGAAAGGAATAAAAGCCAGGATTAGAGACAGTAAGGTGGCTGTTTATTCTTTTGTATCCTGGTAGTGATGAAATAAACAAATGCTTGTACAATATGTATTACTGTGGCTGCTTGTTGAATAAACGATAAAGGGAAAGGAGAAAGGGCTACTACTTACTGCTTCGTGGTCACAGCAAGTTAAAACAGTGGAACTTTTAATTACTGGGTGGTGGCATGTTTTTCTTAAGAATGCCAACTGAAGAGTTGTGTAAAGGCTTCAGGGTTTGGACATGTGCTGTCTCTGATTCTCCATTTCTAGTCTGGGCCAGCTATGAGCATGGAGTCATCAGTCTGGGGAAGGGGCACCCCAGAACAGCTGCAGACTCTTAGATCTTCCAATGGTCACATTCAACGTCTCATATACATAAACTATCAGTTGCCCAACCCAGCACACAAGCCCGTGCAGCTGTCCCTCACACTCCTTCATCAGAACATTCCTAAAGAGCATAAAGTTAAACCCCATCTACTATTCAGATACCCTCCAATACGTAGATAGATAATATGTTTTTTAACTATGGCTTTTGTCAGAGATATGAGTAGCTATTAAAGTTCCCCATAGATGTCTGTGTACTTATTTGGGGGCCATTTTCTCCTTTTTTGTCTTTCTCTGGTACCTGGTCCTTAAAATAACTAAATCTATTAAAATGCCTAATTGCTTCAGGGTTTTTATATTTCCTGGGTGGATAAGCACTAAATTCTGCAATAATCCAAACTACTATAGATTTACTATATTTCCTAAAGAAATACTAAATTTGGGGCAGCTAGGTGGCGCAGTGAGTAAAGCACCTGGCCTGGAGTCAGGAGGACCTGAGTTCAAATTCGACCTCAAACACTTGACACACAAGCTGTGTGACTTTGGGCAAGTCACTTAACCCCAATTGCCCTGCCTTCCCCCCTCAAAAAATAGAAAAAAAAGAAAAACTAAATTACATTTGTTATAATGGAATTCAAAAGGGGTTGAAGAATCACAAATTTTTGTAGGACTCCCCACACATTTTTAAAAATTTAACTTTTTACAATTGAAGGCAAATGATAATAGCTATCCTTTATATTGCACTATAAAGTTTGTAAAACATTTTACACATTTAAATAATGTGTAAATTTAATTTATTTAATCCTCATGATAATCCTATAATATAGATGCTATTATTATCCTCAATTTACAAATGAAGAAACTGAGGCTGAGAAAGTTTGTGACTTTCCCAGGGTCACACAGCTAATAAGCAACTGAGGGAGGATTTGAATGCAGGTTTTCTTGACTCCAAGTGTCGAACACTCCATCCCTTACACCGCCAAGTTGCCTGACATTATGCAACAGTGCAAAATTCTCAATTAGTAGCTGAATATTCTACTGAAAATGCTCCCTTATTTGCACAGCATGGCTGTAAAGGAGCAGTGGAGTCAGAAGACAGGTCTTCCTTTAACCAGCCATTTGACTTAGGAAGAGACACTTCAAATTCCCTGAGCTTCATTTAAAAAATGGGAAGACTATTAATTTTGTTACTTACATCATGAAATCATTCTGAAGATTAAATAAAACAATCTCAGAATCAGTGTTGGATGGTTCCTCAGAGGCCACTTGAGAATTGGAAGGGAGCCAAGAGGTCATCTCATCCAACTCATAATCTGAACAAGAACCTTGTCTACAACATATTTGTTAAGTGACCATCCAGCCTTCGATTGGAGGCCTCCAGTGCAGGGGAATCCACCCACTGTCTCCTGAGGAAGCCCAATTGTGGAATAATTTTAATTGTTAGAAAGTTTTCTGTATATCAAGCCTTTATTTGCTTCCTTGCAGACATACTATATACAGATTTTGAGGGATTTTCTATTCAAGTATTAAATATATAGCCTTCAATTGGATCTTCTCCTTGCCATAGTCACAATAACATTGAAATGTGCTGGATTCTCATTTTTTACAAAGATTTATAAACTACTAAAAGTTGATTTTAGTACTCGTTTCATTTTTTCTTAAATTTATATTGCCTCTTTCTTCCAAACATTTCATTTTTTTAAAAAAAATTGGTTTGAGGACTATCAGGAGAAAAAGAAATACTGATTCCTTATTTAAGAAACAGATGGACCAAATAAATCCTTATGAAATACTGAAAGGATCATTTCGATTCGATATAAGCAATGAACATAAACAGAAGGAAAATAGAGCTCAAATTCACTGCAAATTGCTATATATCATCTACTAGTAATACTGAATCCTAAGTTTGCACATTACTTCTATAAGAGGTTTTAGCAGATGAATTGTGACAGATGAATCTAAGCACATTAGCTCTATTTTTCTAGTTGAAAAACCTAATGTTAATTGCAACATTAACACCTTGGTGCAATTGTTTCAGCTGGTTAGAAATTCAATAGCATGTTAGCACACCAGGCAACATTTCGAGATCCAGAGAGTCTGACACCTGAGAACATTACAGGGTGAGAGAGGTCAGAGTTATTTTTTAAATTCGTCAATGGGTATGAAATAAGATTAAGTTTGACTAAATCAGACCCGAGGAAACTGAAACACAGCTGCCTGACAGGTTTAGTGTATAGGACAATTGGCATATGTCAGGTCTTTTTACTAAATAATATAGACAGGACTTGTTAGCAAAATAATAGAACATTTGTAGCTAAGCAAAGACTAGAGTAAATGTTTAGGGAATACATTTTCCATGAGGAAGGTTGTCAAATGTTGACATATGAAGAATTATAATACCTGTTTTAAATATCAAATCAGTTGTGCAAAGAAGACAGGTTTCTCAAAGTCTTGTTAACTTGTAGTTGTACTCTAATGCTTTGAAGGGTAACATACCATTAATATAAAAGATTATGATTAATATTAACACCATAAATAACCTATTATTTGCCATACAGAACATAAAATTGGATATGTTTGGTTAAAGTTCCAAAAATTAATTTGAACCACTAGGAGAAAAATATTCCTTCTTCTAGTTATTTGTTTATAATTTTTTAATAAGTATTTGTAACAGGACTATGGTAGCATTACTATGTATTTATATGGTAGTTAAAATTTCAAAGGCTCCAGTGATTAGTAATTAAATTATTCTTCATACTAGTACAAAGAAGTAATTAGTTTTGTTTTGCTTGTTCTTATAGACTAGAAAACAAGGTACAAAACATGTCTTTACAAGATAATGTTTTTTCAAACATATTGTGTTTTAGAATTTGGGAGTTTTGTTTGTTTTTTGGTAATATTCCATTATATTTCTTTATATGGTGGTTAGTAAATTGATGGTTGATGTTACATGGAAACAGATTTGGACTCAGTTTAAGGGGAAATTTTCTAATAATTATAGCCATTCAAAATTGGAGGGGAAAATGATTATGTGAAGGTGAGTGAAAGGTCTTTGCTTCCTTCCCATTTATATACTAATATGCTAGTATCCTGTCTAAAAGTTGTGAGGTCAGTCGGCACATCTCTCTGGCAGAAAACAATTAAGGGATGTTGCTTTAAACACTGGCTTCCTGATTACATTTGACTTATATTTCTTTAACCTGGATATTATAACATATGCCTAATCCCTGTTCCTCTAAAGCAGTGATAGGATATCTGTCAATTATCTTATCTTAATTATCTTCTCTTGACACCTCATCTTAAACACTATACTTTGAAACATATACAGTTTGTATTTTGAATTAGATTTTGATGGAAGATAAAAGTTTTTAAAGATAGAGATCAGGAGCAAGTACATTCTAGGCAGAGGGGATGGACTATACCAATGTTGAGAAGGGGATGTCGCTGACTTCAATTCAATTCAATAAACATTTATTAAGCTCCTACAATGTGCCAGGCCCTGTACTAAGCACTGGGAATACAAACAAGAGACAAAAGATGGTCCCTGCCCTCAAGGAGTTCACAATCTAATGGGAGAACAACATGCAAACACATACAGTTATCCCTTTCAAATCATGGAGGTTAGGGGTGCTGTGTGCCTCCCCTACCCTCCACTTCCGTCTGGAAAATCTGAGTAAAACTTTTTGGCCCTCCCTTCATGCCAGAGAAGAAGTATGAATTATTATGGTATTAAAAGAATAAAATATGTTGATGTTAAACAATACTATACATATATTTTATGCATTTCTGAGTTTCCAAACTTTTTCTGTATTGTCTGCTGGGCTTCACATGTCATCTATGGCTTCTGCAAAACTCCAAAAAAAATCCCATTTAATTTCTTACGCTGATCCACAATATACTGAAACCAAAATAGGGAAAGTCACAATATAGAACGGATAACTGTATATCCAAAGCAAGTCACGCGTGCAGGCAGTTAGATGGTGCAGTGGATAGAGCGACAGGCCTCAAGTCAAGATGATCTGAGTTCAAATCTGGCTTCAGATATTTACTAGCTGTGTGCAAAGATACTGGAGTAGTTTGCTATTTCCTTCTCCAGCTCGTTTTACAGATGAGGAAACTGAGGCAAACAGAGTTAAGTGGCTTGCCCAGGGTCACACAGCTAGTAAGTACCTGGGGCTGGATTTGAACTCAATAATATGAGTCTTGCTGACCTCAGGCCCAGGGCTCTACCCCCTAGTTACCCTTAAGAAATAATAGGGAGCCACTGTAAGTTTTTCCGTAGGATGATGACATGGTTAGTTCTATGTCTTAAGAAGAGAATTTAGGCATTTGGGTAGAGATAAATTAGAAAAGAGAGAGGCAGGAATCAGAGACACCAATTAAGAGGTTAAGGCAGTAGTAGTGCAGACAAGAGGTCCCGAGGGCCTTAATTAAATTGGTTCCTATGTGCGAAGAGAGTGGGAGGGGATAGATTTGAGATATATTGTGGAGGAAAAATTCTTGCCAATTTATGGGATACAAGGAACAAGAGACAGAAAGGAACCAAAGATTACTCCTGGATTATGAACCGAAATGACTAGAAGAATGATGGCACTACCCACCAAACAAAGGCCATTCGGAGGACAGGTAGGTTTAGGAAAGAAGAAAATGAATTCCTTTTTAGACTTGTTGAGTTTGAATTGCAAATGGGACATCTAGCAGGAGATGTCCAGCAAACAACTGGAAATGTGGGACTAGAATTCATGAGAGAGAATACTGCTAGATACATAAACATGAGGATTATAAGTGAACCCACAGAAGCAGGTATCACCGAGGGAGATAATTAGAGAAGAAATGACCCAGGACAGAACCTTGGGGGATATGCTTACACTTAAGGGATGGAAATTTGATGATTAGCCCCAAGAGGGACTAGACAGGTAAGAGAATCAGGACAAAGAAATGTCATTGAAGTCAAGGGATGATTAGTTTAAATGTCAAAAATTGCTGAAAGTTTTCAGACTGAGGACTAAGAAAAGGTCAGACCATATAGACTACTCTTTCTGGGAGTTTAACAGTGAAAGTGGTAGATAAGGGATGTTAATATGAGGGGATCAAAGGAACAAGAAAAGTTGCTGGGTTGTTTTCTTAAGGCCAGGTGAGACCTGAGATTTTTTATAGATAGCAGGAAAAAGGCCAGTAGATTGGGATAGATTGACCAATGATCTAGAAGATAAGGAGTGAAAGGAAGGGAATGATCACTGGGGTGAGTTTCTTAATAAATTGAAAGGAGATGGGATCAAAGGCACACTAGATGGATTAGCCTTGTCAAGAACTACCAACTTTGTTTTTAGAGACCAAAGTAAGGGTTAAAATGCAAAGAGCATTTGCTGTGTGGAGTAATGGAGATGAGGAGCTCTTTAAAAATGAGATCAATTTTCTCAACGGAAGGCAAAGATATTTGCTAAGGTGTTGGGTTAGGAATAGCACTGCTCCTCGGCACCTTCTTCCTTACTGCCTGCTTTACTACCACCCCAACCTTAATTTTTAATGGTTCCTATCAATACCATCATAGCTACCTATGATACCTATGACATCTTCTAAAGCATTTTATTTTTTAATAATGCTTTATTACAACTTGACAATCAACAAACATGAACATTTTCCTGTACAAAGAACAGAAAAGGGATTGTATATGATTAAGCAATGCTTTTAATGATGCATAGAAATTGATCCAACTGTTTGCTTAAATTTTAAGAGAGTAAACATCAGCTTTTACTCAGAGAATTCACCTAGTGACAATTTATATTTGTTTTGTTTTTGGCAGAACAATTGGGGTTAAGTGACTTTGCCAAGGTCATGCAGCTAGTACATGTGTCAAGTGTCTGAGGGCCGGTGCTCTACTCACCGTGCCACCTAGCTGCCCCTGTTTATATTTGTTTTTAAGGACAGTGATAGTCCCGCTGTAATATGCCCTTGTTAACCACATGTGGAATATTATATTCACTTCTGGATGCTACATTTTAGGAAAGACATTGATAAGCTGGAGAGTGTCCAGACAATGACAGCTAGGATGGTAAAGAGCCTCTGGTTAATTCCATATTATATTGAAGGAACTAGGGATCTTTAACCAGGAAAACAGAAGACTTACAGGAGATGTGATAGCTAAGTATTTGAAAGGCTGTCATGTGAAGGAGGGATAGAACTTGTTCTGGTTGGCCTCCGAAGGCAGAACTAAAAGAAGATGAGTAGAAATCAAGCTAAGATAAATTTTGACTTGCCATAAGGAAACATTTCTTAATAATTAGAACTATCCAAAAGTGGATGAGCTGTCTTCAGGGGTAGTATATTCATCTTCACTTAAGAACTTCAGCAAAAGTTGGAAGATCATGTGGAAGGTATTTTGTAGAGGGATTTTTTGCTCAGGTATTGGTTAGATTTGAAGGCCTCTGAGGTCACTTCTCTGAGATTCTGTGATTTTCTGATTAGATGCATAACATTTATTTTAATGAATCCATGATCATAATCTATCCATGCCTTCTTATGCTATCTTTCTTATCTATGTCTTTCCCTAAACGCTCCATAAAAAATCAACTCAACATGCTCATAGGCCTTCCTACAGATCAAGGTTCTCAATCTTTTTGTATGTAATAAACTCCTCTGGCACTCTGGTATTAATGAATCAGATAATGGTCCTGTAGATAAATGGGCAGTCTATTCAAATCTACTGGCATCTTTCCTGCTATCTACAAAAAAGCTCAGATCTCGCATGGTTTTAAAAATATAATAACAAAAGAAGAAAAAACTTCTCTTGATCCTTCGATCCTCTCAAATTTTCTTTCCATATCAATTGCTTTCACTGCTAAACTTCTAGAAAGAGTAGTTAATATAGTCCCTTGCAATCTAGCTTTCCATAGCCCCACTCAAGTGAAACAGCTTTCTTAAAGGTTGCTGGTGACCTCTTAATCACAAAATCTGATGACCTTTTCTCAATCATAGTCTCCATGACCTTTCAACAATTTTTGACATTTAACTACTTACCTTCTTCCTTGAATTCCATGACACTTCTCTTTCCTACTTCTGTGCTTGAACCCTTTCTCAGAATAATGATTTTAAATGTGTAACATAAAATACAAAGGATTACAAAGGAAACCAGTTATTTGAAATAGTTATCAGAATATTTCTAAATCCAAATTTACAAGTCCAAGGTTAAGAATGCTACAATAGATCTTTTGGTGTTTCATAGATATTAATAAAACATTAAGACTATTCATCTATTATCCTTCATTTCTCCTACTAATCAGCTCACTTTCTTTTCAAGTTATTTTATGCTTTCTCCCACATACAAATTATAGTTTATTATATGATGGCATATCTTCCACATACCTGTTGCCCTTTAAGACACTGACAATTTTGTCTTTTGGTGACAATTGTATAACATAGAAGCAGTCAGCCCTTTCTCGCCCCTGACAAGGTACGATCTCCTTGACAAGGTAGGTCCTCACTGTCTCATGGACGTGGCCTTTTATTCTGGGCCTACTGACCTAGGCTCCTTGCTTCAGAATTGAAACAGCATGAAGATCAATGATCTGATCACTCGTGCCTGATCAAGTTCACACAATTTGAGCCGGCCCTTAGGTTTGGCCTTTGAAAGGGAGAATATGCAGGAAGATCAGATAGAGAGAGGTGATAGGCAGAAGCTATATGCAGACACACACAAACACAGTTCCAGAGAGCCATGATTCTCTTCAGAGAGGCCTGGCAGATGATACCAGAAACTCCATAGAGGTCATCCTGAGGAAAAAGAGAGAAGAGTCCATAGGGATAAATGAAGGATAAGATGGCTCAGTGCTTATGGCAGCCATGTTGTGGCTGAGAAATACAGACCTCTCACTTCCCTGGCCCCATACACTGTGAGGGGTCAGCTAGGTGGCCCAATGATAGTGTTGAGCCTAGATTCAGAAAGACCTGAGTTCATATCTGGCCTCAAACACTTACACTAGCTGTGTGACCTTGGGCAAGTTACTTAACCCTATTTGCCTTAGTTCCTAATCTGTAAAATGAGCTGGAGAACGAAATTGAAAATCACTCTTTGCCAAGAAAACTACAAATGAGGTCATGAAGAGTCAGACATGACTGAAACAACTGAACAACAACATAGGGACTACCAGATATGAGGGGGTTGAACACCCTTAGCAACCACAAAATTTTTCCTGCATGGAGAGAGACCCATCTGGACTAGTACTGTAAATCTAGGGGACTGTATTGGCCCCCTGGAGAGGGAAAGCTTTACTGTATGTTGGATCAGGTCCTTTGTGGTACTTAGGAGATTAAATAAAACCTGACCTATATTCAATGTTTTGTTAGCCTGAGGGCTTACACAGAAGCTAAGGACCCATAGACACGAGCCAAATTCTCTTTTCAAAGCAAAATGAGTATGATAATTGAGAAGCCCTTAAGACTGAATGTGATCCTGGTGAGCCTGGAGCTTCAGTAATGAGTCACAAGTTACAATAATGTTTTATTATTTATAACCATATAGCATTGTTAGAAAGTTGTTAGTGATATGTGCGCACATATAAACTTGTATTTGCATATGTATAACACTAGTAATGTTATGATTCACAACCACATAGAATTGCTAGAATATTATTCATGTATACATATGTATATTCAGGGTATCCCCAGTCTTAGCATAGTTTTAATCTATTAATAATTTAAAACTTTAAGCTATGCGTTTGTATATAAGTATACATATGTTAGAAGGTTCTTATTGTTATGTACATACATACAGGGTATCCCAAAAATCTTAGTGCAGTTTAAACTGCTGATAGTTACCTGACCCTTTCAGATTAGAAAAGTGGTTTACATACAAGGCTTCTGTGAAGCAAAGGCTAAAGGGATTATCATCCTTATGTTTGCATCTGAAAAAACTACAGCTCAGAAAGATCAAGTTTGACTTACCCAGGATCATACAGTTGGTAAGTGTCTAAGGCAGGATTCAAACTCAGGTCTTCCTGATTCAAAATCCAGTACTCTTAGTGCATTTTAAATTCAGTGCAGTTTAAGCTGAAATGAAAGCCTGAGAAGTTGAGTAATTTGGCCCAGGCCACACTTTTAGGGGTATATACACAGGTATATGTATATCTATATCTACATTTGCATTATTTATAATAGTGTTATATCATTGTAAATCATGAAATCATTAGTGTTACATACACATGAATATATGTAGACATATACATAATACCAACAGTGTTGTAAACAGGGTTTGTATTAGGAAGCATCTTGTGTGCTTTGTGTATTGACTTCAGCTATTAGAATGTAAGGTCCTTGAAGGCAAGCACTCTCTTGATTGTATTTGTTCCCTCGGCTCTCCATGAAGTGCCTGGCACATAGTAAGCAATCAATAAATGCTTTGTCAACCTACAAGAATATTGTTGCCTTTGAAGAAAAGACAGAGTACATTTGAGGGGGAAAAAGATTCTTTGTATCAAATAAAGTTGAAGTAGTAAAGTTAGTTATGGATACATATGCCTTGTTTGATATGAACCTTCAAAATTCAAAACATCACATTTTCATATGTATATGTTTTGCTGCCTCAAAAATATTATAAGGAATAACTAAGTAAAAAGTTAAAAAGCAGTACAGAAATAAAAGATAATATCATATAGGTTATATATATGTATATATACACATTTTAAACATATTTCCACATTAGTTGTGTGGTAAAAGAAGAATCAGAACAAAAGGAAAAAAAACATGAGAAAGAAAAAACAAAAAAGGAAAAATAGTGTGCTTTGATCTGCATTCAGACTCCATAGATCTTTCTCTGGATATGGATAACATTTTCCATCACAAGTCTTTTGGAGACTGTATATATTGTTGAGGGGATGAAAATTTGATTGCTGTTCTGTCATATTCGACTCTTTGTGGCCCCATTTGGGATTTTCTTGACAAAGTTACTGAGTGGTTTGCCATTTCCTTCTCAAGTTCATTTTATAGATGAGTAAACTGAAGCAAACAGGGTTAAGTGACTTGCCCAGGGTCACCTAACCAGGAAGTATCTGAAACCATATTTGAACTCAGGAAGATGAGTCTTTTCATTCCAAACCTGGCATGCTATCCGCTGCCCCACCTAGCTGCCTGAAAATTTTATTAGCTAACAGTTAAGTTTTTCAGGGAAGGTTTCTTAAAAAGGAGAGAGAGTAGTGTTGGAGTCATTGCAGAAACAAAGATACACAGGGTGAGCATGATGTATCTGGTAGACAGTAAAATATTAAAAGAATGTCTTGATTTTATGATAAAGTCAATGAAGTATAAGGGACCAGTGAACTAGGAATCTAAAGACTTGGATTCAAATCATAGTTTGGCCAATTTATTAAACTGAATGCTGCTGTAATTTCAGTTTCCTCATTTGTAAAATGTGAGTGATCTTTGCCCTGTCTCCCTCAAGGATTGTGGTGAAATTGAATGAAAAAGTACTTTGTAAACTGTAAGGCACTGAACAAATAGAAAGGCTTGTTATTAGGGCGGAATGACAGATGGTGCTAGAAAAGCAAGTGCAGGCCATTTGTCCTTGTACTTCTTCCTAAAGGAAATTTTATGCCAGATAAGAACATTTCAATGAAGTCCTATGTCTAGAACCAGAAAGAAAAAAAAGAAAGTCCAGGCCTAAAAGATGTGCAGATACAGTTATCAGAAATTCATTAAAATTGAAATTGTGAGTCTCAGCACTAGTCTTGGAAGGCCTAGGGTTTTTTCTTATCAGTTGCATTATTGCTATGAGGTATAAAAGTTGAAAAAGCTGGAGAAATCATCTTTGAATTAATAAATTTTTTCTTTGGCTGGTTAGATTCTTTAAAAACAAAAGAAAGCAAACCCTGATGGCCTGCTTTATTCTCTCATTCTGAGCCTTCATGGCAACAGATAGAATTGGATTCTAGTAGATCTTGTCTTTTCTAACACATAGTTCTGGCCTTTTGTTTTGAGATTCTCCCCTAGATGTGAGCGAGTCTCTCTTTTATATTTGATGGGTGTGTGTCAGACTGTGTAACACTAATGTTAGCATCTCTACACATTCAATTTAGTCAGAGAGCTGATAGTTATTTGGCCCTTTCAGGTTCAAAAAGGGCTTTATACACCATGCTTCTGAGAAGTAGGTACTAAAGATATTATCACCCTTGGTCTGCATGTGAAGAAACTGGGACTCGAGAAAGGGTGTGACTTGCTCAGGGTCACACAGCTAGCAAGTGAATGAGGCAGGATTTGAACTCAGATCTTTTTGATTTAAAGCCTAGTACTCATTCCACTATATAATGCTGTCATCAGAAAATATTGTGGCTTTAATTTGCCAATATTTGGAATAATTGAGTGCCACAGATGAGTGGGCAGCATAGAGTAATGGATAGAGAACCGACCCAAGAGCAAGGAAGATCTGAGTTCAGATTCTACCTATACATATCAGCTCTGTGACCATGGGCAATTCACTTAGCAGCACAGTGCTCCAGGAACATTCTAATAGCTGAAGATAACACACAAAGCCGGTAGGAGCTGGCATTGAGTACAGCCCCAAAGCCGGGGTCCCCCAGGCACTAAAGCCCTTCAGGGGTGGGCCATGAAGAGCGACTTAAGGGGTGGGAGAGTTCTGTGGTAGGTCCATTTAGCAAGAACTGGCTATACTCTATATTATTTATACTGAACAATGTACTAATGTACATGTGAATTCCTGAAAGTTAGGTCACAGTTATCTCAATGAAACCTACAGCAATATAAAGCCATCTAGACTGAAAAAAAATAGATGAAAAACAGATTTCCAAGACTATAAAATGTCATTAAATGAGTAGCCTGTGTGGTTATTCCATCTATACTCATCTTAGACAGTCATTGTCCTAACAACAAATTGGGCCCCGAAGCGAGCAAGAGGAAGATATCGGGCTAGATCCCATTTGGGAAACTATTCAGTGCTCTCAACAATCCCAAACTATTTGCCATCTCAAATAAGCTCTTTTCTGGCATATTCTCTGAATGATACTCTATGGCTTTGAATCATGGAATAAAAGCATGATCTTGGAATAATCAAATTCTCATACAATAGAAAGGGCAATGGAAAGACAGTGGATAAAAGTAGGTTGCAGAATATTACCAATGATAATACTTGAAATGTAACATAAATGATATTAGCAAAGATATATATGGCTGGAAAAAAAAGAGGTGAATCAGTCATTTAGCAAGAATAAGAAACAAGAGATGTACAGAACAAGCCGAGTGCTATATTCATATACCCAAAAAATTTAAATAACTAGAAAAAGGCTTCCAGCATGGAAGTTTTTTGGAAATACATGAATAAGAGTAGTACAGGGGGCGGAGCCAAGATGGTGGTTGGAAAGCAGGGACTAGCGTGGGCTCCCTGCCAAGTCCCTCCGAAAAGCTATAAAAAATATCTTTGAACCGATTCTAGAAACGCAGAACTCACAGGGTAGCAGAGGGAATCAGGGCTCTAGCCCAGGACAGCCTGGATAGTCTCTGGGTAAGGTCTATCCTGCATGGAGCTGGGAGCAGTGGGGAGCTGAGCTGAGAGGAGCAGAGCCCAGCGAGGGCGGCATGGACCAACCAGACCAGGAGCCAGGCTGTAGCGTGCCCTAGCACCCTGAATCAGTGAGCTGCAGCAGTTAGCAGACTTCTCAACCCACAAACACCAAAGACAACACAGCAGGTTAGTGAGAAAAGCTGCTGGAGACAGGGAGTTTGCAGTTTGGCCACCATCCCAGGGGCAGCAGAGGTGGAGCTGCTACAGAACTACAGCTACAGTTGCTTCCTGCCACAGGCCCACCTGGTGGTAGGAATTAAGTGACTGATCAGAGCAGGAGTGAAGAGCCTGCTGAAGATCTAAGTCCAGTCCAGGTTGGGGGTTCTTGGGGAAGGAGGAGTGCTGGTGAGGCAGAGCTGGCGCATCCCCCCACCACAAGTTGGAACATAGAACTCTTTAGTCTAGAAGCAGTCATACCCTGCTGAAAAACTCAAGGGTCAAGTAAATTGTCTGGGAACATGGCCAGGCAGCAAAAATGCATCCACATTCAGTCTCAGATTCTGGAATCCTTCTTTGGTGACAAAGAAGACCAAAACATACAGCCAGAAGAAGTCAACAAAGTCATAGAGCGTTCAACAAAAGCCTCCAAGAAAAACATGAACTGGCCTCAGGCCATGCAAGAGCTCAAAAAGGATTTGGAAAAGCAAGTTAGAGAAGTAGAGGAAAAATTGGGAAGAGAAATGAGAAGGATGCAAGAAAACCATGAAAAACAAGTCAATGACTTGCTAAAGGAGACCCAAAAAAATACTGAAAATTATACCAAAGAAAACAACACCTTAAAAAATAGACTAACTCAAATGGCAAAAGAGCTCCAAAAAGCCAATGAAGAGAAGAATGCCTTGAAAGGCAGAATTACCCAAATGGAAAAGGAGGTCCAAAGACCACTGAAGAAAATACTAGCTTAAAAAT
>CM053622.1:646114961-646138650 GCA_028646595.1 Phalanger gymnotis | reverse complement strand
GCCAGTCCTTTTATTGGCTCCCATTACCGCCTGGCTCTCTATTGGCCCTCTGTAACCCCCCCCCCCCCCAACTGCCCACCTCATGTCCCCCTCAAACAGCTTGTTAAGCATGCATGCAAGCTTCTAAACCCCTCTGGGACCAGAAGCCAGGTTCTGCTAGATAACAGGTCTGATTAGAACCAGTCGCCTCAGGCTTACAATCTGCTATCATTATCCTGTGGAAACAAAACTCCTCCCACCATTTCTCACACTTTTAAAAGTGAATGGGCATGAGCCACTAATGGTTCCTAGATAAGTAATATAATGGTATGTTTAGGCTTTACTCCTATTTTGTGTTTACCTAGTATGGCATATTTAAGCATTCCAAACTATAAAACACTTTTTTTTTTCTAGGTCCCAAAAGTCACTTTAAAAAAAAAATATTTCAAAATTTTTGAAATTTAGTTAACCTTTTTCTTATTACAGTAGCACATCAGTGAACATTTTTGAAGAAAAAAATGCTTCACTTATCATCAATAGTGATGATGACAACTAAATGAAACAAACATTGTCTCTTTACAAAGAGTACCATATTAGGTACTAGAATTGTGGCTGAAGCCATATTAACTGAAATTGCCAAGGGAGATACTATATATAGAGAAGAGGGAAAAGGACAGAATCTTAGAGACAAGGATCTAAGGAAGTAAGGATTTAGGAGGCATTTGCAAATAGAAGATAGTTAACACTATGGAAATTGAATGAGATTATCATAGGAGACAATAGAAAGAGACTGAAGACAGAAGTTTGGAGAATGATTAGGAAGAGGAGCCAATGAATAAGATAGAAAAATACTTGTTAGAGAGAGGAAGCTGAGGGAAAGGAAAAAAATCCAGCAGGAGGAAGTGGGAAATAGTGTACAGTGCTGAAAACATGTACAAGAGAAGAAAGTTTGAAAAAGGCCTTTGGATTTGGTTTTAGAGGGGCAGCCCTTGAGGCAGCGGCCTTGGCATAGTGGTGGTGGTAATAGGGAAGCCAGATTGTGAAGAGTTGAAAGCATATGTGGTGAGTAAGTGGTGACATCAAGTGTAGCCTGCTGCTTCACACCTTTTGGTAGTGAAGAAGAGGGGAATGGAACAGGTGAAAGTCAATAAGCATTTCTAAAGTGCCTACTATGTGCTAGGCACTGCACTATTTGCTTTATAAATACCTCAGAATGGGGTAGCAGGATGGAGTAATGGGTTAAGGTAGGGTTGGCTTTTTTTAAAAGAGTAGAATGAATTTGATTATACCATAGATTTGGAATTGAACAGAACCTTAAATACCATTTTTATTGAAGCTTCTCATTTTACAGATAATGAAACAGACCTAGGGAGGCTAAGTAACTTGCAAAAGGTTACCCAGATAGTATGTATTTGAGCCAGAATCTGAACCGGAATCCTCTACTTCCAAATTCAGGGCTTTTAAGAAAAGCAGTGGAAAAAAAAAAAAAGGACATGCAAGATATGTGAGATGGGAGGAGAACTGCAGGAACAAGGTCTTGACAAAGGGTGGGAGGAAAAAGGGAAGAGATCAATATACAAATGCAGGAACTTGCCTTGGCTTAAAGTAGGGATATTTTTTCTGAGAATGGAGAATGGTTGGGTGATAACCAAGAATTTTTGGGGACTAGAAGAGGTAAATTGAAGGAGTTTTTATTGGATAGCCTCAGTCAACTTAAGGAAGTAGAAGATTGAATCATCTCTCCTTAGTGTGGGAGTTAGTACTAATGCTTGGGCTTGAAAAGGGAAGAACAATTTTACAAAATAATAATGAAAAATTGCAAATGAAAGGCTTGGGTTTGTTTTTGTACTTTTTCTTGTAATGGACAGTTAGCTATTTTGTTATCATATACCCTTAATTCTGACTTTGTTTCCAAGACAGAAAGAAGGTAAACTTGAGGTCAAGGCAATTTGTGATTTTATCTGTGCATGTCAGTAAAAATAACCAGCCTTAAAATGTTCCTTCTTAGGAGATACCTTTTGATGCTTCTGTGTCTTCAATGTGATTTATGAAAGCTTTCAGGTTACTAAATTCTACACTAGAACAGAGCATTAATTATTGTTCTGCTTGGCCCAGAGGGTGGAATTAGGAGTAATAGGGAAAGTAACTTGATGAAAGGTTTTACATAAGGAAAAACTACCTAAGAGCTTCTTAGAGTTATCCAAAAATGGAATGTAAGGTGGTGGGTTCCTCTTCATTGGAGATCCTTAAGCCCAAGAGGATGACTGTTTGTCAGAGATGTCCTAGAGGGTACTGTGACATGGTGGAAAGAACACTGGATTTGGAAGTTAAAGAACCAGGGATCAAATTCCAGTTCTACTACTTACTACCTGAGTGACATTGAGCCAGTAACCTCTTTGGGCCTCAGGTCCTCATCAGTAAAATGAATGGGTTGGTTCAGATAGCCACCAATATCTCTTCAAACTCTGAATCTGTAATTTTATGATCCTTTCTTAAGCAAGTTACTTAACCTCTTTGAGCCTCAGTTTCCTCATATGTACAATATGACATTTGAGGCCCCTTACAGCTCTAAATGTGTGTTCCTATGAAATCTCATAGCCTTCTTCAGGATAGGGACTAATGACTCTCTGCAATTATATTCCTGTTAACTAGCACAGGTCCTGGAATTTTCCTTAAGTGAATTTGTTAAGTTGCCTCTCAGTTGTGTCTGATTCTTCATGACTGCATTTAGGGTTTTCTTGGCAAAGATACTGCAGTGGCTTGTCATTTCCTTCTCCACCTCATTTTACAGATGATGAAACTGAGGCAAACAGGGTTAAGTGACTTGCCCAGGGTCACATAACTGGTAATTGTCTGAGGCCATATTTGAACTCAGGAATGAATCATCCTTACTTCTGTCCAGGCACTCTAGCCTTTTTGCTTTAAGTGAACAAATGTACTTATTCCATCAAATTCTGATTTGTTTTGTAAAATGAAAAAGTATCACCATAGAATTATATTAATGCAATTGATACTTGATAGAACACTGATTATATGGCCTCTTAAAATAAGGGACACAGGAAAAAGATTTATTTCATATCTTTTCCAAACTTCTATTTTTGTTATTTTGTTGAAGATCTAGAAATATGTTTTGGATTAATTTATGTTTTTTTTCTAATATGCTTGGAAAATTATTGTATATTTTTAATGGTGGGAAGGATCTTAGAGATGATCTAATCTTACCATCTCATTTTACAGATAGGGAAACTAAGATCCAACTACCATTAGGTAACTACCCAGAGAATTAGTTTCTCTGACTCACAACCCAAGGGTCTCATGTGAAATGATTAGGACATTTTCCATATGTTTGAGGATATTTTTATCTTTGTGTGTGTGTTGGGGAAGGGAGTGGGGAATAGCATTTTATCTTCTCCCTAAATTGTATAAAAGCATCATTTTCTACATTGAGCAGGATTTAAGACCAGCTACTTCCCATTTTAATCAATATAGTGCTGATTTTAGGTGTCCTTAGATTGAGAAATACATAGGCATGAATTAGGAATGAGAGAGACATTTTCTACTTATTTTCAAAGGAAAACATAGCTTACTCTAGAGCAAATATGGGGAGGATAAGTCTGAATTACTTGTAACATTCTAAAATGTTGCTACCATATTCTTCAAAGTCAAATTTAGAAACATTTCTTTGTAAAAGACACATTAGGAAAAAAAGTTGGTCCCTCATTTTCTTTTGTTATTCCAAACTAGATCACAAAAACAGAGCAGACTTCAAAAATATCTAAAGACCAAACACTAATAAAACAACATAAGAAAGTCTGGTGGCAAGAGTACAAAAGGCTCCATGAAATCAGGTAAGAAATGACCAAATCCTAAATGTTCAAACTCAGACAATGATTTTATCATTGAATGCCTGATTAGCATTAAATGAATTATGCTGATGTCCCAAAACTTTGTTTTATTTAGCCTGTTACAATGAAATTTTAAAGTTGCAATGTAAACAAAAAATTCTAGCTCTGTCATTTCTCCAACTTGGCTTTAAGATTCGATAGAGATAAATATGATTTTTACAGTTGTTTAAAAAATAGATCATCCTTTCAATATTCACAATAATCTATTTAACACATCCATTTGTTCTCCATTTGTTGCCATACATGTCCACATAGTTTAAGAGTTATCTCATTAAATTATTTGAATTTTATCGTGATGAAGGAATTTAAAAAAGAATAAAAGACAAATGCTATACTGTACTTATTCTTTGGAAAATGAAAGTTCTTTTCCAGAGAGAGAGACAAATGATAAAAAGAGTTAAGAATGTTTACCCCCCTAAAACTCATATAAATGCTTTTAAGATATCAAATTTTTATTAAACATGCACTTCCTTAATGTTGTACGAATGTGTGTGGGAGAATAGAACTTTTATTGTAGTAAGCACTTTTATTGTGCATATCCAGATTTAAATTTCCAAATACTGTCAACTTTGAAATTTTAACACCCTGTTGGGAAAGGTTCCTTACTCTGTCAAGTAATTGCTAAATGTGAAGTATCCAGTTCAAATTTCAGTAGGTTGTTTATTATTATTAACTTATTTAAATATATATTGACTTTCCTCATATATAGTCCTTCATGAAAAAATCTTTAAATCAAACTCATTTCAATTCTCCCCCTTCCAAAAAAAAAGTTCCATTATGCAAATGGAAAGTTTCAGCCCACTGGAAAAATTTTTATGAGGGTCTGTTTAACCTGAAACATGATAAAAAAGGAAAGTCATTTGGTAACTTTAATTACAGTGTTCAATGATGCAAACTCAAATATAAAAGAGGACATTAGGGAGGAATTTTTAACTCTGATATTCTACTCCCTCTCTTAATATCTATATTAAATTGTTCTTGAGCTTGATGGAAATTATATGAACATATCACGATAGAAAATAACACTTTAAGTGTAGGGTGACACATAGATGATTAAATGGAAGTGAGGAAATGATCAAATAATAAATAGTCAGAATGTGTTTAAGCTTATGACTAGAACTAAAATGAGAAAAAAAAGGGACAGGTAATTTCCTGTGTTATTCTAAAACTTGGCCTAATTTCAATAAATGTTTGTTGAAATTAAAAAGTAACCATGAATGAGATGACAGAGTTAGGAAAGAAACTGGGGTGGCGGATGGGGAATTTACCTTAGGGACAGCAAGAAAAAGCATTTATTCAGACCCTACTGGGGCAAGGTCCCATGTTGGACAATGGAGGTAGAAAGCTGATGGAACTGACCCTGCCTTCAAGGACCTTTCATTCAGATCTGAAATTCACCAACCTAAGGCCAGTGTGGTTAAAGGTGAGAGTATAGGGGCAGGTGGGAGACATGATTAGGATGGCTAGCATTGCTTCAAGGAGAAACAAGTTAGTGCAGGTTATAGGAATTGAACAGGACTAGGCAGAATTTAGGGTCAGATGTCATTGTAAATGCAACGAGTCAGGTTAGCACGGGTCATGAGAACAGGAGTGGGGCTCAGGAGGATTCTGCTACACTACTGCTATTCAGTTATGTGTGCCCTGCACCCCAAGACACCCCACAGTGCTTTCTATTTCTTATCTGACCCCACCCCATCCTGCTTTTGGCACTCTGTTCCCAAACGGACTAGGAAAAGCTCAGAAAATGCCCAATGTAAATTAGTGGTGCAAAATCAAATCTGATTAAGTCTCTCATCACTGATCTTTTCCTGCTGCTCACTATGTAGGGGGATCTCCTGAACACAGTTTACTGCATCACTCCTATGTGAACTCTCCCCCAGAAAATGCATCACGGTAATGACAGCTGCCTACTTGTCCTGACATGTATTGTCTCAGTTACTTTCTCTCCTGAATACATTTATTAAATTGTAGTTCCCTCACTCTCTACTCATACTCTTTCCAAGGTCCAACCTCCTTCCATGCTGCATATTGACTCTTGGAAAGTAACTGAATTGTACTCTATCAGCTCAAGAACTTAAGCATGAATATGAGTTCTCTTTACATTCATCTTCCTACACAACTCCCAGGCCAGTCTCCAACTTCAACTTCAAAATAACAAGCACCAGGCAAGGAAACTACTTTCTTATGCTCCTAAGTAAGCCCAGGGAATCACGGTAGGTGTGTGTCCTTGCAGTTCTGGGTGCCCAGCGGTTCTTTTCTTGGCTTGCATCATCTGACACTATTCCTCTCCAAGGCTCATCTTCCCTTGCTTTTCCCTTGGTGAGAGCTCAGGGTAGATATGCCTGATAAGCCTTAGCAAGGGAATGATAAATAAATTGCTACTAGGGAAAGGTACTCACAGCCTCCCTAAGCGTTTTGAGATCCAGCACTTTCTCTAACTACTTCTTGTTCTTGCTCTTCGGTGCTGTCCTTCCTACAGAGAGCTGAATCCTATTGAGGGCCAGCCCAATCTTTCTTCCATTTCTCCTTTTCTGCCCAATGGATAATGTCTCTTCACATTCTGCTCTTCACTTCAGAAATGACTTTCTTGAGCCTGTCCTCAGACCAGAATGGTTACTGATCTTTTCTTTCCTACCCTCACACCTGGTTTTGGGAACTAGCATCAACTCCTAGGCAGCCTTGGCATTTAGCTTCTATTATTGCAGATTCAGCTACTGGATAATATCGTTAGGAAATATCTTGAACCTGTTTGAATGGAAGAATCAAGAGCTGGATTTGTCCAATGTTCATCCTAGCAGTTTACACTCAATCTTATTGTGCAGAACTCTTGGAAGGTACTGAGCTCTCTCTACGTCTCTTTTTCTGTCTCTCTCTGTCTCTGTCCCTCTGTCTCCCTCTCTGTCTCTGTCTTACTCTGTCTCTGTCCCCCTCTCTGTCTACCTCTCTGTCTCTGTGTCTCTGTCTCTGTGTCTCTCTCTGTTTCTTTCTCTCTCTCAGTGGTTCTCAGAGTAGGCAATCTTTGACTCTTAGCTCCACCTTTCTGTTCAGGACACTGTTGACTTGCTATCTATGGGACACCTATGACTGAGATTTAATAACTAGGAATCTACATTGTGTGCCTCCTTCTAACAAGCCCTTTCTCCTTACTGAAGGCAGATTTTTTTAAACGATCCCTAGTCATGTGGCTTGGCATAATGAAGTCGACTCCCCACAGTGAAAGATGGGCATACTTGGATACAGCATGTACTTTCCTTTTGGCTTAGAATCAATAAAACAATGTGAAATAAAAATAAAACAATGAATAATAAAACATCCCCTACTCAGTGGTGCACCTGTAACCTCTCCTTGACTTTTGCAGTCTCTAACACATTGTGTTTGGAACTCAGGAGTTATAGGAAACACACAGGTCATCTTTCAGACCCCACACCCACAACCCTGATAGCAGGCAAAGGAATGCAAATAACACAAGTAGTTCTCCATTTTGTGTTTTACTCACACTTCCAGGAGGGCCAGTGTTTTACTGAAGACTCAGGAATGAGGAACCTAGGACCTCTTTCAGTGCAGAGCATGGAACACAGGATCCATTGTGAACTGGAACTCATGAGGAACAGTACTTTTTCTAGTCTTGACTGGCCTGTTGCTGGCAGGGACTTGTGGCTGATTCTGGCTTTACTTAGCTCATCATTGAGCAGGGTGAATGGACTCAGCAGGAGGCCCAACAATGAGCAGTACTGCAATTCTACTTCAGCCTCTGACTCAGACCATTACTATATGGCACCATCTCTTGTAAATGTGTCATGCCAATTCCTGTGGCACATTTGCTGGAGTCAAAACCCTGCTGCTTTGCACAACTTGGGATGGGGTGGGGTGGCTGGGGTGGGGGTGAGGGGTGGGGGAAGGGAAGGAAGCAGACAGATCAAAGGGAGGGCTACACAAAAGAATAAACATGGGGAAGGTATCTACTCCACCCCTCAAAGCCTGGTTTGGAGCCAGGCCAGTGCTCAGATCTCCCATTTAGATAAGGTACAGTCTGCACCAACAAGGCCAGTCAATCAGCATCCCTGGAGGTTCCCATATGAAAAATATTGACCTGGACTGTCCATGACATAAGGATCTAGATCTCTGACTTCTACTAGCCATATTCTCTTTTGCCTCTCCACAACCTCCCCTAATCCCAGGTTCAACCATATTGGTGGACTAGTTAACTATGGTTTTGTATTGAAAGAATTAGCCATGGCTTGCCCTATGGTACTAGCACTGGAGTACCTGTTACCACTGGTTGTATGGTCTATATCTTTGGTTAGTCCCTAGACTACCCACATGTGACCCTTTTGGTCATATGCTGCTTTGCTATTTTAGCCTGTCATCCAGTTATATGGGCCTGTCCTTCAGATCTGTCAGGCTGGCAGAATCGGTGTTGTAATTTATCAATTGATCCACATTTCAGCATCTGTATGAAGACTACCTCCTCCTATTCCCAAATGGTTCTCAGATTCCTGAACTTTTTCAGGTGCCCCAACAAAGAGCCTTATCACAATGATGATGTAGAAAGCCAGTCCTTTTTAGAATACCTAACTTTACTTCAGAATGCTGATATTTTCCCAGCCAAAGGCTAGCTACTTGGTTACAAATGTGCACTACTGCATTCTAAATACCAAGCAGCATTGTCTCCAAAGCACTACAGCATCATTGCTCTTCTCCTGGAATACAGCAGGGTAAATGACCACAGGGCTGCCAGGATTTGGAGAAGTAGGTGATATGACCTGCCCTAGGGGATTTCGTCACTTTAAGAAGCTAGCTATGAATGTTTGAAATCCCCAGAGTTCCTTCCCTGAGCTTTGCACTAATTCCACCATTACCCTGCCCTGTCCCCCCCAGTGACAGAGAGAAGAGAAGCTGCCTTTATGACAAGCCAGTATTATTGGAATCCTGCTGCCACGCACAGTAGTACATTCTTCATGCCCTAGGTCATCCTGTGCCTGGGTACTCTTTGCCCCAAACAGAATATTAAGAGCTCAGACAATGCTCGATTCAAAAAAGTGATATGAGATTATAACTTGGGAGCTATTACTGAAGCTCTATACTCAAACAGACTCTGGTTTGTATCTTAGAGTTTTCTCAATAGTGAATAATCTCTCTTGGTTTGTGTTTGCCCCCACCTAGAAGTCATCTTTAGAAATATCTGACATGCGTTGTTTTGACCCCTGCCTTAAGGGTTATTCATTTTCCTATTATAGGCAACTGAGACTCCCAAGGCTTTCAGAGAATAAATTTATGACATAGCAAAGAATACAGAAAGAACTCATACTCAAACCTGTAGTTAAGAAAAGTTTCTCCTTGTATAGACCTATTTACTCTAACATTTGGGGGAGCCATAGCTGGGTTGGAGATACCCGCCCCCCAAAAAAAGGGAAGAGAACTTAGTATTAACAGAATTATAGAATTTTAGAGTAAGAGATCCCGAGAGCCAATTAGTTTGATTCATAACTAAAGAGGAATCCTCGTTATAACAAACTTGACAAGGGGTGGGGTGCGGGTTACCTCCAAACCAGTTGTGGTGCCCAAATGCTTAGAGAGAGTACATCTACCCAGGGAGAAACTTTTCTTAACTCTCTGTGGGCTTCTTTTTTGCTATGTAGTAAATTTATTCTCCCATATGCCTTGGGAGTCTCTTCTAGACGACCTCCAATGAGAGGCATCTGCCTACTTACTCTGAGGCAGTCTATTCTGCTTTTGAACAACTCAAATTGGTAGGACATCTTAGATCGAATTTTCCTAAATGAAATCTAAATTTGCCTCTTTGTAACTTTCCTCCACAGCTCTTTGTTGTGTCCTCTACAGTCAAACATGACAAATTTAATCCATCCTTCGCATAACAGTCCCTCGAACACTTAAAGACAGGTATCACATCCCCTCTTCTCCAGGCTAAACAATCCAATTTCCTTTGACCTCTTCTCATATGACATGAACCCAAGGCTCTTCATTATCTTGGCTGTCCTTCTCTGGATGCTTCCCAGCTTAAAGTATCCTCCTTAAATTATGATGCTCAGAATGAAACACCATTAATCCAGATGCAGTTTAACCATTAGTGTACAGATGGCCTATCACATTCTTTTAACTGTAGTAATATGATTATTATAGGAATAAGAATATTATTCTTGCCATAATATTTTTCTGAATGATGATGATGATGATGATAAAATAGCATTTACGTAGCACTTTAAGATTTGTAAACTGCTTTACAAATTTGTCTCATTTTATCCTCACAACCTTGGGAGTTAGGTGCTTTTATTATCCCCATTGTACAGATGGAGAAATGGAGGCAAACAGAGGTTAAGTAACTTCTCCAGGGTTACATAGCTAGTTAAGTGTCAGGGGCCAGATTTGAATTCAGGTCTTCCCAACTCTGGGTCCTGTGCTCTATCCCACTGTACCATCTAGCTACATCTCAATAGAGCCCTGAATTACATTAATTTTGGGGGGTTGTTGCATCACATGCCGACTCATATTGAGGTTGCAGCCCCCCAAATGACCTAGATCCTTTCCAAACACCCTTATGTTTCACTATACCTTTCTTATTATTCTGTACTAGGGAGCCAAGTAGCCTACCTTCTTCAGGAATCTATAGAGTTGTTCCAGCTTTATAGTGCCACGCTCAGGTTGAGGCCCTCTTGAAGAGGCAGAGAACATAAAATTGACCTCCCTGGACTTGTACAGTCCTCATGACTCACAGTAGCAGTGAAGGGCCCTGTGCCATATCTTTGTGTCTCAGTTTTGGTCCCACCTCTGGTCCTTGAGGCTAAGGTTCCCTACTTTGTTAATCTTTTCCTTCAGGCCCATTGTTGGTATTGGGCATTAGTTCCCAGCCTGGCTCAAGGATTCCTTTCAGAGCCATTGCTTGACTTCTGAAATTACCAGCACCGCTACTTCCATTACTAGTAGTGCAATGGAAAGCAGCTGGGACCTTGGGTCAGGAGATACAATTTTGAGTCCTACTAGCTTTGCCACTTATGGACTGTGTGGCCTTGGCCAAGTTACTCAACCTCTCAGACTTTGGTTTCCTCATATGCAAAATGAAGGATTTGAACTAGATGGAGGGACATTAGCCCTAAATCTAAGATTCCATGGCCTGTCCTTGGAAAAGTATAACAGGTCTCACAATGAGCTGAGACAACAAGCCTCTAAGCTACTGAACACATTTCTAGCTCTTTTGTTAGTCAGGCACATGTTCCTCCATGTTGGTATACAAGTCCCCTTCCAGATCTCAACCCTCTGTTTTCAATCCTCACTCTTACTGAGGTTAGCCTTGTCTTGGGACAGGCAGTCTATTTTCCAAAACTCCTGCTGAGTCTTTTTGAGGTTGGTAGTAAACACCTGCACTGCTTTCCTTTTATTTTTAAATCCCCATTATCTCCCTCTATGACTAGTGCCAGCCCAGATAATTTAACCTGAGGCTGGGAAAAGCCTCACGAAAGTGCTTGAATCACAGGTGGTGGTGGAGGAGCAACTTTATGAGACACCTCTGTGAATACTACCCTAATGGGCAAGGTCCATGTATTTATTGGAGGACCAAATTCAGCTCCTGCTGGTGAAGAGTTCACGGGGATAAGAAATGACTTAGCATCAAAGTTGCTGCCCTATCTCCACATTTACTCCTTCTCAAACTGGTGCTCAGTGCAGAGCAGAGATTTACCAGCTCCTTATTTTCCCTAGTACTTACCATTTCACTTGGGCATTTGCCCTCTCTTTTTCTCTTTCCTTTAAATATCTACTACTTTCTTAGTCACTGTTTCCAAATCCTCATGATCAAACATGTCTCCAAGTTACATATCACCTTATTCTTCTGAGTTTCTTCCTCTTTCTAGAAAACTACTGAATTACTCTTTCTTTCTTTTTAATAATTTATTTATTTTTAGTTTTCAACATTTGCTTTTATAAGATTTTGAGTTTTAAATTTCCCCTCCTTCCACTCTCCCCTCCTCAAAAAGTCATGTAATCTGATATAGGCTATACATATATGATTATATTAAAAATATTTCCACATTAGACATGTTGTGAAAGAAGAATCAGAACAAAAGGGGAAAACTATGAGAAAGAAGAAACAAAAAACGACAAAAGAAAGAAAATAGTATGCTTTGATCTGCATTTACAAACTATAGCTCTTTCTCTGAATGTGGATAGTATTTTCCATCATGAGTCTTTTGGAATTGTCTTAGATCATTGCATTGCTCACAAGAGGTAAGTCTAACAAAGGTAGTCATCACACAGTGTTGCTGTTACTGTGTACAGGGTTCTGTTCTGCTCACTTTATCCAGCCTCAGTTCATGCAAGTCTTTCCAGGTTTTTCTGGAGTCTGCCTTCTCACCATTTCTTATGAAACTATAGTATTCCATTACATTTATATACCACAACTTGCTTAGCCATTCCCCAATTGATGGGTATCCCCTCAGTTTCCAATTCTTGGCCACCACAAAAAGAGCTACTATAAATATTTTTGTATGTGTGGATCCTTTTCCCTTTTTTATGATCTCTTTGGGATATAGACCTAGTAGTGGTATTGCTGGATCAAAAGGTATGGACAGTTTTATAGCTGTTTGGGCATAGTTCCAAATTGTTCTCCAGAAACGTTGGATCAGTTCACAACTCCACCATCAATGCATTGGTGTTCTAATTTTCCCACATCTTCTCCAATGTTTATTATTTCCCTGTTTTATAATGTTAGACAATCTGATAGGTATGATGTGGTACCTCAGAGTTGTTTTATTTGCATTCCTCTAATCAGTAGTGATTTAGAACATTTTTTTTATATTACTATAGGTAGCTTTAATTTTTTCATCTGAAAACTTCCTGTTCATATCGTTTGACCATTTATCAATTGGGGAATGACTTGTATTTTTATAGATTTGACTCAGTTCTTTATATAGTTTAGAAATAAGGCCTTTATCAGAGACACTGGCTGTAAAAATTGTGTCTCAGCTTTCTGCTTCTCTTCTAATCTTGGTTGCACTGGCTTTATTTTTGCAAAACCTTTTCAATTTAATGTAATCAAAATTATCCATTTTACACATCATAATGTTCTCTATCTCTTGTTTGGTCATAAATTCTTCCCTTCTCCATAGATCTGACAGGCAAACTATTCCTTGCTGTCCTAATTTGCTTATAGTTTCTACCCTTTATGTCTCAATCGTGTACCAATTTTGACCTTATCTTGGTATATAGTGTATAATGTTGGTGTATGCAGTTTCTGCCATACTGTTTTCTAGTTTTCCCAGCAGTTTTTGTCAGATAGTGAATTCTTATCTCAGAAGCTGAAGTCTGGGTTTATCAAACAGTAGATTACTATAGTCATTGACTACTATGTCTTGTGTACCTAACCTATTCTATTGATCCACCCCTCTATTTCTTAGCCAGTACCAAATAGTTTTGATGATTGCTGCTTTATGAGTTTTAGATCTGGTGCAG
Organism: Phalanger gymnotis; assembly: GCA_028646595.1. Taxonomy (NCBI): domain Eukaryota; kingdom Metazoa; phylum Chordata; class Mammalia; order Diprotodontia; family Phalangeridae; genus Phalanger; species Phalanger gymnotis. The sequence continues at coordinate 646,125,304 of CM053622.1, read as the reverse complement.
CTAGGCCACCTTCCATTGCATTTCTTTTCATTAATTACCTTGATATTCTGGACCTTTTATTCTTTGAGATGAATTTTGTTATTATTTTTTTCTTCTTCTATAAAATAAAGTTTTTGGTAGTTTGATTGGTATGGCACTGAATAAGTAAATTGATTTAGGTAGAATTGCCATTTTTGTTATATTAGCTCGGTCTACCCATGAGCAACTGATTAAACTGCTCTTTCAATGTTACAACAAATTTAAGACTCCCACACAGTCAGCAAAAACATTAGCTCTTCATCTGTGGGTTTTTTGTTTTGTTTTGTTTTGACCACATTGGGGGTGGTTTCCAACTTTCACAACAACTAATGCTAGCCCCAAGGCTATTCACTTGCATTGGGAATCATGAATAGTTGTATGTCTTCACAGTCTCCTGTACATAGCCATATTTTCTTAATGTCTTCCAAATTCATTGTCAAAACAGTCTGGATTGTCAAAGTTCTAGGCAAGCAGGGAAGACTGAAACAAGACTCATCAAAGAATCAAGGAGGGCTCTATCAAATGGAGCTCTACTTTAGGCTGCATTCTTTCATCCTACACAATTCAGGACTGAGGTTAGGAACCATGCCCTTTGGCACTATATCATTTTTTAAATTTATCTTTTTTTCTTTCCTTAAAGTAGAAAAAAATTTGCCTGGTTCTTATCTCAAAAGTTTGTTGTGTAGATCAAATAAGAAAAAATGTGAAAGCTCTATGCAAATGCAAGTTGTTATATGGGTGTTAGATGCTACTCATTTTTAAGGCGTTTTAAAGGAGACTCTACTTCTAGGGCAGATTAACCAATGAACTAGCTTAAGTTCTGGTGCATGTCAGCCAGTAGGAAGAATTATCACCCTGATCCTGCTGTAGACTCATCGTTTCGCTTGATCCCGTTTTTAAGCAATCTGTGCCTAATTCAGAGTTCTGATACTGGAAGCATACTACTAATCAATCTTGAGTTTCTGAAAAGAAATAATAATCCCTATATATTTGCACAGTGCTTGGTAATCCGTTTTAATTTTTAAATCTCGTTTATGGGGTATTCAGGAGTGTGAGGGTTTACCAAGCCCTTTTCAGGGCTGCTCATCCACCTTTGGTGTCCACCTCTCCAACAGCTCTCACTTGTGGCTCCAAAAAGCTGTAGCATATGTGTAGCAGCCACACCCCAACAAAACTGTCTCTGAAGACAGGCTAAACTAGGTTGAAGGTAACCAACGGTCCTCAAAACCATCAGTGAGTTAGGGGGTTATCTACCCCAAGTATGTAAACACTTCCCCTGGCAATTTGAGAACAATTTGTTCCAATGGCCATGCAGGTGGCTGAAGCAGGTGCTATGGAGCACTTAGAGCTTGGTTAGACATTGAAACTGCCAAGGTCATCCACTGCATCTTGATATTCTTGTGATGGTAAATTAAGCTATTTTTTGTCTCAATTCTTACCTAGTCATTGAATGGGCATTGCTTCAGACAAACTGAGACCAGGAGAAAGTGAGGTCATGACTTTGTGCAAAAATTTTTTATTCTAGACCTGAGAATTTATTTATCTCAGATTTTAACATCATCATCATCATCATTATCATCATCATCATCATCATCATCATCATCATCATCATCATCGTCTCCATCATGGCTTAAGGCATGAAGATAAACTAGTATATCCTGGAATTTCCATTCAAAGCTGGTTAAATTTTACTATACAAGTTATTGAATGTAAATAGCAAATACTTTGCATTTTTTAAGCATTAATTGACTTGAAAAGCCTTTAACATCAGCTATATGTTATTATTCATTATAAATAAAAGTCATATGTATAATTATTGTAGAATTAATTAAAGCACATTATACATATTGTATTTATAACAGGGATTTAAAAAAAATTCTATCTGGTTATATTTTTAAAAATCGATCTAATCTTTTTCCATTTCAGATGTAAAACAGAATCTGAAATTAGAAGTTTTCTTGATGAAGAGAATACTGAAAATGAATTTCTTTTCAACCTCACGGATTTTGGTGAGAATTTTCTTATATTATTTTTAGGAAGAATTCCTTTTCATCCTATTCATGGTCACTTCATGTATTCATTGAAAAAAACCCACAAATTTCTTTTTGTTTTATTTTAAGACAATCACAAAATGAAATTGAATTTAGGCTTCTTTCTGAAAAGAAACTTGGCAAAACATCACTGTGGATTTCATTGAGGAAATTTCGTCTTTCTATTATAGAACTTGCATTATCAGAAGACTGGAATAAATATCTACAGAATGTACTAGAACCTATCTGCCGGTTGAAAGAAGATCTGAAATGTAAATCCGTGTTGCTGTTTGATACTTCAAACCCATCCTCATCAGAAAATGTGCTTGACGCACATAAGACAATAGAAGAGGTCAGGACTCATACTTATATTTGAAAAATGCTGGTTTATATTTTTGTTTGTGATTAGAACAACTTAATAGGGACATCTTTATCTTTCATACTGACATTCAAGATAAAGTCATCTAGTTATACTTCAGGAAATTGTGGAATCTCTAGAGATTTTGAAATTAGATACTTATTTCTGGATTCCAGAGCATTCATTAGATAGTTACCTATACTACAGGATACCTGGAAGTCTCTTCACCCTTGTTTCTACGCATGATAGCTGAATAGGACAAAGAAACATGAAACAAAATGCAAGTGCATGGCTGCATGGATAGTTCATGCATTCAAATCCAAGCCCAGGGGTTATAACTGGAAATGCATGCAGACAATGAGGGTGAGAATAATTGGTTGGCAGTAGTGGATATATAAGAGTGGATGACTCCCCACCCCACCCCCAACTCCCAACTCCTGGCCTATTTTGCTAGTAGCAAGTCAGTTCTACTAGGTTCTGTTGGAGCAGAACCTAGGTTCTGCTGGGAATTTTCATAAGCATTGTACATGAATATAAGTCTCACTTCTGGTTTCTGTGTCCAGAAGCAACTTTGAGGATCACTTGATGTGCTCCTTTGTCCTATTCCCAAGCTCTTTTTTTGTTTCTTCTCTTTGTTGTTCAGTTGTGGCCAACTCTTTGTGACCCCTTTTGGGGTTTTCTTGGCAAAGATACTGGAGTGATTTGTCATTTCCTTCTCTAGCTCATTTTACAGATGAAGAAACTGAGGCAAACAAGGTAAAGTGACTTGCCCAGGGTCACACAGCTAGTAAGTGTCTGGCACCAGATTTGAACTCTTGAAGATGAGTCTTCTTGACTTCAGGCCTGGCACTCTATCCACTGCACCCCTTAGCATCCTGTTTTTTCTTTTACAAACCTCATGTTTCATAGCGGTGGTTCCTAATGCCATTATTTGTGAATATGTATGTCAGTGTATGTGTATGCATATATGTCATATTATTTATATATACAGAGATATATATGTAAATATGTATATGTGTATATACGTATTTCTTGTGCATATTTTACTTGTGTATATATATACATATATTTGAAGCATATGTGTATATATTTCATCTAGCCTTATGATTTCATTAACATAATGAAGTCCCTCATAAGGAAACTCTCTCTACTAATGCAAATGACAGTTTATAGTCTTAGGAGGTTGTCTGGATTCACTGAGAGGTTAAGCAGTTTGCCCAGATTTGAAGTCAGGTTGTTCTAGCTGTAAGGGCAGCTCTCTGTCTCTATATATTCATTTATATTTAGATGTTTCATCACATCATTGGTAAAACTGTAATAATTTACATTGTGTTAAAATTGTATTAAATATCGAATAGGTTGAATTAGTAAAAAAACAGTTGAAGACTATTTTTAGAAAACTTGCCCATGAACAAATGATCTTGGAAGAGGAGCTTGCAGATTCTGGAATAAAAGTAAGTATACTGGAGATAACAATTCAATTGGGAATGGGATTAACATTAAACAAATTAACTCATTTGTATTAAATGAATGATAAAGGGTTCATTTGCAGGCATTAATTCATCCTTCAGAAGAAAAAATTGAGTCTCATGAACTCCCTTTAGAGTTACAAACATTGAGATGCCCATATCCTGATTTGAAATCTTCAATCCTTAAGGAGTTTTTTAAATTTACAAAGGAATATTGGAAGAAACTTGAAGAGATTGAGCAACATTTAAAAGCCATACACAGGTAATCAGTAGCCATCTTACTTTCTTTCTTAAAAGAAGGCTATTTTACACTATTGAGTTCTGTTGATGTCTGTAAGCTGATTTTAATTTTCATTGGATTCAGTTGCATAATAAAAGGGTTGCCTTTTAAAAATAGTTTATCTGAAGTAGTAGGTTAAACATTTTCTATATTAAAAATTTTCAAAAATATTCCCTAGCCACTTTAGTTCTATCTTAGATAATAAATACTTTTCAAAGATTATTTTGCAGTAACTATAAATATCAGCAAAGGAAATTCTTTTCCAAAAGGAAATTAGTAATCATTACCAAATAAACATTAGAGAAAATAGACTTATTTCATTTATTACATGCAACCTGCAAGCACCCTCAGTTCTAACTTACAATGAAAACAGAATGTTGTTTTATTTCTTTATATTCTGAGGATGTATATAATTGGAGCAAAAAGTTTCTGTTATTCTTTTTCTTTTCCAAAGGAAATTAGTAATCATTACCAAATAAACATTAGGGAAAATAGACTTATTTCATTTATTACATGCAACCTTCAAGCACCCTCAGTTCTAACTTACAATGAAAACAGAATGTTGTTTTATTTCTTTATATTCTGAGGATGTATATAATTGGAGCAAAAAGTTTCTGTTAGAGTTTCCATACCTGAAATATTCCAAAAGGTGTGCCTTGCTTTAGTGCATTTCTAGGCATGACATATTTCTGTAAATTGTCAGTATAATGCTGAATGCTTTGTTCATTTATGAATTTCATCATTTTCTGTGTTATCTCGAATGTCAATGGCTTTACCTCAAAATGTAAGAAATTCCACATTGGATCAAAACCAATAGATCATCCAGTTTGAGCCCTTCTCTTCTCTTCTCTTCTCTTCTCTTCTCTTCTCTTCTCTTCTCTTCTCTTCTCTTCTCTTCTCTTCTCTTCTCTTCTCTTCTCTTCTCTTCTCTTCTCTTCTCTTCTCTTCTCTGTCTCTCCTCCTCTCCTCTCCTCTCCTCTCCTCTCCTCTCCTCTCCTCTCCTCTCCTCTCCTCTCCTCTCCTCTCCTCTCCTCTCCTCTCTCCTCTCTCTCTCTCTCTCTCTCTCTCTCTCTCTCTCTCTCTCTCTCTCTCTGTCCATCTCTTTTTTGGTCGTCTTATCAGCTCCCATAGGTTCAAGTATTATCTCGATTTCCAAGCATATACTATACAGTCCAACTCTCTTCTTTGAACTCCAATCATGTATTAACAATGGTCTGCAAAATATTGACTTCTGAATGTCCACAGATATCTGAAGCTCAACATTTCCAACATAATATTAATTATCTACCCCACTAAGCCTGCCTCCATCAAAACATTCTGATTTTTGTTGAAGGCACCATTAAGCATAGCTTCAAATCCTAGGATTCTATTACATAATGAGTTGTTTGCCAAATCTTAGCCATTCTACCCCCACAACATTTCTCATCTCTCTCCTCTTCTCTCCATTCATACAGCAGCCACCATTCTAGTTCAGATTTTATCATCTCTTACCTGGATAACTGTAAGAGCTACCTGAGTGGTAGGGCAGAACTAAGAGGGTAGAGTAAAGTGAGCATTTGTGCTGGGCTTTCTCAAAATTCCCCTGTAAACAACTTTTAAAAGTGCATCAAATTGAGTACTAAGCAGCATAAACAACAAAAAGTCACAGTGAACCATTTTTCCTGCCTATGACAGCCTAGGAGGACAGAAAAAAGGTAATTTGGACACTGCAGTTGGGGTTAGCCATAGTACAGCCAGAATGGCAGAGGTTGTGGGCATTGGAGGTGGTAGCAGCATCAGCAGGGGTACCAGAAGTGTTCAGTGCCTAGAGATTCTAAGAGAATTGAACACCTTGTCAGAAAGTTTATCAGGGATTCCTGTGCTAATACTGAGTACAAGACCAAGTGCCACTTGGCAATTCCTCTGCCCATTGCCAATCTGGGGTTAGTGTTCCAGGGCAGAGGAGTTCTTGCAGTTGCAAGGAAACAGAGGCCCTACTTGGGTACAGGTTGCAGTTTCAGGGTGGAGAGTTGTGATCATGAGTAAATAAGGGCCTTATCTCAGCAAGGACCTGAGTGTAGACCAGGTTAACATTGACCACACCCATCCAAGAATCATACCACCTTGGAAATACCGAAAACTTATAAGCCCCCAGACTTTGCTTTGAAAACAGCAGGACATAAAAGCCTAAGGCTCAGGACAGGAACCCCACCCCTTAGAGGTAAGAGAAGACCCCAACTTTATCATAAAGTCTGAAGTTAAGAAATAGGCTACAAAAATGAGGAAACAACAAAAAAAGAACCTGACCATAAAAAGCTACTATCATGACAGGGAAGCTGAAGGTACAAACTCTGAAGAAGACATAAGCACAATTACGAATTACTCTTCACACAAAAAACAGACCTAAATAATTGAAGAAATATTAGTTGCTCATAGGTAGGCCAAGTAAACATAATAAAAAATGATGATGCTACCTAAATTAATTAAATTATTCAGTGTCATACTAACCAAACTACCAAACAATCATTTTATAGAGCTAGAAAAAATAACAGAATTCATCTGAAAGTAGAAATGATCAAGAATATTAAAGGAATCAGTGGGGGGGAAAAAAAGCAAAAGGAGGCAGTTTAGTGTAGTGCCAGATCTCAAACTATAGTACAAAGTGTTAATCATCAAAGCAATCTAGTACTGACTAAGAAATAGAGTGGTTGATTAGTGGAATAGATTAGGTACACAATATACAGAAATAAATGGCCATAATAATCTAGGGAAACTAGACTTCTGGGAAAACTGGAAAGCAGTCTGGCAGAAACTAGATCAATGTTTCAGAGCATATACCAAAAACTTCTGGGAAAACTGGAAAGCAGTCTGGCAGAAACTAGATCAATGTTTCAGAGCATATACCAAGATAAACTCACAATGGGTCCATGAGTTACACATAAAAGATAATATCATAAACAAATGGAAAAATTATATATCTATGGATAAGGGAAGGGCTTATGATTATATAAGAGATAGAGAGGATCACAAGAAGTAAAATGGATAATTTTGATTACATGAAAATATAAAGGGTTTGTACAAACAAAATTAATGTGACTAAAATTAGAAGGAAAGCAGGAAACTGGGGAAAACATTTTATAGCAAGTTTCTCTCATATAGATCTCATTTCTCAAATATATAGGGAATTGAGCCAAATTTATAAAAATAAGAGCCATTTCCCAATTGAAAAATGATCAAAGGATATGAACAGGCAGTTTTCAGAAGAGGAAATCAAAGCTATCAATAACCATATGAAAAATGCTTTAAATAACTATCGATTAGAGAAATGTAAATTAAAACAACTCTGAGGTACCACTTTACACCTATCAGATTGGTTAAGATACCAGAAAAGATAAAAGACAAATGCTTGAGCAGATGTAAGAAAATAGGTACATTAATGCATTGTTGGTGGACCTATGAGCAGGTCTAGCCATTCTGGAGAATAATTTAGAACTGTGCCCAAAGGGTAATAAACCCATGCATACCCTTTGACTCAGCAATACTGCTACTAGTTCTGTATTCTAAAGAAATCAACAGAAGAAAAAAGAAAAGCACTCATACGTACAAAAATATTTATAGCAGGTTTTTTTTTTGTGGTGGCAGAGAAATGGAAATGGAGGTGATGTCAATCAATTAGGGAATGATTGAACAAATTGTGGTATGTGATTTTAATGGAATACTATTGTGCTGTAAGAAATGACAAGGGGGATGATTTCAGACAAACCTGAGAAGACTTCTGTGAGCTGATGCAAAGTAAATTCAGCAGAATTAGAACATTGCACGTAGTAATGGCAGATTTGTAATGAACTGTGAAAGACTTAGTTACTCTTATCAGTACAGTGATCCACATTAATTCTAAAGGACTCATAATGAAAAATGCTATTCACTTCCAGAAAAAGAACTGATTAAAATCTGAGTGCAGGTTGAAGCATATTTTTTTTACTTTATTTCCTCTGTTTCCCTCTCCCCCTTACAATATGGCTAATGTGGAACTATTTTTAGCATGACTTATTCATAATGGTTATTGTACTGCTTGCCTTCTCAATGGGTAGGGAAGGAGGTGGAGGGAGGGAGAGAATTTGGAACTGAAAATTAAAATAAAAATTAAAGATTAAAAGCTACTTGACTGGTCTCTCTGCTTCTAGTCTTTCTTGTTACTAATTCATCCTCTAAGTGACTACCAAAATAATTTTCCTAAGACATTTGTCTAATAATGTTACTACCTTGCTCAAAAAACTTCAGTGGCTTCCCTTTACCATAGAATAAAGCACAAACTCTTTAGCCTGCCATTAAGTGACATTGGTGTTTTGGCTCCCGCTTACCTGTCCAGCCTTATTTTGTATTTTTCACCTTCATGATCTGGGTTATGAGCTGTTCTCTGAACTTAACACTTCATTTGTCAGGTTAGTGCATCTGCGTAAACTGTCCCACATGTCCGGAACAGTCTTCTCCTTGATCTACCCCACAGGTTCTCAAAGTGGGCAATATTGCCTATTGGGAGGTGCTGGAATGATCCAGGGTGGGGCAGTAGCTATCCTTGGGTGCAATTGGGGGGGCATTGTATAAAAATAAGGGGGCAGTGGAAGCATAAGGAAAGAAGAGAAGAGAATTTTGAGAAACTGTTCATATATGTTTCGTCTGTTGTGTAACAGAGTTAAAGTCATAGTGATTACAGGGTTTTCCAAATAAACACGCAAAATGCAAGTTATAACTGATCAGTGGTCAAGTCCATAGACAGGTCTTAACAAACATGTGTTGGCAGATGGGTGTGTTGTGCATTGTCGGGAAGTCCAGCATACATTGGCAGGAATATGTGTGTGTAATGACTTGTTTACAATATGATACTATATGGTTACTTGACACAAAATTGCAGCATTAAAATTTCAATGCAGGAAAGCCCCAGAAATTTATAATAAATTACTAAATTCAAGATGCGTGGCTTGAAAAAATTTATATATTTTTGAAATGATGCAAATTTCTTTTTTATTAGATTTTTTATTTTAGTTTATAGCACTTAATTTTACATGTTCTTGAGTTTCAAATTTTCTTCCCTTCTCTTCCCTTCCCCTCCCCCGAACATGGCATGCAGTCCAATATATTCTACATAAACCTTCACATTAAACTTATTTACACAATAGTCAAGTTGCAAAGAAGATTTATGACCAATGGAATGAATCATGAGAGAGAAGAAACAAACCCCCCCCCCCAAAAAAAAAGAGGAAAAAAAAAGAGAGAGTAAATAGTTTGCCTCAATCTGCCTTCAGATTCTACAATTCTTTCTCTGGATGTTGCAAATTTCAATAAAAAAAAACTGTTAAAAGGTTAAAGAAAATAAGTTTCCAAGGAGGCGCTGAGTAATTTTTTGTAAAGGGGGCTATAGGCCAAATAAGTTTGGGAACCTCTGATCTACCATATCTCAGAATCTTTGTTCTTTCAAGGTTCACCCAAGGTATCACATCTTTGAAGATTCCCTAATTCCTCTGTCAAGTGTTAGTGAGTGCTCTTTTCTCAATTTTGCTTGTGCTATGCTTATCTGTGTATAAGTTGTGCCTTTCTAGTATCTCCTTGAGGGCAGGGACTATTTTTTGTTTTGTTTTGTAATTCAGTATGCCCCATAGAGCATATAGTTGTTGCAGTGGCTAGAACACCAGGCCTGGAGTCAGGGAGACCTGAGGTCAATTGTATGACCCTGGGCAAGTCACTTAACCCTGTTTGCCTCAGTTTCCTCATCTGTAAAATGAGGTGAAGGAAATGGCAAACATTCCAGTTTTTATGCCAAGAAAATTTCAAATGGGGTCACAAAGAGTTGGACACGATTGAAATGATTGAAAAAACAATGCTCCCCATACTGAACACATTGTCTTGCTTAATAATTGCTTGTTGCAATGAATTAACTATGTTACCAGAGATATTGAAAGGGGTGAAGGAAGAACACAATATTTACCTCTTTATGGTGATTCTAAGCAATTTCTCAAAGAAGGTCTGTTTGAAAAGCAAGGAAAAAAATGTGAAGGTATAAGTTTACAGTGAAGAGAAAATGGAAGGTTCACGTACTAGAATGATCCTGCTGTAATAACTCAATTAACAAATCTCTTAGAAATGAAGCTAGCTTTCACATGAAGTTAGCTATTTTATAAAACAAAAAGAACCTTCCAAACATCATAAATCAT
>CM053622.1:646047961-646114461 GCA_028646595.1 Phalanger gymnotis | reverse complement strand
ATGTTTGTACTTTGTAATTTGCTCTGAAGTTCAGGGTGCTGGCTTTTTTCCCTGAACTAAGTGAATGATATTTGTGTGCTAAATTAAAGTAAGCTTGTCAACCCCTTCACCTTGCTTTCCTTAGTTAAGCAGATGAAAAGAACCTGTGCTTTCTGGGTGCAGGTTGTTGGTGGATCTTGCACCCCCACAGAAGCTGCTAGCTGGATCATGGAAACACTATTCAATCCTCCTTTGTGACAAAGGAAATTTAGAGCAAAATACAACAAATGAAATACGTCTAATACCACTTAAAATATTCCACATCTGTATACCTCCACCTTTCATTTAAGAGAGGGGTAATAGGTTTTCTCTTTTTCTCACTCTAGGATAAGATAAGTCATCCAAGCAATGGTTTTTAAAAAGAAACCCCCCTCCCCCAGCTATTTCAGTTGAACTTAACACACATTGTCCAGCCTGAAAGCTAAATAAACCTCATGGCAATTTTTCCGAACTTTTGTAATATCATGGATTGATAATTACAAACATATTAATAATGCTGATAAATTGAAAATAAGATAACTGCTATGTACTTCTATAATCAAATACTAATGAATAGAGTTTCTTAAACTTTTTGGTATCATGGATCCCTTTGACAGCCTAGTAAAGCCAATGGACCCTTTCATAGGCTAACGTTTTTAACAGCATGAAATAAAACACAAAGGATCATAAAAGAAACCAATTATGTTGAAATAGTTATCCAAATATTTTTCTAAAAAAATTAAACTGGGGGACCTCAGTTGAAGAACCTTTGCCAAAAATCATGATTAAGTCAGACAAAAATGTGCCCCGGCTTTAATAATCTGTGTAAGTACTCAAAATTTTCTTGCATTCTGTATGGATTTCAACACCTAGTACAATGCTTAGAACATAACAGGCACTTCATAAATGTTTGGTGATTGACTGATTGATGCTATGCTACTTAAATAAATGGGAGGGGCAGATAAAAAGAGTGATTACATATGTATAAGATGACCTAGGGACTAAAGGACGAGCATGAGCACTTTTACAAATATTAAAAAGAGTAAAACATATTCTGCAAAAAAAATGTTCTCAGCAAACAAGGTCTTTCAGTACTACAAATCCAATCATTAATATTTCATTCTCATGTAATTATCAATACTGTATTAACTTCCATCAAATCATTAAACTGTACTCTAAGGCACACAAAAACATACCAACGTCATTAGTTCTCTGAGTTGTAATGAATGGCAGGTCTCCTCTGTTCATGTTTCATCTGTCAAGAAAAAAAATTTGACAGCTGAAAATTTACAATGTTATTTTAAAGCTTACCAAAATGTTTTGATTTATTTGAACATTGTCCACTGTGATTTTGAAATGTAAAATGATTTGGACTAGCAGCTCTGACTTTTCATATATCATTATTTAAATTAACTTTGATTCATGCCTGAAATTCCCTTCAGTTTTGCCTCTGTGCCTTCCCTACTCCTGGGCTTTCCTCTCCTCTTTGCTCCTAAACAACTTCCTCTGTTTAATTGCTGCCATGACTGAGAAATATTTTATCGTTGAGAAGCCCTATATGTATTGCCTTGAGCTTTTTGAAGGAAAGGCGTCAAGTAAATTGAAAAATAAAGTCATTGGTTAAATAAAGCTCTACTACTTTTTCCTAATTGAGCACTTTATTAAATTGATGTCTTCTGAATGAGGCACACTTCACCTCCAGGGCAAATACACCTGGCTCCTGGGGTCTTTAAGAAATAGTACTGATTTCCTTATAAATTTGCATTTATTCTCCTTCTTGGACTACTACAGAAAACTATTAGGCATTTGGAATCATAGACCCATAGAATGTTAGTGGTGAAAAGGACCCTGGAGAACATTTAGTTTAAATCTTTGTTTTGCACATTAGGAAACTGAGGCCCAGAGAGGTGAAGGGATTGGGTGTGGTCACATGGCTAGTTAGTTTGGGGAGGAAAAAGCCATGTTAGGAGTCTGCCTGCATAGCTATTCTTGGCAATATCATAATTCTCCAGTGACAGCTCCCTTCTAGCTATCTGGGACAAGAGCCATAATTCAGTTCCAGACAGAAAGATTGTAGGCTGAAACAAGTCATGATGACTGGATTGAGGAGGCGGCTATTTGTTGATAGGGCAGGTCTCCCTTGATTCCAAACTGACTTGTCCCATTAATACAAGCCCGTAGACCTTGAAGCACAGACATTAAGTGGCTGCCTCCAGGCCCCAGGGAAAAGGACTTAGAATACATATATAGGCACTAGCATTTGACCTGCCTGGAAAGGAAGGCATAGGCAGGGCTCAAACACAGGGGTTCCTAGGAGTCTTGCTGAAGATGGCCTACATCCTTTCTCTTCCTCTGGTAGTCAAAAGGCTAGCTATTAACTTGGTTCTTTCATTCCTTTCTGGAATACGAGAGATCTGGCTGGAAGCAGGACAGGCACATACTGGCAACCCACTTCTGACCTTCCTGAAGAAATGATTATATGTCATATATTCTTGGGATTACTGTTAAGAGTTCTCTTTTCATATAGAGGAATCTTTTTTTTAATGTTGTATGTTTGTACTGAGCTGAATCCCTACCTCCCCAAAATTCATATATTTGATATTCCTCATTAAAAATCTCAAGTCAGTTTGTTTAGAACAGTTAAAACTGCCAAGAGTCCTATTGGCTATTGCCAAAGAAGATGCATACATGACTCTTAGACCCTTCTCAGCTGGATGCTGACTACCTCAACCCCGCCTCCGTGAGAGGTAAAGCAGAGCCCAACTCCACTATGACACTTAAACCTATTAACCTCTTCCCAAGAGTCAGGGACCATATTTCCTGCCACTGCTCCCCAAAGTCCTAGATCTTTGCCATTTTCATTGGTACTTTGTCTACCAGATCTTAATGTACCACCTGGCCTTTCTATCTTCCATGAAGCTGGACCTCCTATATATATTTGTTCCTTGAGAGCAAAAAATGATGTCACTTTCTGTCTCTTCAGTACTTAGCACAATACTTGTCTGTCTTCTCCATTCCATTCTCTTAAAAGATTTTTGAAGAGACATGAGCACTATCTCCCCAAAAGTCCATATGCTCCAGTGCCCATAGCAAATAACTGGAAAGGAAAATAGGTAACTTCTCTAACAACTATAATAAGAACCCTGGCTCCTGACCCCTGGTCCAATTCTTTTTTTCACCACTTTACTTGGTAGTATTTGTGATAGCAGAAATTTTCAAAGGGAGAAGGAAGTAGCGGTTGTCATGACTGACTGGTTCTTCAGTTCCTCTCTATTCATGAATCAAGGTAGGGTCTCAGTTTCAGATAAAAATCTGTGGACCTATGTGGGCACTGCCTCTTTGTCAGCAGATCTCTCTGCCTGTTAGAGTCAGGCAGAATCACATGACAAGACAAAAGTTGAACCAGACTAGTCTGGAACCAATTCTTTTTTTCTCTAAATAAATTTATTTTTCATTTTCAGTTTGCAACACTCAGTTGCACAAGTTTTTGGATTCCAAATTTTCTATCCCTTCCTCTCCTCCCCTCTCCCCCCCAAGAGGGCATGTAGGTTCTACATATATCTTCACATTGAAATTATTTACATAATAGTCCAGTTGTAAAGAAGAATTATAATCAATAGAATGAATCATGAGAAAGGAGAAATGAAACCAAAAAAGAAGGGGAAAAAAAAGGAGAGAAAAAGTTTGCCTCCATGTGCATTCAGATTCCATAATTCTTTTTCTGGATGCGCATAGCTTTTTCTTTTTTGGGGGGGGGCGGGGCAGGGCAATTGGGGTTAAGTGACTTGCCCAAGGTCACACAGATAGTAAGTATGTTAAGTGTCTGAGGTCACATTTGAACTCAGGTCCTCCTGATGCCAGGGCCAGTGCTCTACTCGCTGCACCACCTAGCTGCCCCAGCTTTTTCCATCATGAGTCTTTGGAACTGTCTTTGAACCTTGAATTGATGAGAGGAGTCAAGTCTATCAAAGTTAGTCCTTACAGATACTGTATGTCTGTAATCATGTAATCTCCTGATTCTGCTCCCCTCACTCAGCATCAGCTCACATAGGTCATTCCAAGTTATAAATTAATGAAGTCCATCTGATCTTCATTTCTTATAGCACAATATTATTCCACTACATTCATATACCACAACTTGTTTAGTCATTCCCCAACCGATGGGCATCCCCTTGATTTCCAATTCTTTGCCACTACAAAAAGAGCTGCTATAAATATTTTTGTACGTGCAGGTCCCTTTTCCACTTGTGTGATCTCTTTGGGATATAGCCCTAGAAGTGATATTGCTGGGTCAAAGGGTATGCACATTTTTATAGCCCTTTGAGCATAGTTCCAAATTGCTCTCCAGAATGGCTCAGTTCACAACTCCATCAACAATGTAAGTGTTCCAATTTTCCCACATCCTCTCCAGCATTTATCATTTTCCTGTTTTGTCATGTTAGCCAATCTGACAGGAGAGATGTAGTACCTAAGAGTTGTTTTGATTTGCATTTCTCTAATCAATAGTGATCTAGAGCATTTTGTCATATGACTATAGATATCTTTAATTTCTTCCTCTGAAAACTGCAGGTTCATATCCTTTGACCATTTCTCAATTGGGGAATGACTTGTATTCCTATAAATTTGGCTCAGTTCCCTGTATATTTTGGATATGAGACCTTTATCAGAGACACTGGTTATAAAGATTTTCTCCCAATTTTCTGCTTCCCTCCTAATCTTTGTTGCATTGGCTTTGTTTATACAGAAATTTTTAATTTAACATAATCAAAATTATCCATTCTGCATTTTGCCATACTCTGGAACCAATTCTTATCAACAGCTACTAGTCTTAACTACTTGACTAAACTTAACTGCTTGGCATAGCCAGCATAGCTTCATGAAGAGCAAGTTATGCTAGAATAATCTATTTTACCTTTTTCAAAAATTCCTTTGGTTTTATACCACATTCATTTCCAAATATGTCCCCCTCCATACTCATCCAACATGTTTTACCTTGTAACAAAGATTTGAAAGAAAAATATCAGAAAATCAACCACATTAGACTTGGAGTCAAGACAACATAAATTGTTCAAATCTCACTTCAGTTGCTCCACTCTTCTTCTTGTCTCTTACCATGTGACCCTGAGCAATTAACTTAATATCTCTGTGTCTCCATTTCCACATTTGTATAATGGGGATAAAAATAGCACTTCCAGGGTTGTTGTGAGGATCAAATGAGTTAGCACAGGTAAAATGCTTTGTAAACTTTAAAGTGTTATGTAAATGCCAGCTACTATCATTACTATTATTAATTCAATATTCCCCATCCATAATCCCTAACTTGTGGAATGAAAGGAGGGAGGCACATTTTCTCATCTCTTCTCTGGAGCCAGACTTGTTCAATATATTGCATTCAGTATTACTTGGTCCTTATTTCCATTTATATTGTAACCATTGTGTATTTTGTTTTCCTGGATCTGTTTTTTTTTTTTTCACTCTGAATCAGTTCACCTAAGTCTTCTCATACTTTTCTGAATTTTTGATCATTTCTTAGGGCACAAAATCTACTATATTCATGCAATAATGTATATTGTCATTCTCCAATCAGTGTTTATTTCCACTTCTTTACTACCACAAACATGTAATAAATACAATTTTTTTTTAAAAGAGGGTTAGATTGGTAAGATCACAGAATGCTCTATATCTATAGTTTACACAAGTTTCAGCAAGAAACTTAATAACTTTCATTCTATTTGTATGTTAACTATAGAGAAATACAGGCTAATATACTGTATTTATTAGTAATAGCCTAATATCACTATATCAGATTGCCTCAGGAAATTCTAGTAATTAGATGGAATGTGGCCAAATTAAACTCATACAGTCCCCTGACCTTGGGTGAAAGGGTAGGTTCCACTCCCCTAGGCAGTTTCCATTGATAAGCCTATAACCCTGCCTCTGGGATACTTATTACAATTAACAATTACAATTAACTTATTACAATTAACTGCAATTACAGAAGTTGCAACCATTCTACTTCCAATGTCCAGGTAATTAATTGGCAGAGGAATGAGTTTACTGAGCCAGGTGCATGGCTTTGCTTGTATGGTGTCAATGCTAGAGATATTATTGGAAGCAGCCAGATTTCAGAGGCAGGCAGGATAGAGCACTGGGCCTGGAGTCAGGAAGAGTTCAAATCTGGCCTTAGATGCTTGCTGTGTGAACCCAGGCAAGTCACTTAACTTCTGTTTTCCTCAACTACAAAATGAGGATAATATAGCACCTACCCCTCAAGCTATATCCAATGACCTACCAATGCCATAAACTCTGCCTAGTGACATAGGACAATAGAAATTCATCTTCAGGCAACTAAACCTGCTCATCCTACCAATATAACATGTTGCTAAAATGATTATATAGCTCCTACAGGTTCTTTGATAAGGGTATGACTCAGTCTTAGGGTCTCAACAATGTTGAAAGACCATCTTATATTCAGCTAACTTTCTAGTGACATCCCATACCTTCCACCTCTGCCTCAGCAGAATTTAGTAACAGTTCTTGGGACTGTACCATTTCTGAGGTGCTCATATTCTTGTGACAGAAAAATACCTAGATTGGTAAATTGTGACCTCTACAAAGTCATGATCTATGTCTTCCCTAAATTCTGTGTCTCCTCAGGAATTTAGCATAGTGTTTCCGAAATAGTAATCAGTAATAGTAATAGTAATAGTAATAGTAATAGTAATAGTAATAGTAATAGTAATAGTAATAGTAATAGTAATAGTAATAGTAATAGTAATAGTAATAGTAGCTGGTTTTGAGACCCCAGTTTTACTACTTATTGGCAATGTGATCTTGGCCACAGCACTTAACCAGAGGTCTCTTCCTTGGTCAAATAGAGATAATGATAATTGTATTATCTACCTTAAAGGCTCTTGTGAAAAAATAAATGGGATAATGTAACTGGACCTGTAATTTCATCTGTGCAAGGAGTTTCTCATAGGAACTCCCTCTAACCCAGAGGTTCCCAAACTTATTGGGCCTACCGCCCCCTTTTCAAAAAAAATACTCAGTGCTCCCTTGGAAATCTTTAACCCTTTAATGGTTTTTTTTTTTAATTTGCACTATTTAAAAAAAAACTAAATTTTTTAAATGATGCATCTTAAATTCAATAATTTATTGTAAGTTTGTGGGTTTTTCCTGCATTAAAATTTTGATGACACAATATTGCATCATGACACCATAGTATCATATTGTAAACAAGTCATTACACACACATATTCCTGCCAACACATGCTGGACTTCCTGATGATGCATGACATGATCACCTGCCAACACTTGCTTGTTAAAACCTGTCAGGGAACTTGACCACTTATCAGTTATAACTTGCATTTTGTGTGTTTATTTGGAAAAATAATCCAATCACTGTGACTTTAACTCTATTACACAACAAACGAAACATGTACCAATGGTTTTTCAAAATTTTCTTTTCTTTTTTCCTTATTCTTCCACCACCCCCTTACACTTATTCAACACCCCCAATTGTGCCTGAGGCTAATATCCATCTTCTCCATTTGGGAACTTCTGCTGATCAGTTTAGATTGGATCCTCCTCTGCAACTTGGAACCTTAGGGCATTGTAATAAAAGGTTAAGTTACTTGCCCAGGATCACACAGCCAACCTGTCTCAGGAGTGGAACTTCAATCCATCTCTTCCTAATCCAAAGCAAGACACTGTAACCATTATGCCAAGCTGTTTCTCTTCGTAACAGAAGAGTATTTAAAGTGCTAACAATGTTATAATTGTATTCTATCAGAACTCCAAACAGCTCTTGCTAGGTTTTAATTTTAGTCCACCAGTAACTGGATTAATTGCAGGCTCGCAATCTCCCCTAGTAAAAGTCTGCACGCAGACCTACTTTGCCGTGAAATGACCAGCTCGAATCATCTGCTGAGATACTATTTCATCTGTCTTAATTCATAGTAACAATGCCTATGCCACCGGAACTGGGAGGGCAGGATAAGACTTTGGTTACTCCCCTTCAATAATCCTGGGCAGCCACATTGGTTTTTGTACTGCTTCCAGTCTGACAGAGCAGTGGAGTCAAACTAAAATAGAAAGGTAGACCACTAATGAGGATTCCTGCTGGCTGCATATTGACTTAGTTTTAAATTGTAATGTTATCTAGTTTTATTGAATTTTTATTTAGTTTATTAACTGTTTTCAAGTATTTCCCTGCTTCTGGCCACACTTGAGAGTGTTGTAGGCCACATATGGCTGTGTGTTTGACATCTCTACTCTAGAGGATTTAGCATACATGTAGAAACAGCATTGGGTATATGGGGTGTTCATGGAGGACTAGCACCTCTGGTGTGAAGGCTTGCCCAGCTCTTTTCAAGGCTGCTCTTTCACCTTTGGTGTCTACCTGGCACTCAACTCTCACTTGTGGCTCCTAAAAGCTGTAGCATGTATAGTGGCCACACCTCTGTAAAAACTAACTCTACAGATGGGCTAAGTCAAATTGAAGGTAACCAACAGGCCTCAAATCTGCTTAGTTTGGGGGGCATCTACCCCAAATCTAACCTTGACTCTAAATTTGTGCTAGGTGGCTCAGTAGACAGAGTACAAGGCCTAGAGTCAGGAAGAACAGAGTTCAAATTGGGCCTCAGACACTTCTTAACTATATGATCCTGCACAAGTCACTTAACCTCTGTTTGTCTTAGTTTCTTCATCTGTAAAATGGCGATAATCATATCTCTACCTCCTAGAGTTGTTGTAAGACTCAAATGAGGTAATAATTATAGAGTATTTAGCACAGCTCCTGGCACATTAGTAAGTGCTTTGTAAATGCTAGATACCATTATCATCATTATTGTTAATGAAGGGAAGTGCTTAAAATGGAATTCAGTTCTCCTTATGCCCCCTAGTCTACTGCCTCATCACAATTTAATTTTATATTCACTATTGAAAAATTTAGTAAAACCACTTTGGTCTGTAGTTCGAATAATTTGGTTCCTAAATCTAAACAACTACTACATGAATAGAAAATTTAAAATATTAAATGTTTCAGATCTCTTTTAGAAGTTATTTCATGTTTGTACTATATAATATTTCAGAGTCATTTATGAATTTTATTATGTTGTCCATTTTAGATCAATTCAGTTATTTTTAAATATTAATATTTACACATATATATAGTTAGATATGTTTTCTTAAGTCATTTGGGTTCAGGAAAAGCATTTTGATATGTAATGTTTGATGTTTTTAAAGTGCTAGAGGGCAGGGGAAACATTTTAATGTAAAGTTAGTGATTACAGAGCTGCTACAGAGTTTAAAACATTTAAAAATATTTGATCTCACACAATCACTCTAGGGCACTTCTCTAGAGATGAGCAAAAATAGCAGAGGTCTATTTATATGGTTAGACATTCTCTATACAGTTCTTAGCTTCATATTCTTCCATCTTCTCTGAAGATGAACTCATAGAATCTCTTCTAATAAACTGGGGAAGAGCCAGTTACCTCTAAACTTAAAATTCACAATACATTAACTCAAAAATTAAGTTACTTAACTGTGTAAGTTTATGGTTTAAAAAAATCACCTTAAAAATCATCACCTTAAGGAAACATAGTTTATAATAATAGGGAATCAAGAGCTCTAAATAGGAGACCTGAGTAGATGACCTTTAGTATCTCTTCCAATTCTAAGGTTATAATTTATATTATTGAGACCTCTTTGATAACAAGTAGTATGTTAAACTTGGGTGGATCTGTGATCTCATTGAAATGGAAAGTCCCACCCATGGTACAGATCATAATCTATTTACATTCTTTTCACCCTGAACTATAAGCTCTTGTCTATTCTTCTTGTAAATACTCCACCAGGAGGGAAAATATCCAACATGTTGGGGACCTTCCTCTAAATCTCTTGACATTAAATGGATAGCGATGGAGCCACAAGTTATCCTCTGCTTTAAAAGACAGACCTACTTCCTTCTTTGGTCATATAAATCTCTAAAGAAATCCTTCATGTTGCTTCCTCTTTGTAATTTTTCATTGCTAATATGATTTAGGCACCACGTACCTCTTCAGTGCTCTTTGAGCGACCTCTAACTTTAATTCTTTAGAATCATGTTCAATCACTTACAGCCAAACAGTATCACCAGAAGTTTGAATTTAGGGAGAGGATTTAGACCTGTGGTTTCTTTGGTCCCCATGAGGAAATTTCCATTATCAATATAGGTTAACATGTGCTCTGCAGCTTATAGTCTCAGAGTGTTGCCTAGGAAGGGGATGGGGAACCGGCAGCCTCAAGGCCACATGTGGCTCTCTAGGTCCTCAAGTGTGGTGCACTGGGATTTGTTCTGTGAAGTTTGGATTCAGTCAAAGGGCTACACTTGAGGACCTAGACCTAGGACCACAGGTGCCCCATCCCTGGAGGGTATTAAGAGGTTAAATGATGTGACCAGGACAACCCAGACAGTGTGTGACAGAGGAAGGACATAAACCCTGGTCTTTCTGACTTTAAGGCAAGTTCTCTACCCATTATGTCACACTACCTCTCACCAGAAAAATACTAATGTTTTAGAGAAAAGCTTGTGCTGCTTGCACCAACCTTGAAGAGCTTCTTAATGAGATCCAGAATTGCTCACAAGAGTCCAGTCTTACAACCCATGCAGGAAAAAGAAAGAATTGATAAACAATGCATTATCCAGATTCATATGTTGGCTGCTGGTCCATCAGTACATATATCTGGAACAGACATGCAGATGGACAATGAGCTGGTTCCACAATTGAATAGAAAAAAAAAAGAGAATGATATAAATCAACTGGCTTTTGGAATCACACAATACTTATCTGCAAGCAGAAATATCTCGTGGATGAGTTATTAAATTAGAGCCCTTGCCATATGAAAAATCATGACATTATAAATGTTAGTTCAAATGTACTGGTCTAAATCTAATCCAGGTACTACATTTTGCTATCATAAAATTCCCTTTTCAGCTTTAACTAGGAAGGATGTATTTTACTTCATACTCTAAAATTCTATGGATTTTATGTATTTAATATATTTTCCATAGAAGCAGGAAAGGGGGAATTGAGGCATAGATTAGGAATCAGTTCTGGTAACTTAAAAATAATTCACGTTTATGTGGTGCTTAACTGTTCACAAAGTGTTTTTCTTACAACAACCCTGTGAGGCAGATAATACAAGTATTATGAGGAAACAGAGTCCCTGTGTAATTAAATGGTTTGCAGTTGGAATCCATCAAGACTAGAAATAATCTCTATATTCAAGACCACTAGTCTTTACCATGTTGATGCTGTATTTTTTAAGACCTTTTTTATTATTTATTTTCAGAGTTTCACTTTTTTTTAGTTTAAAAGAGACTTCTTATTCTTGAACACAAGTATGTAGAACAAGGAACTGGGACACGTATAGAACACTTTTTATAGTGTTTCCCTACATAGAAGAAGTCGGAGAGCCTACTTTCAAGAGAGTCACAATAAACTATAATGGAAGTACCTTATCCCTAGAGACTGTAGAGCTTGTTCAGACATTCTGTTCCTGGTTCAGGTCTGCTAACCACATGAGGGACAACAGTCTATCTGATTGGCTGCAGTTGCAGAACCAGAACTGGAGATGTGTTCAAAAGGCCTTAAATTAGTCTTAGCCATTCTTTTTGGCTGTTCTCTTGAGGGATCTCTGTTCTTGGTTTGACTCGGTGGCTGATGGCATACAGCAACAGATAACACTGTAAATAGGGGAGGCCTTGAGCCTTTTCCTCCCTAAAGCTGATGTGTGGCCCTGTTAAAATAGGTAGTTTTTGCTCCCTCAGGATTTGTGCTTTCATCTTTGATGAAAGAGATTAATTTGGAGGCTCCAAACTTCTAAATCTTAAAAGGTCAGGAGAACAAGCCTCTAGGAATCTATGATACCAGGAGTCTCAGTTTATACTGGGTTTTTCATCCAACCCAACATCAATTCTTGGGGAGCAAGGAGTGAACTTCAACATTGATCTCTGGGAACTAGCCCAGCAGCAGCTGATGAGACAATACAGCTACACTGCATTTGAACATGAACTTGATGATATCAGTGCTATGTAGAACTGTGTGAAGTTTGAGACCATCCTCCCCAGAGGCTGAAGTGATATAGTGAAAGTGTATCTCCAAAGTATTAAACAAAAAATGTATATACTTTTCTTTTATGGTTGGAGGGGAAAGTGGGGGAGGTAAGAGGGAGTGAGTGAACCTTATTCTCATCGGATTTGACTTAAAGAGGGAATAACATACATACTCAATTGGGTATGGAAATCTATCTTGCCCTACAGGAAAGTAGCGGGGAAGGGGATAAGAGAGGGAAGGATGAGGAGGGCAGACTGGGGAAGGAGGCAATCAGAAGCAAACACTTTTGAGGAGGGACAGGGTCAAAGGAGAGAATAGAATAAATGTGGGGCAGGATAGGATGGAAGGAAATATAGTTAGTCTTTCACAGCATGAATATTATGGAGGTGTTTTGCATGACTACACATGTATAATTTACATCATATTAATTGCTTTCTCAATGAGGATGGGTGGGGAGGGAGGAAGGAAGAGAATTTGAAACTCATACTTTTAAAAACAAATGTTAAAAGTTGTTTTTACATGCAACTGGGAAATAAGATATTCAGGCAATGAGAGATAGAAATCTATCTTGTCCTACGGAAAAATATAAAGGAAGTGGGTATGAGAAGGGAGGGCAGATTGGGGGAATGGAGAATCGGAATGCACACTGTCTTGGGGTGTAGGAGGAGAGAGATGGGGAGAAAATTTGAAACTCAAAATCTTGTGTAAGTGAATACTGGAAACTAAAAATAAATTAATTTTTTTAAAAAAGAGTTTAGACATCATCTTCTTTTTTCCTGTTTTTTTTTTATTTTTCTAGTAGACAATTTACATAAAATTTCCCTTTAATTTAGTGTGACAACTTCCCATGTAAGCAACTTAAAGAGCAGCTTTGGTCAAGAATGGAATGAAATAGCCAATCAAAAAGATATCACTGCTGATTTTTTAAAACCAATACATTCACCAGTTATGTTCAAAAAAACAAAAACAAAACATCTGCAAGGGATATTTTCTCAGTTTTGACCTGTGGTAGGGTCTTTCCCATCTTCATGCAAATGCTGGAGCTGCATTCTGTCAAGTGTCTATTATGCTAGAGGATGGAAATATAGCTTCACATGATTCATAGCCCCTGAATCGAAGACTCTAAAGTCTTGAAATCCCAAATTGTCATTGCTCCATCAATGCCAGTGGTGCAAAATTTGTGGCAGTCTTGCTTGTCCACTTCATAAATAGACACTTGCTTTGGTGTAGCGTGTCTAGAGCAGTGTTGTGATCCTCAGTTGTGGCTCTCTTGTCCATGTCCCAGAAGTGTTCCATGGCAGATACGTTGCATTAGATGCTCTATTTTGGAATGTCTAACTTGGAGACTGAAGGTCAAGGAGCCATGATCATCATAATTAAATAGTATTGGGCAGCAGTCATGGCCAGCAGCCACCATGCTATTCTCAGAGACAAATGACACATTCAGGAGTGGGAGGAACTCTTTTCAGCTGTGAAACCATCATGTTTTTGGAGGCATTGGCAATTGATACAGTACTATCATGGCTGACCCAAGCGAGGCAGTTCCCACTGGCAGAGAAACTAACTCCTTGGACCCAACCACCACTTCCAGTACCACCAAACTCTGACATCAGTTGACCAAAAGGCATCTTGGTACCCCATGGAGTACTGGCTGGCTTTTCATTAACTTCTTTAATGTAGGCAGAAAAAAACTCTGCATTTGAAATCACAAGATCCAGCAGCCAGCAAAACATTGCTGGGGTGCCAATCCAAACTAAGGACAGTAGAATGAATTGGCTTTTTTATGTGTTTGCTCACCCACCAGTCATTTTCGGACTCAAAGTAGCACATGGAAATCAGTAGAGCTCCACTACCTACTGCAAATTTATTCTCCAGAGGAGATCATTTCACAAAGGTGGCTGCATGATTAATCCTCAGGATCACCAGGGTTGGTTTCCAGATGCCATCTTTTTGACTCCAGACATAGGCATTACAGTCTGCACCACAAGTTACAATTCGATCGCTCTTGGGAGCCCAGTCAATACCTGTGATGTGTACATTGTGTTCCTTCGGTTCATGGGCTTTCACCCACTGGGTCCCATCCTTCTTGTAAATGTGGACTTCACAATTATTAGGGCTAAGGGCAATCTGAGTATGATCTCTGTTCCAAGCATGGCAGGTGTTGGCTCTAGTAAAAATTGATATAAGGACATTATTCTTAGTGTTTTCAAAAGGGAAAAAGCTGGGATGGGAGGGTGCAGAGGGGCCCTGGAGTGGAGGATTTATGGACTCTGGTCAGTCAGCATGAATAAACTCTGGCGGGTGGCAGGAGGAAGACAGAGGCCAGGCATCTTTCTTTTTTCAAAACATTTTTATTTAAAGTTTTAAGTTCCATATTCTATCCCTCTCTCCTCCCTTCCATTCCCCTCTCCCCTCCCCAATATGGTAAGCAATCAGATATAGGTTATACATGTGCAATCATGTAAAACATTTCCATATTAGTCATTTTGTATAAGAACACACAAAGAAAAGGAAAAAAAAGAAAGAAAGTGAAAATAGCATACTTCAGTCTGTATTCCTCTATTTCATTAAATATCCATTTCTTCCCCTGAAAGATTATAGTCAATTTTGCTAGGCAGCTGATTCTTGGTTGTAATCCTAACTCCTTTGCCTTCTAGCATATCATATTTCACGCCATCAGGTCTTTTAATGTGGAAGTTGGCAAATCCTGTGTAATCCTGACTATAGCTCCATGATAATTGAATTGTTTCTTTTTGGCTGTTTGCAGTACTTTCTCCTTGATCTTCAAGCTCTGGAATTTGGCTGTGATGTTCCTGGGAGTTTTCATTTTAGGATTTCTTCCAGGTGGTGATTGGTAGATCCTTTCAACTTCTTTTTGCCCTCTGGTTCTAATATATTGGGGCAGTTTTCTTTGATAATTTCTTGAAAGATATTGTCCAGGCTTTTTTTTTGAAATCATGGCTTTCAGGTAGTACAATAATCCTTATATCATCTCTTCTAGATCTATTTTCTAGTTCAGCTGTTTTTACAATGAGAAATTTCACATTTCCATCTTTTTTTTTACTTTAAAGAAATTTTTTTTACTCATATCTTGATGTCTCATAGAGTCATTGGCTTCCACTTGCTCAATTATAATTTTTAAGGAATTATTTTCTTCAGCACTTCCTTTTCCATTTGGCCAATTCTATTTTTTCAGAAGTTATTTTCCTTGGTAAATTTCTTTATATCTTATCCCATGCTATTAACTCTTTTTTTCATGATTCTCTTACACTACTTTCATTTCTTTTTCCAATTTTTTTCTACTTCTCTAATTTGCTTTTTAAAGTCCCTTGTAAGCTGTTCCAGGAATTCTTTTCCTAAGACCAAATTACATTTTTCTTTGAGGCTTCACATATAGGGATTTTGACACTATTGTTTCTCTTCTAAGTTTATGCCTTGATCCTCTCCATTACCATAGTAACTTTCCATAGTCAAGTGGGGGGGGGGGGTTGCTCACTTTTCTACTTTTTTGTAACTTGGTGTTTTTACGTGAGAGTTGGGCTCTGGTCCTGCACTCTCCCACACTTTTTGTGCTGGAGATCAGGGTCTTACTGCTGGCTTTCACTGGGCTTCAGGGCTTAGCTGCCTGCTTTCTCTGAAGAATAGGCTTCCCTTCTAACTTGTACTGGGGAGTGGAACCTCTCTGTTGGCCTCCCTTGGGTATGGAGTTTAGCTACTAGCTTGCCTCAGGGGTGGAGCCTTACTGCTGGTTTACTATGGTGAGAGAATCTGTCTGGTGGATGGTTCTGGAGGAGGGATCTTGTTACTGGTCTGAGCAGCAGGGTGGGGTCCTGCTGCTGGGTTGAGTTTCTCTGCTGGCAGGCTCCAGAAGTGAGGTCTTACTCTTGGCTAGCCTTGAGACAGGGTTTTGTTACTGGTCGGCAAGGAGATTAAGGTTTCACTGGTAGCTTGTGCTGGGGGTGGGGTCACTGGAGTAGGACCTTGCTCAGCTGCCCAGACTATTCACTTGCCCAGGGGGCTGCTGGTTTGCAGGAGGGTGTGACTTCACTGGTGGATTGCCCCAGGCTTGGAGCTTTGCTGCAAGTCCCCTGCTGTGAGGCTGCCTGCTGCTGCTGCTGCTCTTTGACCTCATTCCCCTCCCAACCCAATGAGACAGACCTTTCCTGCCATTCTGGTGAACTGTTTCCCTCCTCCTAGATCAATTCTGAGGCAGTTTTCTAGTTGTTTAGAGGGGCATTTCAAAGGTCTTCAGGGAGTTCCTTCCTCACTCCACTATCTTGGCACCAGAAACTATTCTGACATCATCTTTCCTTTTTTTTTAAATTAAATTAATTAATTTATTTATTATTTTCAACACTTACTTTTATAAGATTTTGAGTTTTGGATTTTTTCCCCTACATCCCCTCCCCACTTCCCAAGATAGCATGCAATCTGATATAGGCTAAACATGTACAATCATATTAAACATACTTCCACATTACTGACATCATCATTCAAGAAATTATCAAGGAAAGCATCCCTGAGAACCAAAGGGTAAAATAGATATTGAAGGAATCCACTGATCACCTCCTGAAAGAGATCCCAAAATGCAAACTCCCAGTGATGTTATCCCAAATTCCAGAGCTCCTAGGTCAAAGAGAAAATATTTCAAGCAGCTAGAAAGAAACAATTCAAATATCCCAGAACCGCAGTCAGGATACACAAGATTTAGCAGTTTCTACATTACAAGATCAGAAAGCTTGGAATATGATACTCCAGAGGGCAAAAGAGCTAGGATTATAACTAAGAATCACCTACCCAGCAAACTTGAATATAATCCTTCAGGGGGAAAATAGATATTCAATGAAATAGAGGACTTTCAAGCATTCCTGTTGAAAAGACCAGAGCTGAATAGAAAATCTAACTTTCAAATACAAGACACAAGAGAAGCCTAAAAAGGTAAACAGGAAAGACAAATCATAAGGGATTTAATAAGGTTAAACTGTTTACATTCCTACATGGAAAAATACTTGTTACTACTAAAAACTTTCTCATTATTAGGGCAGTTGGAAAAAGTATACATAGACAGAGGGCATGGGTATGAGTTGAATATGATGGGATGATATCTAAAAAAATAAAATTAAGGGATGAGAGAGGAATACACCAAGAGAAGTGGAAAGGGAGAGGCAGAATGGGGTAAGTTATCTCATAAAAGAGCTGTGAAAAAGCTTTAGAGCTTTTACAGCGGAGGGGAAGATTGGGGAGATAGCAGGGAGTTTGTGAACCTTACTCTCATCAAAACTGGATTAAAGAAGGAATAACATAAACACTTAGTTTGGTATAGAAATCTATCTTACCCTACAGGAAAGTAGGAGTAGAAGGGAATAAGAGAGGGAGGGGAAGAGCTGACAGAAGGGAGGGCAGATTGGGGAAGGTAAAAGTCAGAAGCAAAACATTTCTGAGAATGGACAAGGTGAAAGGAGAGAGAGAGTAGGATAAACAGGGGAAAATAGGATAGAAGGAAATACACAGTAATCATAACTGTGAAAAAAAATTTTATAGCAAGTTTCCCATTTCTCAAATATATAGAGAATTGAGTTGAATTTATAGAAATAAGAGCCATTTCTCAATTGATAAATGGTGAAAGGATACAAACAGGAAGATTTTAGATGAAGCTATCAAACCTATATCTAATCATATGGGAAAATGCTCTATATCACTAGTGATTAGAGAAATGCAAATTAAAGCTACTCTGAGATACCACCCCACACCAATCAGATTGGCTAATACGACAGAAAAGTAAAATGAGAAATGTTGGAAGGGATGTGGGAAAATTGAGACACTAATGCATTGTTGGTGAAGTTGTATACTGATTCAATTATTTGTATTGGTAATTAAGGTGGGACTTTCTTACTGTTTTCTCTTTTATGCTAAAGTAATCAAGTTTTTATGCTAAAATAATCAATGTTTTCTCTTTTAATGCTAAAGTAATCAAGTGCCTTTGATTAAGTCTTACTAGGTGCAAAGCCCCAGGCCCACACCCTTTTGCTGATTAGGTATGAAACCTTCGGGCCCTTAAGAAGGGTATATAAACTCAGAGGCGAGTGTTTTGCTTTGGGGCTCTCACTCACTGGAAGAGTGTTGGTGTGGAGACTCTGGACAGCCACTGGAGCCCCCCTGCCCCAGCTTTGAAGAAAATCCAGATGTTGATGCTTCTCTTTTTGGTAACTATGTATGTGATGTCTTGATTAGAAAAAGCATGTCTGTTGAATTGTGTATTTGATCTGTTGATATTATCTGTTTGTAATTTCTATTTGTATTTACTCTGAAGTTCAGGGTGCTGGCTTTTCCTCCTGAACTAAGTGAATGATATATGTATGTTTGATTAAAGTGAAATTGCTAACCCCTAACAGTTGCTTTCCTTAGAATATCAAAGAACCTGTGCTGGCAGCAGCTCTTGTTGCTGGTCTTGTTGGGTCTTATAGCTCAGCAGCAGCTGCTAGCCACATTGTTGTTACACTATTCTGCAGAACAATATCAAACTATGCCAAAAGGACCGTAAAACCATGAATACACTTTGTCCAAGCAATACCACTACTGGGTCCAAATCCCAAAGAGATTTTTTTAAAAAGGAAAAGGACCTATATGTGCAAAAATATTTATAGCAGTTCTTTTAGTGGTGGCAAAGAGTTGGGAATTGAGGGGATGCCCATTAGTTGAGGAATGGATGAACAAGTTGTATATGACTGTGATGTAATACTATTGTGCTATAAAAAAAGGACAGCCTGGATGCTCTCAGAAAGTCCTGGAAAGACTTACATGACCTGATGCAAAGTGAAATGAGTATTACCAGGGAACATTGTATACAGTAACAGCAATATTGTATGGTGATAAACTGTGAATGACTTAGCTGTTCTCAGTAATACAATGATCCAAGACAATTCTGAAGGACTTATGATGAAAATGCTATCTATCTCCAGAGAAAAAATTAATGGAGTCTAAAGGCAGATTGAAGAATACTTTTTCTTTACCTTATTCATTTTTTCTTGAGGGCTTTTTGTCAGTTTTTCCTTTAACAACATGTCAACATGGAAATATGTTTTGCATGACTGCACATATATAAACTACATAAAATTGCTTGCCTGCTCAATGAAGGGGGGATGGGAAAGACGGAGAGAATTTGGAACTCAAAAATTTTAAGAAAACAAATGTTAAAAATTGTTTTTACATGTAATTGAGGAAAAAATATAATACTAAATTAAAAAAATAAATAAAAGTTTACTTGATAGTTTAAAAATGCTGTGAAGATAAATGAGAAAAAGGTAATGAAAATATTTGTCCTACTTATAACTCAAAACAAAACTTTCAGCTAGCATTCTTCCAAATCAAAAGAGGTTATATACATAAACATGTACATATGTGTGTGTTTGTATATATGTATACATATATATGTATATATATATATATATATACACACACAAAGCACATTATAAATATTGACTGTAGGATAATTAGTAAAATTAGAGTTACTACACCATTACCAAAGGAAATCTATACAATTTATATAATCTATTGCCCACTGAATTCACCAATTGAATAAATGTTTTACATGTAGTCAGACTTTATAAAGATTTACCATTTTTTCATGACACAAAGACAGAGACACTTGATCACCCTTGAAAATAAAATTATGCAAATAAAAATTTACTTGCCTCAGCTTATTCATCTAGCAAAAGTAAGACTAAAGCTGTTGAAAATTGGAGAGTAAAACAAGACAATGGATTTATGGGATCTGAGGAGAACATGGGCAAGTTATATTACCCAGATAAAAAGCAGTAAGTGATGGTTGAAGCCAGATCATTAGCATGCAATGAAAAAGAAGAGACATAAGAAGACAAACCCTATATCAAGACTGAGGGCTAAGGTCACAGAAAGAGAAAGACTATACCCAGAAATCTACTTGCCAAACACTAAATCTCAGGAATTGTAGACGTCTGAGTTGTTTCCTATCACTATAGTACAAACTTGATCTACATAGTAAAAGAAAAATGAATATAGGAAAGGTTAAAAAAACTTACTACTTATAAGCTACTTGAAAAAAGTCTTGATTAAGCACTAATGAAATTAAATTAAAAGGCAAATTATAATAAAGTTTATATGTAATCATTTGAGATGAAACAATTACATGTATAGTTAATACTGCCTTAATTTTTAAACTCTTGGCTTCTCCTTGTAATTTGCACTTTCATTTAGTTTCTCATACGGTGTCACAAACTGCTATTTGAATTACTGGATCTTTTCTCCCAGCTACCACACTATGTTACTGTCCTTTGCTGACTCATATTTACTTTCTTGTCATTAAATTTATGGATTATAGCTGCTCTTCACAAAATGCCTTTTCAGGAATGATTTTTTTCTGAAGCAACTGATGGAATCAGCAAGAGGACTGAAAATGATGGCACAGACATTTCATTTCAAGAAAGGATAAAAATAAGGAAAGTGACATGGGCAATGGATGTGAAGATTAAAGAGTGAGCACGAGTAAATAAGAAGATAATTGTATATATACAAATGGTATCTTTCCAAGAAATAGTGACAATATATCCAGGTCAAATTTTGTCATAGGATGATTTCTGATTAGTAACATCTAGTGACAGATGGCATATACCAAAGGTGACAGTATTCTAAGTGACTGTACAGTTTACTCAATTATTCATACCAAGAGAAGGGACCATTGATATAGAGAACAAAACCCATGTATTATGCTCCCATCTGGGATAAAAGTATCATCCTTGATCATAGTGGCAGCTTCTAGACTAGCTGAGTCAGAATTATGATTATACTTCTTTTGGTAGAATATCTTCACGCTCAAAATTATCCTACCTCAGGGGTACTGAAAATCCAGGAGTCCTGAACTAGAATTGGATGTGTAGCCTCACTATAACAAACAACAGCTTTGGCATTAGGTATAGATAATGTATTCCCAGTGTAATCTAGGAGTTTGTATTATCATCCCAAGAATCAAGTTCGGTAGGGCCATCATGAGACTCTACCATAAAAGGACAACTCCTGAGTATTAGTTCCATCTGATCCATGTCCTTTTAGTACCTAAGTAAACAATTTATACTATATTGTCTTTAATATGATCGGAGGGTCAGGAAGATCAAGTGTAGCATAAAACAAAAAGGAGATCCAATATAGAGTCTAAGCTGAAGAGAGATTCCTCCTGAAGTTTGAGATCCTCCACAAAATCCTGTTTGCAGATGACACTGTGTTGGAACATTGCACTGAAATAAGCTCTCAAACATTGAAAAGCCTCTTAGAAGTGATCTATAATCCTTCAACAGTTTGACTTAACCAATTACACAGCAAAAATCAAAAGAGAATATCTATTGCTCACATTATGATATGCAATTGCATGAATGACCTATAGAGTTTGTAAGTATATCTGGGTGTATGGGTTGTTAAAGTAGGACTAGCACCTCTGCTGTGAGGGCTTGCTAAGCCCTTTTCAGGGCTGCTTATCCACTTTTGGTGTCCCCCCAACTTTCACTTGTGGCTCCAAAAAGCTGTAGCAGGCACAGCAGCCACACCCTGATAAAACCATCTCAGCTGACAGGCTAAACCAGGTTGAGGGTAACTGACAGGCCTCAAACCCATCCATTAGTGAATTAGGGGGATGTCTACTCCAACCAAGTATATCTGGAAGAGACAGTGCAAATGAACAAGTTGGATCCAGAATTAAACAGAAAGAGAAGAGTAGGCTACACTGTTCACAGAAAATTTCAAAGCTTCTTTAATGATGTCTAGCTTCTCCCAGAAACAAAGGTCTATCTTTTTAACATTTGACTGATGCTGTACAGCTTTGAGACATGGAACACAAGAGTTCTCAAAAAACTGAAATACTGAAAATTTAAATTTAATTTAAATTGAAAAAAAAATCACACTTAATGGAGAGGCCTTATGGTGGGTTTAAGCAGCTGGCAAAAGTATAACCAATGAGGAACTTGCAAGAAAGAAAAGAAAAAAGGATTTTATCAGGAAAATGCATTATGAGAAGAGAAGAGACGCTGGCTACATGATAAGAATGAGGAAGGACAGCTCATTAGATAGCCCCTCTTTACTGAACTCACATGAGGACATGGCCAAGAGTGGCATGGGGTGGGCAAGCAACGACTAGTTGTGAGCTGCATCATTGGAGCTAATTTCCAAATCAATGAAATCAGAGAAGCATGAAAGTGTCTGAGAGTCTGACAGTATCATATATGTTTATATATTGTTTTGTCATTTCCGTCCCAAATATACTATAAATACTTTGAGGGCAGAGATAGCGCAATCTATTTTTTTAAACCTATAGTATTAAATAACAGTCCTGTGAATAGAATTGTTATTTCCAAGTTGCCAATCAGGACTGACTTGTTAAAGAAGCAACACACCTTCAGGGGTATGAGTGTGCAAGTAAGAAGCAATAATAACAGCTGCCTTAATTTTGGTGATGGGTAGGATGCAGTTTATAAGTTGATTGCGTATATATACATATATATATACACATATGTGTGTGTGTACACACATACATATACACATATAAAGAAATAAATACACACACATGCACCCACCCCCACTAGTGAGCCACCTCTTTTTTTCCCTGGGTCGCTAAAGCAGCGCAATTTCTTTCTCCTACAAAATATTGTGGCTGAAATACCAGAAACTAGTACCTTAGATAACGAATGTAATTATGCTGGCCAATCAAAAGTTATATACCCCAATATAAGTTAATAAATTAGTACTGTGGTTTATTGACTAGTTTCTTATAAATTTGAGCCATGTAAATAAATTCCCCAGAGCCTAATCGCCCTTAAGTGAAGGGATAAAATCAAGTTTCTGAATTTCAAAAGTTATGGATCAGATCTAGGATTTATGGTAAGAATATCAAATTGCAATAATTCTGATACCTCGCCTAAAATGTCTTTTCCATTGTTTCTTTTTTATTACAACTCTAAATGTACATTTTTAAAAGAATATATTTATTTTATGGAACATTCTTTCACAAAATGAACTGATTTTCTGATAAATGGTCTTAAATATGTTGCTATTTCTCTTGATTAAAATTTATAATGTTCAAATAAAAATTATAAGTTTGATGCTATTAGCAAAAATAAAGAGTTGAATGAAAAGGAAACAATTTTTAAAATCTTTTACTATCAGTTCAGAGACAGAGACTGATGCAGGATAGGATATGAAGCCCAAGAAGCTTTTGATGCATCAGTAGATGAAGGAATTACAAGTTCTTCTAGACAGATAGCCCACAATAAAAACCTTGGATAAAAATCAGGAGTTACTATTATCACCAATCTTAAACAACATGTGAAATCTGCATTTAGCAAAAATTTCTATTTTTAAAATCTAATAATGCTTCACTTAGCATTTCATCACAGTTAAGACCAAAAACAGATATAAAAAAATGTGAGTCCTGGACTTTCCAAAATCCTGAAGACATACATCTTCCCCTCAATACCCTTTTTCCCCAGCTGGGCCCGTTTGGGGGCCCACCAGCAGACGCAGGCTACCTGTTCTGTTCTACTTCAGGATGCTCAACCACATGTGCCTGCCTTTGTGTCACGGCCTACAACCTCCCCTAGACTGACCCTAGTGGCTTCCTGTGTGTCCCAGCAGGCAGTATTGAGGGCTCAGATCCGTTACTCCACATCCGTACAATAGAGTCCGACCCCTGGCACCCCAAACTCGATCTTAAAGTCCAAGACCCTTTCAACCCTGCCTGGAGAGCCCCAGTCTCTAAGGTACTGGGACTCATTATCTCTTGGGATGGCATAGGGTTGGCGCACATGGGAGAGACGGTGGCCCTGTGACCAAGATGCCTTTACCAGGTCCCTGTCCCATTGGCCCAATAGGGGACCTGACCATCCCTCCCCCAACACCTATTACTCAGGAACCCCACACCTATCAGGTCCCCTTGCTTGCCCTTTTGTCAGCTGTTCATAAGACACTTAACAGTTCTAACCACATGCGGGGCAAAAATTGTTGGATCTGTGTTATGCCCCAGCCTCCTTACTATCTAGTGATGGTACTAAATGCCTCCGTCGCCCCTACCTCCAACACAGAGAACTGCGAGTGGAACCAACCACGGCTCACCCTTGGGGATGTGCAGGGAACAGGCCTTTGCCTCACATCATCTAGCACCACTTTATCCAGTTCTCAGTATGGCTCCATTTGCAAACAAACTCAAGAGATTCAGGCCTCCAGCTCAGACTACTTCCCAGCCCCTCCAGGAGCCTGGTGGGCGTGTCACGACGGCCTTACCCAGTGTGTCTCTACTACGGTGTTCTTCAGACACCAACAACACCGGAGGGCCCCCTGTGCATCTTGGTGGCCATAATTCCCCAGGTCTCCCTCCTCCTCCCGGGTGAGGAAGGCTGGTGCTATTTTTTCCCCTGAAGGGCAACCGAGTTACGGTCAAACGCGAGCAGTACCACTCCTCATCCCCATCTTAGTGGGCCTGGGGCTTATGGGCTCTGCTGCCAGTAGGACGGCAGCCCTAGTCAAAGGGATCTCAACTATAAGGCATTAAGTGCACAGGTAAACGTTGACCTCTCAATCCTAGAGAAACAAGTGGACTCTTTGGCGGAGGTGGTCCTCCAGAACCACAGAGGCCTTGACCTTCTTTTTCTCAAGCAGGGTGGCCTATGCACAGCCCTTGCAGAGGCTTGTTGTTTCCATGCTAACAACTCTGGGGTGGTGTGGGGAAGCCTGAAGTTGGTACACCAAAATATTGCCAATAGACAGTGGAAGCTAGAAAACTTTGAGAACTGGTATCAGTCCCTGTTCTGTACATCCCCTTGGCTCACTACCCTGATGTTGGCTGGCCCCCTCCTCCTCCTCATTATGGCTCTGGTTGTGGGCGCCTGCCTCATTAATCATCTTCTGCAATTTGTTAAGTCCCGCATAAACTCTGTTAAGCTGCTATTGGTTAGGGATCTCCATTACCCGTTTGCAAATTCCAGTTCCCCTGATTCTTGTGATGCATCCCCTGAGAATGTGTCAAAGGATTAACACACTTTGAAAAAGAAGTGGGGAATGTTGTGCCCTGTCCCCCAGTTTACCCTCCATCTTGCCCCAGCTCACCCCGCTGTTTGTGTACCTATCTCCACGGACCCCACTGTTTGTGTTCCCATCTCCACGGAAATCAGTTTGTGTTTTTTCCCTTTAAATAACCTGACCCTACCGTGCTTGAGGCTGTTCAATTTGAGTCTTTACTCCGAACAGTCACGTGCTTGAATAAATCCACATCAAAATTTATATCCGGGTCTCACTCACTTTTTTCAGCACAACGGTTTCAAGAGATGAAGAAAAATAAAAGCATGGGCCCTCTTACTTCTTATTACAACCGAAAGCAAGGCAAATACATCACTGCCCCTTTAAGACAAATCAGCCCCAGTGGCTTGTGGGATGCCCATGGAAGATTCCAAATGTACACAACACTTGGCCACTGTAGGAGCATGTCCCAGTCAGGGATCGGTGGACACTCCTCTCAGGTCTTCCCTGGAAGCAGTGACACCACCTGATAACCCAGAACTGCCCCTCCCCACCATGGGGATCAAGTGACATGGCTTGGAAGAGCCAAAGAAAGTGACAAAGGAAGATTTGAGAAAAAAGGAGCTAGAATGCTGCATAATGCCCCAGCTGAAGTAGATGAGGAAGAAAAAGATAGCAATCTTCATGGTATATAGATCACATCAGAGACCCCAACCTGAGAAACAAAAAAGAGTATAGCTCATCTGCAGAATGGCATAAGAAGGATGAAAAGAGCAAATATTATGACTACCAAATATTGCAAAGGAGCACCAAATGAACATATCCAAATTTAGCTTATGTTTGACTATGATGATAGGTGGAATGTCAGCAACTTAGAAGAACATATGAAGATTGTAAAAGAATATACTAAAGTTGATCTGGCTAAACATACACTGAACAAGAAGGTACAGGAAAAATTAGCCTCAGGAAAGTTAACAAATCAAATGAATTCCCCAAAACAACAGTGGGGAGAAGAACCAAATTATCAGAAGGAAAGAGACCATAACAGTGTGCAAGAAGACAAATATTTGTGAAATTTAGATCCCAATTCTGCCTACTAGGATCCAAAAACAAGAGCAATCACAGATAATCCTTGTACCAACACAGGAAGGAGTCTTGATTAAGTACAGGAAACAATTTTGATACACTGGAGATACAATTTTAATTGCACAAACACAGTTGTTTGCCTGGGAGGCTTATGACAAACAGTCTGAAGTGCATCTCCATGCAGATCCAACAAAACTGGAGTTGCTATATAAATTATTTAAAGTCAAGAAAGAAGATTTCAAAGAACAACAGAAAGAAAACATCCTAGAGAAGTATGGAGGCCAAGAGCACCTGGATGCACTTCCTCCTTCTCCTGCCCCCAGTTACCGTTAGCTCAAACAGAAGACTGAAATTTTATTCAAGACATCAAAGGATAAGAGCGAGCTTTTGCCTGCTCTTAAATATGAGGAGGATGTCGAGATCAACAATTATACACATAACTGAGATTCCTATTAGAAAAGATAGATGGGCGTACAAGTGCTGTCACTCCTTTGTCAAGTTTTTCTTGGAAGGAAATTGCTAATAAGGATGAATATATTCCTGATGTTGCTATAGGAGAAGACCAAATGAGCAGACCAAAAACTCTGATGGAGCTTCACCAAAAGAAATAGAAAAGAGAAAATAAGAAAACATAGGAAGAGTAGTTTAGACAAGTGAAGGTGAAGAAAAAATATGAAAAACTGAAAAATGCTGAGCAGGCCTACATCCTCTATTACAAGGAGATCATGCAGCAAGATAAGATAAAAAGGCCCTACAATAGCATATATGAATCCCAAGATCCTACTGGAGAGGAAATTGAGGCAAATAGGATGAAACACCTGAGGCCAGATGATCGCATGGCTTCTTAGATAGCAATGACATGACTTGGAAAGAGATTCAGGACACCCAACTTGTATATATTCTTTCTATTCTCTTGGTAAACAGAAATGGAAAAATCCTCATTTGTTTTTCTTATTGTCTGTCTTTTAAATAATTTTGTGGAACCCTTTCATTAGGACAATAGTGACACTGTGGCATAAAGGACAGCAGTGTGTATACAGTAATACATACAGGTACATTTGGAAGAGAAAAACTTGTGACTCTGAAGGATCATTGAATCGCAGGGTCACATGAAATAGTGTAATACAGTTCAAAAGGCATCAAATTTGGAGTCAAATAATATGGACTGAAATTCCAGCTCTTCCACTTATCTTTAGGACCTAAGACAATTCACTTAACCCTCTGGCAAACGAATGTATTAGATTAAATGACCTCTCAAGTTCTTTCCAATTCTAAATATACAATCCTAAGTTTAAAAGAAAAAAGTTTGTTTCTATTGCTTTCTCTTTAAAGAAAAAAAAGCACTCGTTTTTAAAATTATGGGGTGGGAACATGAAACATAATTGCATAAAGTTACAGTATATAGTTCTGAAATTCATTATTGCTAGTTAAAGAGGAAGAGACAAAGGATGGGGACTAAGCAAATAAAAAAGAAGGGAAGGGAAAAGTGAGGGTGAGGAAAGGGAAAGGCAAGAGAAGACAAAGATAAGGCGCAGACATGTTAAGACAAGGGGGAAAGCAGGCAGGCAGAGCACAAATGCACATAGTTGTGGAGTGGAATATAGTGAGGAGAGGAGAATGAGTAGGTTCTTCGTATCAATTGCAGTAAAACCTCGTGAACTTCAGTTCATTTGTGCTATGGACCTATGAATAATTAATCATGTGTAATTCCTGTGATTAGCCACTGTTAAGACCTCAAGGACACTGAATGGAAAACTTGCACCCTGCGGTAAAATTATGGGAGAAAACAGACAAGTCACATGGGCTAGACTGGCATGGATGGATTACAATCTGCAGTACTGAAGGCTATATCCCTATCAATGAGATCACAGATTAATTGGAGTATTTGACTCCAACTACATCGGGACCCCTGAGAGTCACTACAACCCACCCCTGGCTCTGTGGCCAAAGCAAGACAACTTCACAGGCAACTCAATTTGAGGAGGAAGAAAATGAGCATGCTAGGAGGGGTAAAATCTAAATGTTCTATTCCTTGTCTTAGCCTTACTCAAAAGAATTAAATCATGTTGAAGATCCCTTCCACTTAAAAATCTTATGCTTCTGTTCCACCAGCTGCAATGATGAGAAACTGAGCAGCATATGAAATGGGATGAGATTAGAGAGAGAATTGAAGTGGTCTAAGGAGCAAGAGTAAAAACTCAAACTGCTGACATTATAATTTCACACATTCCATGATGAACAACCAAGTAGTTGCCATAGTAGTAACCAGTGGTAACCAGCACCCATACTACTATCCTGAAACCCTTGTTTAATGGAAACTATTATGAAACAACCTGTAGTGTTTTGTGAACCTGTGGAATCAGATGCAGAGGAAAAGGAACAATCTGTGAAAAACAGGAAAAGCTTAGGGCACTGTCCCAAGTCTGTGGGCTGGCAATAATCCATCAAAATTTTTACCGGTCTGCAAAACTTTTATTACCAAAGGTCCTTACTTATAAAAACTATAAAATCTTAAACTGCAGTGAAAAGAACATGAGTTGGATTCAGAGGACCTAGGTTTGACTCCTGATTAAGGTGCTTACTAGCTGGCTAGCCTTGGGCAAGCTGCTTTCTGTAAAATAATGATGTAAGGAAAAATTACTTCTAAGCTTCCTTCTAGTTCTAAGTGTTATGCCCCTAGACTTTTATTTCTCATCTTTCTCTCTTTGCTCCTCCTTATCCCTCCTTCTTCATTCTCCTCAGCTCCTGGTACCCTCTCCACTGAGTGCCTTCATGATGACAACTATGAAGAGTGTAGTATAGACAATTTAGATATTTTGTGTAGTTTGAGCTAGGAAATTCACTTCTGGAATTGAGAAATTCATGCTAATATTATTGGAGCTATCCAACTACATTATGGATTAAATAGGCTTTTATTAGCTGGCCTAAGAATTTAACCAACATTTAACACATTGTTTCCATAAGAAATTATTTCCAAGTTCCAAACACCTGATTTTAAAAAGCAAACTTTTGGAAAACATTAATAAGTTGGGAGAGTTAATATTTCCTAATTCTCTCATACTTCATTTCCAATGATCCCTCTAATTTGTTTTTTAAAATAATGAAATGCCCATGCTACAGAAATAGTAAGTTATGATAGCTAAGAATTAATTAACAGAATTTAAGATTGCAATAGAAATCTTACCAAATTAATCTAATACCCATGTAACCTAGGTCTTAGATCACCCAGGTTCTGAATTCATATAGACTAGATTCAATCTGAGAGGTTTCTAATATATCATTCTTTGGCTCACGCTCTCACCCAAGATATGACATGGGAAAATTAGAACATTCATATGTCTATATTTCTACAAATATGAGTAAAAGGGCCCTTAGCTCCTATGCCGACAATCTGTATTATACATAGGACAGTTTTTATGTCATCCCATAGGAATAATGGGGGGAAACACAAGGAGCTCATGGGAGTCATAAACAGGTAACGATAACTCTTAGTTTCCACTTCCAAAAATCCTTCTACATTCAGCTACTATCCTCTTTCCTTCCCTGCATGGCCAAACTTCCTTAAAAGGTTTTCTAAAGCTAATGCCTCTACTACCTCACCAAGTCTTAATTTATTACAATCTTGCTTCTGACCCTATCATTGTACAAAAACTCCTTTTAAAAGGGCACTGGTGACCTAATTGCCAAATATAATGTCTTTTTTTTCCATTCTCATCCTTCTTGGACCTCTCTTTTCAATATCTGATGTTAATTACCACCCACCCCTATTATGAGATATTTTCTTCTCCCTAGATTTCCAAGATATGACACTTTCCTGGTCCTGCTACCTCTCTAACTTCTTTATCTCTGTTTTTGTCCTCTTCATGAACTCCAGAGGCAGGCATTGCACATGGCTTTGTCTTTGACCTTCTTTTCTTTTTCCTTATTATCTCCCTTTGATTATCTCCTTCACTCTCAAGGCTCACAAGTTTGTGTCTCTTGTCCCTAGTCTCTCTCCTCTTTATACTACTGCAGGAATAGTCTTTATATTTATACATCTATTTGGTCCTTTCATTTCTCTGTTCCAACATCTGCAATGGTTATTTACTAAGTAAAGTTCTAACCACTTTCTCTAGTATTCAAGGCAATTAGCTATTTGGGGTCATATTGCTGTTTCATCCTTATTTTCTATTTCTCCCTTCCAGTTACCCTAGACTCCAGCCAAACTATACAGCTTGATTCCTCAAAAATACAGTTTTGTACTTTGCTCAGTATGCCTGGAATAAGCTCTCACCTCTTTGCCTATTCAACTCCTATAAAACCCAGCTCAAATGCTGCTTCTTTTAGGAACTCTTCTATGATCTCTACATTATTAACACTTTGCCTCTAATTTCACATAGTACTTTGTATGTGCCTCTCTAATTCACCATAACTTATTACTATATTTTTATGTTTCTGTACATGTTACCCCCCTCCTGAACTGTAAATTCTCCAAGTCTTTGTTTTATCTAAATTTTATATTAAACCTAGAGCCTCGTGCCATAGGCACCTCATAAATGTTTGCTGAATTCAATGGAAAATCCTTGGAAAAATGGACAATTGCCTGGGACTAAGAAATCTTTTCTGTTGAAGAATACAAGTTCCTTGAGAGCAAAAACTATTTAATTTTGGGTTGAGTTTTTTTTCATCCCTAGCACAGTATCTGGCACATAGTCAGCACTTAATAAAGACTTGTTAAATTGAATAGAATTCCTGTTATATGAATATTTTCACCTAACAGTTGGAATGGTGAGAGGGATAGGCCTGGATCTGTGATTTAAAGAGAACTCCCAAATGAAGAAACTCCTATCAATACAGATCAGTACCTTAACTGTAACTTAAGAGTCACAGAGAGTTGCCTAGAATAGTAGCATCAAACTCAAATAAACAAATCCATAGAGTTGCGTATTGACTTATAAAACTACAAATTAACACTATGTTTCATTGTATTTTTATTTATTTTGCTATATTTCCCAATTACATCTTAATCTGGTTCAAGTTGTCAGGGACAACTTCTAGCTCATGGGCCACAACTTTGACAATTTTGGCCTACATCATGCAGAGGTTAAATATCTTATTGTCCAAGGTCACACAGCCAGTACTACCAAGAAACAGAACTTGAATCTAGGTCTTCCTGAAGGCCAACTCTCTAACTACTATACCACTGTACCTATTATAACATTATTTATCATAATAGATTTGATCTGTGTACCCTTTTAAATGAGTACTTTGAGATACCATAAATAATTATGCAATAGAAGAGCTCAGTTCTACCTTTATATTTAACTGATAATGATGGTAATAGTTAGCATTTATATAGTGCCTACTAAGAACCAGCAACTGTGCTAAGGGCTTTATAAATATTTCATATATTCTACTTTAGGATCATAGGATCATGGATTTAAAGAAGGAAAAGATCCTTAACAGTCACATTACCCCAACCTTCTCATTTTACATATGAGAAAATTGAGGCATAGAGAGGTTGAGAAACATAGCTATTAAATGACAATTGAGATTTTTGACCCAAGATATATTATTCCAGATCCAGCATTTTCCAACACATCGATCTGTCTCTGTCTGTCTAGATTAGATATCAACTTGTTGAGTGCTTAGCTCTTTTCTTGTAAAAAAGAAACAGGTTGGATGATATAATCAATATAAGTCTCTCATCCATAATTTGTATATTTCTACAACATCACAGAGTGAAGGTTGTCATGAGATCATGGCAATGAGAAATTGTCTCCTATATTCTGTAGAAAAGAGAAGAGAGAGTTATCTCTCTTTTCTGGCACCATAGAACGTGATATCCTGCCCCACAGAGCCCAAAGGAAAAGTCTGACAGTTCATAGGTT
Source organism: Phalanger gymnotis (assembly GCA_028646595.1). NCBI lineage: Eukaryota > Metazoa > Chordata > Mammalia > Diprotodontia > Phalangeridae > Phalanger > Phalanger gymnotis. The sequence continues at coordinate 646,082,354 of CM053622.1, read as the reverse complement.
TCCCTCTTGATTTTAAAAATGTTATCAAAATGTTATAGCCCCTGGTCCTGGAGACCAAAGGACCTTAGTTCAAATCCAGTTTCAGACACTTACTAGCTGTGTGACCCTGAGCAAGGCACTTAAACCCAATGCCATCAAAAAAAATGCTATGGTTCTGAAATTAAGAAATTGTATCAATGTCATCTTCCTATGTGTTGTAGTTATAGTATTAACAACACTGATGATAACATTTATATAGCCATTTCTGGTTCCACACATGTTATGTCATTAAATACAGTATATTATATAATTTATATTTATATGAATTCTCATTTAATAATATTAACAACTGACTTCGAGGCAGCAAAACTTAACCTCTACTTGCCTCATTTTCTTCATCTGTAAAATGGGATTAATAATAGCATTTCCATGGAAGCATTGTTTATTCATTTATTTATCTCCCATGTTTATGTATTTCAAAGAATTTTTCATTGAATTCAACAAACATTTAAGTGCCTATAAGGCTAGGCTCTGGGAGTAATTTGAAGTTTAGATAGGACAAAGACTTAAGAGAATTTATAGTTCAGGAGGAAGAAGGCATATGCAGAAATACATAATATACAGTAATAAGTAATACTGAATTAGAGAGGCACATAAAAGTGCTATGTGAAATCAGAGGCAGAAAGGTGTTAAAGACAGGTGAGCATAGAAGATTTCATGAAGAAAGTAGCATTTGAGCTGGGCTTTATAGGTGTTCAATAGGCAAAGAGGTGAGAGCTCATTCTAGGCATAGTGAGGAAAGTATGAAAGTAGGAAAACAAAATATCTTTTCGAGGAATAGAGAGAATTTTACAGTTTGATTGGGGCCTAGGGTGACTGGGAGAAATATGAAATAAAGATGAAATAGCAGGGTGGCCCCAAAGAAAAGATTGCCTTGAATGCCAGGCAAACTGATTAGACCTTTACTTAATCAGCAATAAATAACCATTGCAGATTTTGAAGCAGAGAAATCACAGAAACAGTTCAATGAATAAAAAAAAAAGATTATTTTGACAAAAGATAAAATGAAATAATATTAATTCTTTGTTGGTTTTTGGAGGTGGAGGGGAGAAGGCCAGCCAACTGGGGTTAAGTGACTTGCCCAAGGTCACACAGCTAGTGTGTGCCAAGTCTCTGAGGTCGAATTTGAACTCAGGTCCTTCTGACTCCAAGGCCGATGTTCTACTCACTGCACCACCTATCTGCCACAATATTAATTCTTAATGTTATTCCCTTCCCTCTATTATTTCCTACTTATCTTCTATATAGCTTGCTTTGTATAGATGTGTTTGCATGTTGTCTCTCTCATTAGATTGTAAGTTCCTTGAGGATAGGAACCATTTTGTCCCTTTTTTCTTATCCCTAGTGCTTAGCATGGTGCCTGGTTTATAGTAGGTGCTTAATAAATGATTATTGATTGTTTATCGATTAAGTGCTTTGTAAACCTTAAAGCACTATTACATAAGTGCCACTGTTATTATTAAGATTTAGATTTAAAATTTTTAGATTAGATAGCTGTCTTAAGATTTACAAAGTGCTTTAGACATATTATCTCATTTGATCTTCATAATCATCCTATTAGTTAGATAATAATGTTATGATTACCATTTTATAGATGAAGAAACTAAGATTCAGTAAGGGGTAATAACTTGCTCAAATTCCCAATGTAGGTAGTGGTGGAGACTGAACTTGTCAGGTCTTCTGACGCCAAGGCTAGTGATATTACCATTATGCCACACTGTCTTTCATTAAAAGAGATACTGCTTCTTAAATGTCTAATAGACAGAATCATTTTAGTGCCTTAGCAGAAGGTCTGGAACTCTCTATAGACTACTCCTACCATTTAGACAACTCTTTATTAATATAAAATCTATTTTTAATATAACACATTATGAATTCTTCTATATGTATTCATTCCAACACAGTGTTGTCATTCTCTTTGCTATAGCAACTTGAAAACTAATGAACAGAGAATAAAAGATCCCTTTCATGAATTCTATTTTAGTTAAAATAGCTATGCCCTCTCTCAATTATTTATCATTGGCAGGACCTAGAACAAAGAAATTAGTGAATTAAGGAGACATCTTAAAATTAATGCAATTCTACTAAAGAACATTCAGGAGTGATGGTAAAATATATTGTCCCAACCATACATAGATTTGTACTCCAGTCCTACCTCCAAATGATGCCCCAACAATCTTTTGATGATACCCATCAATGTATATTCTCACTACAAAAGTTTATCTTTAGTTGAAAATAAAGTTTATACCATATAAAAGAACATTCCATATATTGTTCCTGAGGATGCTTGCTTTGATTAGGATATATGTTCTACCAACCAACATCTCTTTCTGTGTCATTTCATTTGTAATTCATATAGCACCTGAAATGTATTTCCAAGGCAAATTTCCCAGCATTTCAAAAAATTCACCATTGTAATTCCATTGTGGTAGTAAAAAAGAGTCATTCCTTAAGTTGAATCTTGTATCTCATTTGGATACCCAAAGAATTTTATTTTAAAGTATTAATTGTGTCAAGATTTGCCATGGAATACCTTACTTAAATAAGAATGAAGTGCCATATCGATCTTTCAACAAGTACCTACCTATAAGATACTGATTAAGATGGTTGCCTGAGAAAGTAGTTATAAAGTAATCACTTTCTAATATTATTTGAGAATCTGCTTTAAGAATTAGAATGATTTTATACAAACTTATCTTATTTAAACTTAACACACATGGTTCAAACATCTAAGTTACTTATACCTAGGTTTGTGTGTGATAAACTGCAGCAAATGAATGTTTGGGGGAATGTTAGTTATCGCCACAATACTAGTTATTACCATTCTCACCTGATAACTCAGTGCACAACATTACTATGCTAAAAGAACAGTTTAGGCTTATCATAGAATTATCAAGATCATGTCAATTAAGAACCATTATCCATGATAAGCTACCTGTATCACTATTCCTGTAGGACTTTGGGTTCATTTCATTAACACTGTAAAAAAAAACATTAAAGAAAAGTTTAGGTAAGCTGTGCTGATATTCACTTTTTAGTACCAAGGTCATGGAGTTTCATTTTATGCTACAAGGGCTACTGTGCCTTCTTTCTCTTTTGAGAGTTCATAGTTAGTATCTTTAACTTTTGAAAAGTCAAGCAATTTCAAATCAAATCACCACTGAGGCATTCTTCCAGGTATTTAATTCTACTTCTTTTAAATAATGATGATTAAAAGAATTTCCCTACTAGGAGTCCATAAATTTTATGTTTTTTAAGTGGTAAAACAACTTCATCTTAGAGAAAGATCTTATAAAAATACAAAGATATCACTTCAAAGTAGGTGTTCATGACCTGAACCTTCTCATCCTGTGTTGAGGAACAATGCTTGGGCTTGTAGAATGATGGAAGTAGGGTTGTGTTTAGCATCAAGTTTAGACCTACAAACAACTATCAGTCTTGAAATAATAACATTAAATATGTTAATTGAGCATCTCAGGCAAAGGTCATTCTATGTAAACAGAGAAATAAATAGAAAATATGAGGGAATATGTGCTTGGAACTGACTTGGAAAAATGAGATGCAAGTGGGAGCATAGATATATCTTTCTCAGTTCAATTACAGATTTTTTTACAGACTCTTCCACAAAAATTGGCCCCTCCCTTCCAATCATTTTCCCCACAGACACAGGAAGTAATGATTTCAGATACACATGTAAGGTATGGTCCTACAACTGTATGTATATATGTACGTTACAGCTTCCTGGACCTGAGTCATCAGATTCTTTGATATTGCCCAACCCGCAATGAAGCTGCTTATACTGTAAGGAGTACATAGGGATAGATTGAAATTGTTTTGCTTTTCTGTAAAGCATATCAATATTACTGTACTACCTCTCAATTATCCAAACTACGGCTTCTCTGTGGCAAAAATAGAATGTTTCTTTTGTATGTTTCCCAAAAAGGGAGACCATAAAGTAAATGTTTATATTAATTATTATATAATTTTCTATTAATTAACATAATATAATAACACATACGTTACAATACATACAATAATAACATAAACATTAATAAATGTTTATATTAATTATATGTAATTAAATAATTAATATAATAATTATATTATATGTTTGTGTTATATTTATATAACATAAAGTTGTTCCCCCCGAACCCAAAGAAAATTGAAATTATCACATTTTTCTGTAATCTTTAGCTGGAATATGAGAGAAAATCAAGGGGACTCTTTATAATATTTAGTTAACCAAAGGCCACTGCCAGCCTAGTACAAGTGGTCACATTGTTTCCTGCAATATGAAGAAGGGACTAGAGCCAAACATTTGGACAGCTGTGGGGTGGAGAATCAGAACTTCGTAATAGTGTTTCTCTTTGAGCCCTTCTTTTTGGCATTTGCAATAGACAATGCGTTAAATAACAAGTGTGTGACTATTCTTTGAGCTAAGAAAAAAATAACAGATGCACTGCCCTTTAAAAATGAAGATGATAAAACTGACACATTAGTAGGAAGTAGGCCATTTAAGCTGAGTGACTTTTCAAATAGTGATGATAGATTTGTCCTGACTCATACATAATCTCTCACTTGGTCCATCTTGTAACCAGCAATATATATTGCAAGATGGGTAACTGCAGTTAGACAAATTAATTATGGAAAAAAGCAAAAGTACCGCCCTTGGTCTTCTGGGGATTATGTTTTAATCAGTGACTCCTTCAATGCTTCCATAGATCTGGCATATGACACTCCCTTCCATAGTGCAGATCACATCAGGTTTGACTCTTTTCTTTGTCCCATTCCAGCATGAGAACAGTGTTTATGTTTGGGTGATTTCAAGGAATCCAGTTGAGCTAAAAACTAGAATACATAGAGGGGAATAGTGGGCAATGAGGCTAGAATAGTACAGTGATTCAGATTAGGGGATTTTTTATGCTAGTTTGAAAAGCTCAGACTTTATTTGGTAGTCAAGAAGACATTAAAGTGTTTTTAGTACAACACAGATACAACCAGATTGTGTACAAGGTAGACTAGTCTAGTACCTGTAAAGAGAATGTATTTGATCCTATTGACCAGTCAGTCAACTAGCATTTATTAAGTGTCTATTTATTAAATGTATATTTATTAAGTGCCAGATGGCTCAGGAGGAGAGAATAAGGCTGGTGACTTTGCATAGCCATGCCTCACTTAAATTCAATTCCTTACAAGTCACAACATCAATTTCCCAATGTCATGGTCCTCTTGAACAACAAAGAACAAACAACAACCCATGAGTAGCAGTAGCTGTCCTGCTGAGGATCTAACTGACTAGTTTCAGTTGGGTAATGCAGCTCTCTCCTTCCTTCTTCCCTTCCTCCTTCCCTCCTTCCCTTTCTTCCTTCTTTCTTTCCTTCCTCCCTCCTCTCCTTCTGTCCACATAGGGAATCATGCCCTTACCTGCAGGTACTCTGCCCAAAGGAATATAAATTTTGATTGCTGAAACCTTGCAAAATATTTTGGGGTTTACCAGCTAGATTTCTTTTTTAATGAAAATGACTTAAACCTAAATCACTCTGACTCTCATGGACTAGCCAAAAATAGATCTCAGCCCAAGTCTACCCTGGTCATTGTTTGGGTTCTAATGGCTCAGAGTGAATGTAAATAGCAATCATTTCTGTTTTGGCCAGAAACCTTGAGGGTCTTCCCTTCCCAGATTGATTTTTTTTACTAGGTAAAAGAGGCCATTTTGCTTCATTTCTTACCTAGTCTTAATCACTGAATCAGCCTTAATCACTGAATTGCCTCTTCTGAGACCTGGGAAAGACCTTAGCTTAAAAAGACCAAGGTCTCCCAGTGCATCCAGGGCCATCTCCAGTTGTCCTCATCTGTATCTTGCCATTGGACCCAGATGGCTAAGGAGGACAGAGTGAGGCTGGTGACTTTGCACAGCCCAGCCTTGCTTAAATCCAATTCACTTGCAAGTCATGACATCATCTTCCCAATGTCATGGTCCTCTTCAAGAATGAAGGACAAACAACAACAAGTGTCAACTATGTGTCAGACACTGTACTAAGCTAGTGCCTTCCCTCTATTGATTATCTCCAATTAGTCTAGCATATATCATGTTTGCATAATGTTATTTGAATTCTCTCTCCCCCATTAGGTTAAGAGCTCCAAGAGATCAGGGACTGTCTTTTGCTTAGCACAATGCCTATCACTTAATAAAAGTTTATTGAGTGACTAATTAAAGTTCTTAAGTCTTTCAAAGTTGTTTTTCTTTACAATGCTAATCAACAGAGGGAAGGCACTAGCATTAAGGGGTATCTTTAATTAAAGGACTACTTTCTCCTCTGGAATAGTCTCCTCAGTTTTTGTGACTACTTTCTTTTTCTTCTCCTCTAACCCGCTGAATTGTTTATTCCCCATTTCCTTTGCTGTATCATCACCTCTATCATAGTAATCTATCTCCTAACATATATTACCACATCACCAGCTTTGGACATTTCAAACTGGTTATCTCATAGAAATCTCAAATTCACTATATCAAAAAACAGAACCTGTTATTTCTCCTCTTCCCATATTGACACCTCTTCCAGACTGAATTATTTCTGTTGAGGGCACCTCCACATTTAAAAAAAAATTATTTCCTCTCCTTCTCACCTTCTCTCCCTCCTTTGGGGAAAAAGAAAACAAGGTCCTTATAACAAATACACATTGTGAAGCTAAACAAAATCTCACGGTGGCCATGTCTGAAATTACAAGTCTCATTCTGCATCTTAAGTCCATGACCTCTCTATCAGAAGGTTGGTAGCTTGTTTCATTATTGATTCCCTGCCCCCCAGAATTGTTGCTGGCTATTGAATTGATTAGAGTTCCTAAGTCTCTGAGAGTTATTTGGAGGATACCACCATCCTTCCAGTCCACCAGGTTCACAACTCCAGAATAAATTTCAACTCCATTCTTCTCAACTCATATCAAAATAAGTTTCCAAATGTTGTCAATTCTACCTCCATAACATCTCTCACATTAGTTCATTTCTTTCCATTTGCACAACCACCACCCTAGTTAAGACCCTCATCCTTTCTCACTTGGACTACTGCAATGCATTGCATTCTACTTGGTTTCCTAGCCTCAAGTCTCTTCCCTCTCCAATTCATTCTCCACACAGCCTCCAAAGGGATATTCTTAAAGTCCAGGTCTAACCAGGTTACTCCTTGGTTCAATAAACTCCAGCCACTCCTTACTTCAGATCAAATATAAACTCCTTTGTTTGGCATTTAACACCTTTCACATCTGACTCCAACTATGTTGCCAGGCCTATTGAACATTACTACTCTCCATGCAAATTTGGTCCAGACAAACTGTCTTCCTTATACCTCCTCAAATATGACCTGTAGCAGGTAGGGAATTGGCACAAAACTTTAAATGGAAAGATAGGATGAACATAAGGATTTATTGAGGTTTTCAGTTGTATACCCAGAGTGGTCTGCCAAAAAAAAGGTTTTATAAGCCTCTCTCCTAATCCAATGAGTGATGCTAGTACTCCTTTAATTAGAATCCAGGCCCTCCGATGGCTAAACAATGCTGTCTGTCTTCTTTCTCCATGATTTTGCACAATCTTTCATGCCTTTTATGAACTTCAACTTCACCTCTACCTCTTAGAATGTCTAGTTTCCTTAAAAACTAAACTTACATGCCACCTTCTACATGAGGATTTTCCTGATACCCCCAGAAGATATCCTTGTTGTGTATGTTACATGTATATCTTGTATATACACTTTGTTGCATATATTCTGAATGTATTCATATATCTACATCTTTCTTGATGGGACGTTAGCTCCTGGAGAGAAGGGAGTGTTTCATTTCTATCTTTTGATCTCCAGCACTGAGCACAGTTTTTGACACATAGTAGATACCTAATATTTGCTGAATGACTGACTGGAGTACAGTGATATTAGAAGTAAATATGGTTATGAGCTTTATTGCAGTAACAGTCCAGATAAAATATATTAAGGCAGCTGGAATGAAAAGGAATAGATTGACAAGAGGTGTATTTTGGATAGAGGTTCAATATGTTTAACAGATGATTAGATGTAGGAAGTGAGAAAAAAGAAAAAGTCTTAAGTTGATACATGTCTGGGGCAAGGACAACTAGGAAAATGGTGGTACATTGACAGAATGAAGAGTAAACTTTGGGGGTAATTATATGAGTGTACTTTAGGAGAGATGTCAGGACTTGAGAAAGACATTTGTGACTCATCTGCATAGAACTCAGTTTTAGCCAGAGATGTTAAACTCAAATAGAAATGGGGCCACTAAACCATGTTATAAGGATCCCAGCAGGTCATAGTTTAATGTAGAGAACCACATGTTAACATTACCTATGTTTAGCTGGGTGGTGCAGTGGATAGAGTGCTGGGCCTAGAGTCGTTACTACTCATCTTCTTGAGTTCAAATCTGGTTTCAAATTCTTACTAGCTGTGTAGCCCTAGGCAAGTCACTTAATCCTGTTTGCCTCAGTTTCTTCATCTATAAAATAAGCTGGAGAAGTCAATTGCAAACTGCTCCAGTATCTTTGCCAAGATAGCCCCAAATAGGGTCACAAAGAATCTGAAATTACTGAACAAGAATAACAATGTTGTATTTTTACTTATTTTGTTAAATGTTTCTGAATTACATTATAATCTGGTTCAGGCATCTCTAGGGAGTGTTGCAGGCTGTGTGTCTGACATCTCTTATTTAAGCCAAAGGAATAGCTGAAATTGATAAGGGAGTGAATGTAGAAATGGGAAGATGAAAAACAGAACCCTGGGGAGCACTAGCACTACAAGAGATAAGGAAAAGAATGAAATGTCAGTAAAGGAGAAAAAAAGGGAGAGCTTGAGAGGTAAGATGACAAAGCATCACAATGAAGGGTTATGGAAGCCAAGGGAAGAGAAAGAACAAAAAAGAATAGTACATAGCGCCAAACACTACAAGACGATTAAGAATGACTAGGACTGAGAAAGACCATTCAAATAATTGGCGGCATTGGAGTAATTTTAATAAAGTATTTAGAAGGGGAAGTTAGATTGCAAAGGGTTTTTGAATAGTTAGTTGGTAAGGAAATGAAAGCATCACATATAAACTACCATTTCTATTTCTTAGTCAACATCAATTTAGGTCTGTCAATGAAAACAATAGAGCTGAGATGGTAGCTAGAGGAGGGAGGAAGGTCCAGGGAAGACATTTTAGACTAAGGAAGATCTGAGTAGATATGTGGGCACATACTTTCACACACTTAAGATGGGAAAGATTCAGTGGAAAGGAAAGAAATTGAATGCATGAGTGGGATAAACGAGGGCTTGTTAACAAGAAAGTGGAAGTCAGACTAGGACATAGACTATTGATGGGTAGATCTACAGTGGAGAGTGATGAGATTAGGAGTAGAGATTGCAGGACAAAGTGATTTTCCTTCAACAGATATAGACTCAATCACTGGGATAAGCACCTCTAAGTTCAGACATTTGTTCTTTTTTCCCCAACAGCATTGCAAAGTAAGGGATTTTCCCAGGGAGGAAGAACCGGTTGATCATATCCTAGATCTTCTAGGGTCCTGTGATGGCTGAGCATGTCAGGGGAAGGGAGAAGGGGGGAGGAAATCAGCTACCATTGGTCCACTTAGTGAGGTGGGGGAGGGGGAGGAGGAGGGGGAAAAAGCATCTACTATTTTCAGAATATCCTCATGTTGCTATCTCTGCCTTTGATTGCTAAGTTTGACAGTTTACTCTGAAGCTAGAACTTTCAGGAATAACAGCTTGAGCAATTCATTAGCTAATTAGTATTTGTTAGTCAAATTGAATTGTTCTCTCCCAAACCCAGAGACTGGAACAGATTGTCTCAGTCTTCCCAGTTCCCGGTTATAATGAATAAAAACTATGAATATGAAATAAGGCAATTCCCTTGCTTCCTCTTTGTCCATCTGATTACTTAGTCTCATCAAGAGGATGTAAAAGCCAAAGAGGAAGTAAGTCAAGCCCCTAAAAACTTGATCTTCTATATCTTACTCATACTATATCTATAATTCTATAAAATGATATGCCCCCAAACTTTAGTGCCTTCCCAAAGCTACTGGAGGCTTTATTTAAAAGGAAGCTATTGATTTCTTATGACCAACACTTACATATAAAATTGGACTGACAATAGTACTGAAAAATTGCATGGTGAAAATTGGTTGTTAAAATAAGGTTACAAAATAAATTAGTGTAACAAGGCGAGTGATTAATGAGAGGAAAGGAAAGGAAGTCTGAAGTGATTGTCAAGGTTAAGAATTGCTAAGAGGGTACCAAATAAGCCTTGAAGATGTTAACAAGTTGCTAAAGTGGTGAGAGAGCTGGCAATTGTAGGATGAAATCACCTGCTCACAGTTCACCACAGCAGGAATGCAGTACTGGAGAGCACGAAAGGCAAGAACCCATGATCTCTCTTCCAAGAAGTTGAAAGAATGAGGTAAATTTTTCATTAAACTCTAATCCATTCCAATGCAATTCAACAAGCATGTGTTAAAAAAAAACAACTCTACTTACTATGTGCAAGGCAATTAATTAAATGTGCAAAGTTTATTTTTTCTGCTGTGACCAAAGAACTGCTATCTATGCTTAAATTAAAAGTCAGCTGTCTCTACTTGGGTAGAGAAGGCAAAGAGGCTTGAGAAATGGCTGTCTATTCTCCAGGTGTTCAGGATCAATAAAGTGTCTGGATGAGGAAGAGGAAGGGGAGGGGAAGGGGAAACAAATACATGGAGCTTAAAAGACAAATTTGAAGCTCCTCCTTAAGAACCGGAAGCTGCTCTGAATATGAAGTATATATCCTTCCCACACATCAGGGGAGGGGCTCTCCAGTTAAAAGAGACACATAGTGGTCGGTAATTCCTTAAGGTGGGGTACACAGATGATAATTTGTTAGCCTGAAAACATATCTTTTGACTCTCCAGTACATGTTTACAATACATCATAGAGAACCCCAGAAGAATTGTGAAAATAGATTACTACTCTCAGGGATACTACCATAAGAATAAAGTAAGTATTTCCAAAAATTATAAAATTCTGCATAACAACCTGAATACTTTGAGGACACAGTATTTTCTTCATTACCCCCCATTGAAGATAAAGAATTCAGAAGAGAAAACTAAAGTTTAGAAAATATGATTAAGAATCAATAAATTAGTCAATAAAGCAAGATGGAGCCTGACAGAAAGCAAAAATTCATATCAATACTATTTGTGGTAATGAAGAGCTGGAAACAGCAGATGCCCATTAATTGGTATGCAGCTAAACAAAATATGTTACATGAATGTAATGGAATATTAATTACACTGTCTAATAAATGATAAATGTGAAAAATTCAGAGAAATATGGGGATACTACATGAACTGATTCAAAATGAAATAGGCAGAACCAGAAAAATATTATGCACAGTGATTATACTAATGTAACTGAAAAGAACAACTAAAAAATAAGGAGAACATTATAAATTAATAGTGAACAGGCTTGACTCTAGAGAAGAACTGAGAGAATGTATCTCCCTCAACTCTTTGAAGAGATGGGACACTATGATTGGGAAATACTCTATATATTATATGCATAATGTAAACGATATGAATAGTTGATTACTGATTTTTTTCTCTTTTCAAAATATTTGTTACAAGATACAAATCAATTTGGGCATAGTTTGTTGAGTAAGGGAAAGGTTGTATTCAGAAGTGAGGGTGATACAAAAATAAAAGATTAACTTTCTTTAGTTAAAAAAATTTAAAAAACCAAGAAGATAGTATCCAAAAATAGGATTTGGACTTCTGGATCACATCTTAAAATACAGGAATGACGGGTTCCTACCCAGATATGAAATATGCATACAGATGAAATGAATAATAATAGTTGCTAATAATGTAGTACTCATTATGTGCCAGACACTGCAATAAGAGCTTTATAATTAGTATCTTATTTGATCTTTACAACAACCTTGCAAGGTATGTGCTATTAATTTCCACATTTTAAGGTTGAGGAAATTGAGGAAGAAAGGTTAAATGAATTGCCCAGGGTCATATACCTAGTAAGTGTCTGAGGCTGGATTTGTCTTGATTCCAGGTTCACCACTTTATGCATTGCAATACCTAGGTGCCCTATGTAAATAGGCACTCAATCTGGTATGTGTGAACTGATTTTGTTGTTTTGTTTTGTTTTTGTTTTCCACTGAACAGTATTTTATTTTTTCAAAATTACATGCAAAGATAGTTTCTAAAATTTACCTTTATAGGATTTTGAGTTCCAAATTTTTTTCTCCCACCCTCCCCTACCCCTCCCCAAGATGGCATGCAATCTAAGATGGGCTATACATGTACAATCCTATTAGGCATATTTCTACATTAGTCATGTTGTGAAGGAAGAAATCAGAACAAAAACCACGAGAAAGGAAAAAAGAGAGAAAGTGGTATCTGCATTCAGCCTCCATAGTCTTTTCTCGGGGCATTCAGCCTCCATAGTCTTTTCTCGGGATGTGGATAGCATTTTCCATCATGAGTCTTTTGGAATTGTCTTAGATCGTTGCATTGCTGAGAAGAGCTAAGTCTATCAAAGTCAGTCATTGCACAGTGTTGCTGTTATTATGTATAGAGTTCTTTTGGTTCTGCTCGCTTCACTCAGCATCAGTTCCTATAAGTCTTTGCAGGTTTTTCTGAAATCCACCTGCTCATCATTTCTTGTTGCACAATAGTATTCCATTACATTCATATACCACAACTTGTTCAGCCATTCCTCAACTGATGGGCATCCCTTCAATTTCTAATTCTTTGCCACCACAAAAAGAGCTACTATAAATATTTTTGTACATGTGGGTCCTTTTCCCTTTTTTATGATTTCTTTGGGATATAGCCCTAGAAGCACTATTGCTGGATCAAAGGGTATGCACAGTTTTATAGCCCTTTGGGTATAGCTCCCAATTGCTCTCCAGAATGATTGGATCAGTGTGCCAACTGTTTTTTTAAATACTTTAATAACTATATTTCAATATAACTGATTTTCTTAACATAAATAAAAAGTATTCTATCTTAGGTATTTGCAAAAATTATTCTAAGAAGGGGTTGCTAGATCTTTTTTGTGGATTTCACTCCAGTGGTGGTATCTCTTCTGACCAGTCTGGGTCACAGAAAATGCCAAATGAGCAGGGCGCCATAGCTCCAAGACAGCCCATCTATTTAAATGCTAGTTATATTATTATTGTTATTATTATTAATAAATTCTCGGAGAAAGTAAAAAAGCAAAGGCACCTGAAAAAAGAATATCTGGAATGGCTGCTGTGGGAATGTGCTAGAGTCAATGAGAGAAGAATAAAAGAATAAAAAGATCACTGCATAGCAGTGATAGTCCAGTTGAGTTTAGATAACAAATTTATGATATACCTAGTCCACATAATTATGTAACTTTCTTCATAGTTTAGAAATATCTGAGTAGGAGTGGCAGACAATTTGTCTGGGTTATATCTCAGGATTAGGTTTTAGCAAGGAATGTGCAGCAAACGGCCAAGAAGGCAAAAAATTCAAGGGTGGAGGATAGGCTATGTACCTAGGAAGTAACACCAGTGGATACCCTCCATAAGGATGCATTTAACTTCTGGTTGGGTCTAGTGTTTGGGGTCCTGCCACCATAGGAGGTACTGGCAGCAAGAGGCCTGATGTCTCAAGTTGGTCAGCTAGAATTTATTAAGCACCTACCTTGTGCCAGGGACTTCACTAAATGCAAAGAAAGACAAACTAAATGAACAAAGAGAAAATCCCAGCTCTAAACCAGGATGGGGTCCTGGAAGTGAGAGGCCAATCGTCCTTGCACTAAAGGCTGGGGCACTGTGGCTTTTCTCAGACAGTTTGGGAGGGCATAATAGGTAGTGACTTTATTTGTGGCAGGACATCTGGAGTCAGGCTTTCCACTCCCATCCCTGGACTGAACCGAAACCTGAGTCTTCTGATTCAAACTCAGGGTCCTGTTACTTTTTTATGAAAACAAAAGAAATATGAAGGATTTTTCTAACACTTCTTTTTTCCAAAGGTCTCTATTTGCAGGGTTATAATCTCCTAACCAATCTATCCTACTCATAGTAGGCACTTAACTTCTTGCTTATTTGAAAGAACCTTTTTTGAAACTCCCTGTCATGGTGAGCATGTGTAGGGTGTTGTCAATAGCTTGTGACATCTCTGGGAATTCCTACTACCTAACACACACAAAAAAATCCATAGCTTTAATGTCATTTGTACACAGAAAAGCTCAGGCATTACATGTGAACATATTCACATACCCAAATACTGTACTTGTTGCTGAGTCATATCAGACTCTCTGTGACCCCATTTGGGGTTTTCTTGGCAAAGACACTAGAGTGGTTTACCATTTCCTCCTCCAGCTCATTTTACAAATGAGGAAACTGAGGCAAACAGGGTCACACAGCTAGTAAAAGTGTCTGAAGCCAAATATGAACTCAGGTGTTCCTGACTCTAGTCTCTGCGCTTTATTCTCTGTACCACCTAGCTGCCCAATACTGTACTTAGGAAAGAGATGAAAGGCTTTCAGCTGATAACATAGATAGAAAAAGCAATGATTACCATTGAGGAATGTTTGCTATTTTTATATCATTACTACAGCATGATTAGAGAATTCAGTTGAAGCAATACGACTCAGAGTGAGGGTGAGATTTTTCATGACTGGCTTCAAAACTGAAAGTAAAGAGGAAGCAAATGTAAGAGTACTGAGATTGTCAGGAGATGAGAAGAAATAGGATTGTTTCCAGAGCCTTCTTAGAGGTAGGCAAAGTAGACAGACAACATAAAGAAGGAAAGTTAAAAAAGAAACTTTTAAAATATGATTTTATATAAATGTGCATATATTTGATATGAGAAATCTCTTCTCTATAGAACATAATTTTTTATTTTGTGAAAAGGCAAGCCATATGTTAAATCTCAAACCATATAGAAATGAGATTTTCAAATATAGGTGTGCACAATTTTCACATCTTGTCTAGGAAACACATATAACCCTAGTCAATCTCACATGAGTAGGAGTTGAAACCTTTAAGGAAGGATGTTTTAGACAAAACCATTCTCTATTATAGAACAATCATCAATCTGTTCATTAACAGAATGGTTTTTAACAGAACCTGAGAAGTTTTAGCTTTGGTTCCTAACCCATTACCCCCACCCCCAACTTCTATACTTCTACCCAGGAGTCATCTAAACCCCTCTACACAGGAAAAAAAAAATGCAGGAAAAGCTTCAGGATGCTTAGAGACCATGTCTGCTCCACTCCTATCTTCTAAAAGAAATCATTAGAGGACTCATCAAAACTCTCTCTCTCTTTCCCCACCCCCCACCCTCTCTCTGTCAAAGGCATCTTGTATCCTCAGTAGCCTTTATCTCTATACTTCCCCATTCCTAGCAAATGTTGCTACTTCTTAGTTTTGGGGAACCAGTGAGGCATGATGGCAAAAGCCCAGGCTTTGAAATGAGAGGAGCTGTGTTTAATGATTGCTTTTACTACTTGCTACCTTGGCCAAGTGCTTTAACATCCCTTGGTCTCAGTTTCCTCATCTGTAAAACAAAGGAATTCAACTAGATGGTCTCTGGCCTTCAAGCTGTAAATTTAATTTATGAACTCCCCCCTCCCCCCCCCTCTCGAATACACACACAATCCCCTCAATGAGCAATTTTCCACTCTGACATGTACTCCTGACCAATAGAGGAAAATTCCTTAAATCACTAAAATATAAACTTTAATTAATATGACTTCAAGTAAACGTTATGTTGTATTCAAACACAAAATATTCAAAACACACTGACAACAAACTTGTTTTTCCAAAAAAAAAAAAAGATCAGTATAAAAAAAGCAACATGCAATTAACCATAATCACCCACTTGAAAAGACCAGCCCTAAGAGAAACTGTAATGGAATGAAAAAGTTTGATGCCCCTCCCACTTCAGTGACCACAAACTTTCCTTTTTTGCATTTTTCTGGGCAGCTAGAAGACACACCAGGATAACAATGGATTCTGCTAGGTGTCCTTAGATTACCTTCTGAGTGTCTAGGGTCCTCCCCTAGAGTGTTCTAGAAATACCACCCTAAGCACTTTCCCATGCTCCAAAATTACTCATAAAATTCATCGATAAATTTTTTTTAAAGAAGAGTAAGTTACATGCATTTGTGAAACTGGAATTTTCCCATCATGGGATGCTAATTTGCCAGGATTGAGAGGAGAATGTAGGTCTCTAAGACTTCCTTCCATCTAGTGATTAAGACACTATGTTGCTTCTATACATTTAGATACAATCATTTATAATGAATAAAAGCACTTGATCAATTCCAGAAAAGAAACAAAAGAAAAGAAAAAAAAATTGGCTAGGCAAGAAAAACAGCTGAGAAAGTTGGTGAAAGGCTTGGTCTAAACTGAAGTGTGTGTGTGTGTGTGTGTGTGTGTGTGTGTGTGTGTGTGTGTGTGTGTGTGTGTGTGTGTGAATGCTGCAAATCGAAAGTGAATCCAATGGTTCATGGTTTGGTTTTATTGTTTATTAAGCAAACCAACCTCCACATAATCCATTTTTGCTAAGCCAAGGCATGAATTTCAAAGTTAGTTAGATGAACGTGCTTGTCAAATTCAAGCACTTTGAAATTTAAACAAAATAGACTCAATAGGAGATAATGATTTTTCATAAAATATAAATTTAAGAAACTAAGTCTCCATAAAATCTACAGCATTTAAACATAGATATGCATATATACTCAAATCTTACACATTTACATGTGCATAATTTTACACTGATTACATATTCATATGCATTCTAATTTTTGAAAATAACAATTACTTTTTAAAAAAACTGGTATATAAGTCTCATTCAGTGAAAAGATACATTTAAAATACATTTAAATTACCCATTAACTGTTATTTTAGAGCTCCAATAGGAACCAAAGAACAAATGTGTTCATTAATCTGACAAAGTAGCTTCTCCATAATAAACAATAAACCTCTGTCCCTATTGCCCCCAAACTAAAAGATTAAATTGACATTTTGTACAAAACAAATAAAGCCTCTGAAACAAAACATTGCCACAGGGTGAGTGGCTACCGCTATAAAACAAAATCTTTGTTTTGTTTAGGCATTTATTTCTGAATAACAAAAACACTCCTTTATTTAGCAGCTGGCAGGGTTAAATTAGTGCACCAGGATCCCTAGAGGAATCCAGATAACTCGGAAAGGTAAGCCAGAGCACATTTCTGGAGCTTCTCTTCTAGGATTCTACCTGAATTGAGTACCTCTAGACAAATTTTAACTTAATAGAAAACAAATGTAGAAGTAAAGCTCTCTAAGGTCTTACTGTAAAAACAAATGATGAGCATTAATATAATATAGTCTGTTGGTGTGGATTCTAATCACCATAAGATCATAGATGTAAAATTGGAAGAAACCTTAGAAATCATGCAACCCTTAATTTTATAGATGAAGAAACCAGAGCACAGGGGGATGAACTGATCTGCCCAAGATCATACTGGTCCTAAAAGCTATATTAAAATCAAGTGTAATAAAACCAAAATAGATCACTTAACTCTTGCACTAATCTCTGTAGATGGTGACATCCTTTAGACGATTCAGTTTGCAGATAATATTGTGTGATTTGCATCAAGTTCCTGAACATTACAGGGCCTTCTCATTGAGACTTCTTCTTATTCATAAAGATTGCTTTAACGATCCAAAAGGAGGAAGACTGCCCTTTGTTCAGACTATGAGATGTAGTTAGATTATAGTAATTGAGTTAGAACATTAATACATGGGCTTGAAAATAAAATTGAAGATAGCCCATGAGCTAGACCCAGAAATAGGAGTAAGAGAGCTTGAAGGGTTGCATTTCAGCAATTGTGCAATGCTTTTAACAGTACAAAGATGCTTTCTAATGGAAAAGACCCAACATTTCAACACAAATGTTTCTACTGGTAATGTTGCATGGTCATGAATCTTGGAACACCACAGTCTTTTCGGAATCATATTTCAGGTAACTCTAAGGGCAATGCACAGAAACATGGTGGAATAAGTAGGTTGTAGCATAGGCCTAATGAAGTCCTAAACTAAAGAAGTACAGTAAGGGATTCCATGAAAGGAAAGATTGATAAGAAATTGGATGTGCATGAAATGTAAGAGATAGACTGAATACTACAATGGTAACTATAATATTTTAAAAGATTTGGATGAAGGACTCCAGGATAATGAGTAGATGCCCTAAGAAAGATATACGAGCTATACAGCATGAGAAAACAATGATGGATTGCAATTTGTTTCAATGGAGAAAATATCCACATTTTCGAAATCATAGATCCATTGAATTGTTCTTTTGGAGCCAAACTGTACTTTTCCCACCTAAGTCTAGCTCAGTGTTACTTTTTTAATGTATGCCTACATATGTGTACTTGATTTTCAAAGGACATAGCATTTTTAGAACACTTATCAATATTGAAGGGTAGTCTATATTCAGACCAATATTATACTATTCATGATACCTTACCACACTTTAAAAAAAAATATCTTGGAATGAAACAGGAAGAGGGAAAGGGTTAAATTTAATATAAATTTTCCAAACCAGGACCAAATAATATTCTAGATTTCAAACTTTTGTTAACATCTTAAATTTTTAAAAGGTGGGACTATTTTTTAAACAAAATCTTTCAAATTAATATTTTAGAATCATGCAGACTTTTTAACTGAAAATTCTGTATCACTTATGAAGTTAGTCAATATACTTAATTTCAATATTTATTAAAATTGATAAATGCTTCAAAATAAAAATACAGGCACCACATTTGTGGATCTCACACCTCTGAAAAGGGGTAGGATGGGAACATTTTCTCATGTCACTCCTTTCAAATCATATTTGTTCTTTGTAGTTTTTCAACATTCACTTTTTTAAAAAATTGTTCTTTCCATTTACATTATTATAGTCACTGTGTGTATTATTTTCTTTTCTTGCTTACTCTTACTTGCTTTTTTCTGCCTATTTCATTCTCCATCAGTTTGTGGTCCTCCATAATTCTTTGTGGTCATCATAGCTATCTTTTCTTATAGCACAGTAATATTTCATTCCATTACTACAGCACAGTTTAGCCATTTCCCAACAGATTAACATCTATCTTTCCCAATTCTTTGCTATCACCAAAAGAAAATCCTGCTAGAAGTATTTTGGTGCCTATGGGCACCTTTTTGGGGTACAGGCCTAGTCATGGAATCTCTGGGTTAAAGGGTATGTACATTTAATCCTATAATTCCCATAATTCCAAACAGATATCCAGAATGGTCATATTGATTCATAGCCCTACCAACAATGTAAGGATTTAGAGCATTTTTTTCATGTGATTGTTAATAATTTGTAATTCTTCTGAGATCTGTTCATTCATGTTCTTTGAACACTTAACTATTGGAGAATGGTTTTTTGATCATATAAATATATATGCCTATGTATGTATGTGAAATATACTATATCCATCAATTGTTTACATATCTTGCATATCAAACTCATCAGAAAAATTTGATACAAAGATTTTATTCTTATTCAATTGCTTCCCTTCTTATCCTAGGTACATTAATTTGTGTAGACGCTTTTGAGTTTTATAAAAATATCTTTTATAATTATCTTTATTCCTTGTTTGGTTAAGAATACATCTGTTACCCATAGCTGTGAAGTTCTACGATTTGCTTTTTCTTCTAATTTTTAGTAATGTAATTTGTAATATTCAGGACACACATCTATTTAGAATTTATTATGGAATATGATATAGGGTGTTAATCTAAACTTAATTTCTGCCAGACTGTTTCCAGCTTCTCCAGTAGTTTTTTTTTATCAAATAGGGAATTATTTTCTAAGTATTCATGTTTTCCAGTTTATTGAAGACTGACTTATTGAATTCCATTATTTCTGATTAATAGAGCTTTTTATAAATGAAAGGATCGTTAGAGACAATTTAGTTCCATCCCCTCATTCTGCAGGGGATGAAACTTAGAACCACTGGCTAATGAATTGTCCAAAGTGACAGAGCATATTAGTGGCAGAATAGAGTCTAAAATCCAAGTTTCCTGAACTCTATGCCTATGCACTTTCTAACATACCACACCAACTCTTTAACATGTGGCAGCAAAGATTCATTGTGAACAATCTCGATGTTAAGACTACTAAAGGAATTTATTTCTAGTTTTTTCTATCATCATGGATTTCTAGTTGTGAATATATAATTGATGTAATCAAAATTACTAGTATAGAAGGTTGAGGTTATTGCAAGAAATAAGTTAAAAGCAAATTTTTAAAGTACATAGTGAGATGTATCTTGAAATTTGATTAATTATAGAATGCACAAGTCTGTTCAATGGATACTTTGTTATAGCAGAAAAATATAAGTTTCAGAAACTGAGAAGTTGAATTTGAATCCTAGCTTTGCTACTTCCTATCTGTGTGACCTTGGGTAAGTCATTTAACCTTTCTGGGTCTGTAAAATAAGAGGTTGGCCAAAATTGCCCCTAATGTTCTTTCGATTCTAAATCTGGGGCCCTATGAGCTATGATCTTAAGTTCTAAAACTAAAGAAAAATAGTTAAATATTTATAATCCTAACCCACTTTATTGGCAATGTCAGGTATTTTAAAAGTCTTGGTGTTGATCAGCTTAACAAAACTGACATTTTTCTATTCATATTGACACTCTTAAGGTCAAAGGTATAACTGATATTGTATTCAATAAAGTCTTCCTAGACTGCCACTGGTTTGGCAAGAGGTTTGGTTTGGAAAGTAAAACCTGAGAAAGATGTGTAAATGTATATGATATTCGAATAATCTAACATTGAAGAACATTCAGTGATTATCATGATGAACAATTTAATAATTCTAATTATTAATGCTAATAATAATTCTCCACTAACAACCTATTGCCTTAAGCTTTACCATGACATGGTGGTGACTTGAAGGCTATATCGGTAGCTTACAAGTTCTGGCAAGTTCTATGAGAGTAGATATGTTTCAAGTATAGACTTGGCTACAGACTCTATGTTTGTTATCTGAGAAGCAGCCTCACTAAATTCAGAGAGCTACTCATCCTTAGAAAATTGTGCAATGGGTGAGGTTTTTTTTTTTTTGACTTCAGCAACTCTTGAAGATAATTTGCTAAGGGATAAAAGAAATACAATTAGTCTTGAAGAAGGAAACAACCATGCTGATTCAGCCAAGAATCTCTGAAATTATATTGGTAGTGCTTTAACACATACTTTAATACTACAAAACTCTGTGCTTTTGTTGGTGCAGAACACGGATGCAGATAGCACCTCCTCTCTAAATCCCCAGATCACCTTTGACAGTTTCTGGGACTGAAAAAAATTATGATCCTAGAGCCAACCTGGTCATGGGTAGCCTTGAATTTCATTAGGCCAGGCCTCAGTTAATGTAAATACAGTCCAACTTCAGGCCTGTACTCAAAGCCTTTCTGGCTTCCTACATGTGCCTAGTCAAATGTTGACTTGCATGACAGTAGGGAGTTTATCAAGTCTCTGGAGCTCCACAGATAACAAAATAAAAAACTAGGCCTTTTATTTCAAGATTTAGAGAACTTGAAAGGCACCTCAACAGCTTGAGCCATAGTTCCCCTGGACCAGTTGAAACTTTAGGTCATTTCATTGTCTTTTTAGGGGAAAACGAACATAGCTCCTATCATGGGCACATTTATGAATGAATGAATAGCATGTACAAAGAATATTTAAATGTCATATGATAGAATAGTACAACTTTGTTAACAATCACCTTAACAGATACACCTTGGTTTAAGTGATAACTATGTCATAAAAGTTACATAAATGAGTTTTTGTAATATGAATATCTTAAAATGCCTTAGAAGAGCTAATGGTTTAAGTATGTGTGTACATATGCACGTATGTATACGTGTATCTGTGTATCTGTGTATGTATATGTGTAAACATATGTATTGAGTATATATATGTATTTGTGTGCATATAGGTATATATGTATGTATTTGTAAAGTGAGGTATCATAGATCTTTAACCATAACAGAAAATGTTTGTGTTTAGGAGTTCTTAATCTAAGCTCCACAGATCCTCATGGGATATCAGGGGGTTTATGAAGTTGGATGGGGAAACAAATTACATCTATATTTTCATCAACCTCTAACTGAAATTTAGCATTTCCTTTAATTGCTTAAAAACATTGTTCTGAGAAAGAGTCTGTAGACTTCAGATTGTCAAGGGGGCCCATGACACAGAAAAAGTTAAGAATATCTGACCTAGGGAAAGGCTTCAAGTACAGACCTTGGAAAGGGAAGGGAGGAAAGTACTTTCATTGCCTTATGTTCTGAATACCACAGGGCATCCATTTTCTCCTTCCACTCTTCTGGACACAGTGGAGAAAAGGCTGGAATTCTCTGGAGGAAGGAAAGCCTATCAATTTATGGTCTTGGTGGTACTAGTGCTAATCAGATTGCCTTTGCCTGCCTTGCTCAGTGGTGGCTGTTTGCTCTGCTCTCCAGCCTGTCTTGTCTGACTTCATCTGATGTTTGGGAATGGAACATCTCCATTTTCCCCTCTACTCTTCCTCCCCAAACCATCTATCTATCATTCCTCCAGGATGAAGTTTTAAAGACTTGAAGGCTACTTCTGTTTCTATTCCCATACCCCCCCCCATCAAGATGGGCTTCAGTGGGGAAACCAAAAAGGTATTGTAGCTTTGGGGACTCCAGGAAAAGAAGAGATGCCCAGTTCCAACTTCCATAGGTCCTATTCAAGGAGTCAATAAATACATAAAAGTCAAGCTAGAGTACCCAGATATTTAAACAGACATGAGCATCTGCAAAGAGTTTATATGTAATTTGTCAAAATCCTTTGTACAAGATACAAGTGGTGATCAAGCCTCTCCCTAAAGACTTCAGCATTTCTTTAAGCAGCATTCTTTTCTAACACAATTCTTAATTATTAGTAAGCTTTTCCTTAGATTAGTCAACCTCTCCATAATTTTCAATTATTTGTCCTAATTGTATCCTCTAGAACCAATCAAAAACAGTCTAACTCCTCTTCCACATAACTCTTGTGGTATTTGAAAATAATAATCATGGAGCCCCTTAAGTCTCCTCTTCTCCAGGTTGAACATCTCCAACTTTTTCAAGCATTGTATGGTTTTTGTGAATCTTCACTGTTCTTATTGCCCTATCCTGGATCCTTTCTAACATATAAATGCCCTTTCTAAGATCTAACTTCAAAGAGCTAAATATAATACTCCAGATATGACCTAACTAAAATAGAGTAAAATGGGACTATTGTCTCCCTTGCCCACAATATGTTTCTGTTAATATCTCCCCAAGATGACATTAACTTTTGGGGTTTCAATGTCCCATTGTTTAATCACTGAGCTTGAATCCATTACAACTCAAAACCTTTTTTTTTGCATGTATCAATCATTCAATAAGTATTTATTATGTGTTTACTATATGCCAGACACTGTGGTAAGTGCTGGAAACACAAGGAAAGGCAAAATACAATCCTTGCCGTTTGTGAAGTGTTCTTTAGCCAGGTTTCCTCCATTTTGGACTTGTGTAGTTGATTTATAATAGACAGTTGTTATAAACTTAATAACAGTTAACAGATAAAAACAAATAAGCAAACAAAATGGGGAATATAAAACTAAATCAAATCATATGATCAAAACTATTTAACTTTTTAAAATACACAAACTTTCATAAAATAATAGTAATAATATAACTCTAATATAATATCTCTAGTTTGTGTTCTAATCAATTGTGTTGTTTAGTCATAGTAAATTGATACATTCTAATTTTCCTTTTATCTTTTCATCTTTTTATGTGGTTATTATTTTCAACAATGAACCTGTACTCTTGAATATTATATCAGAAAAATGCAAGATCTGACTAGCACAGAGTACCTGGCACATAGTAGGCACTTAATATTTATTGACTATTGACTATTTAGCTGGAAAACTGAGTTCAAGCCCTTTCCTATACTATATATCTTTGATCTGGGGACCAGTCCAGTAAATTTCAGGAAAGCTGAACACTAGGGTGGTCATAAAGAAATGAATTTTTCATCCATGGTAACTCTACAGAACTAAATCATAGAAGGGTTATTATGATTTACATCAATGAAGAGAATATCCTTACAGATAAAACCATCAGTCATTCAAGTATTAAAGTAAGAGATATTCATTTGCATAGATAAAACACAATTTGCTCAGCCATTCCTTAATTTTTTGGATACATTGGTTATTTCCATTGTTTGGTTGCTATTTTGGGCTATTACAAATACATCAGCTATGAATATTTTTGTATAGATATCTTTCTCCCTTTTAATAATATATCTAAGACGGAACCCTAGTAGTGGAATTACTTAATCAAAGGGCATGATCTGTTTTGCAACTCATTGTGTTATTGCTATAGTACTTTCCAAAACTATTATTCAGTTTACAATTTCATCAATAACATCATTTCTATACCCTCTTAATACTGAATTTGTTGTTTTAAAACTTTTTTACCAACTTCATAGATATTATAGATGTGACTTGCTTCACAGGCTGTTGTCCCTCCTAAAAGAAAAGATGAAGGGTCCCAAAAATATCTTCCAGACTCCTAAATATCCAGGGTAAGGAAATATTCCTAGAAAAATAAAGCAGCGAGGGTTAAGTGGGAGGGGCAAAAAGGAAGTGAAGTAGCAGAAGAAAATCTTGAGCTTGGTCATAAGGTTAGAGAGAAATAATTATCACATAGAAAAAGGCAAAGGCAAAGGCATCAGTATCCTTGGAGCTAAAAACTTTTTTTCTTTTGAGATTCTTCCTAAAGAGGATGGAAGTATGTTCTGAAGGAAAAGAAACTGCTTGTCATCTAAGAAATGATAAAATAGAAACAGCAAAGCTTATCAGGACACGGATATCCATTAAGTAAAAGAAAAAAGAGAAAAGTAGTGGTGGCTGGTGACTCCCTTTTCAGGAGTACTGAAGCACCTATTTCTTGACTGGATAATAGAACAGAAGTATGTTGTCTTTCTGAGGCATGTTGTTTTTGTTCATCCTTTATTTCTGAAGAGGACCAATGACATCACAGGGCAAGAGCTTGACTCATGGGTGAATTAGATTTGAGTGAGGAAGAGTTGCACAAAGTCATCAGTCTCACTCTCTCTTCCAGAGTCATTGAAGTCCAGTGGCAGGACAAGTCACACAGTAGGTGACCTTGGTGTCTTTGATGTCTAGTCAAGGTCTAAGCACTCTACAACACCTGCTCTAGCTGCCTTCATGGTCTTTGGAACAAACTGTTTTCATCTGTCTATTCCACCAGGGAAAGTCTTCACATGCTCAGGGTAGACATCTCCCTAACTCATCAATGGTTTGAAGCCTGTTGGTTACCCTCAACCTGGTTTCGCCCATCTGAGGAGATGGTTTTACTGGGGTGTGGCCTCTGTGCCTGCTACAGCTTCTTGGGTGACAGGTAGACACCAAAGGTAGATGAGCAGCCCTGACAAAGGCTCAGCAACCCTCACACCAGAGGTGCTAGCCCTCCCTTAAAATCCCATTAACTCATGAGGTATGTATCAGCATGTATCCAGTATATGACAGTGAACCTCCCAAGATCTATCAAAATATAGAATTAGAATCAAGTCTTCCTTGACATGCTTTTAGACAACATTCCTGAGGCACATCACTATAATGTCTGAGTGAAGTAGAACAAGGACTTTTTAAAATGATGCGAATGGGTTTTCCCTTATTCTTATGTGTCTGGTAGGTCATTCCTAAGTGGGCTACTGTGGGATGAACAGAAGGTGTCATCATGGGGTTGCAGACATCATAGGCATCTGTTGGTGATCTGATCCAACCATTCTTGAGAGCAGCGTGGAACTATGCCCAAAGGGCTATAACACTATGTATACCCTTTGATTCAGCAATACCAATACTAGGTGTGTATCACAAAGAGATCATAAAAAAGAGAAAAGGAGCCATATGGACAAAAATATTATTTATAGCAGCTCTTTTTGTGGTGACAAAGAATTGGAAATTGAGGGGATCCCCGTCAAATGGGGAAGGGCTGAACAAGTTGTGGTATATGAATGTAATAGGATACTATTGTTCCATGAGAAATGATGAGCAGGCAGAGTTCAGAAAAACCTGGAAAGACTTACATGCACTGATGCTGGGTGAAGTGAGGAGAACCAGGAGAACATTGTACACAGTAACAGCAACAATGTATGATGACCAGCATTGATAGGCTTAGCTCTTCTCAGCAATGTGATGATTTAAGACAATTCAAAAACACTCATGATGGAAAATACTATCCATACCCAGAGAAAAAACTATGGAGGAAATATGAATGCAGATCAAAGCATAATATTTTCTGGGTTTTTTTGTTTTGTTTTTTTGTCATGGTTTTTCCCTTTTGTTCTGATTCTTCTTTCATAACATGACTAACGTAGAAGTATGTTTAATATGATTGCACATGTATAGCCTATATCGGATTTCATGCAATCTTGGGGAGGGAGGGGGGAAAAGTTAGAACTCAAAATCTTATAAAAGTGGATGTTGAAAACTAAAAATTAATTAATTAAAAAAAGACATCATAGGCATGTGACCTCTCATAGGTCATGTGACCTCATGACAGGACCAGGTCCCACCAACATTATTCTAGGAGGAAAGAGGTCCATCACTAGCATCATTGGAGAGGTCTTCCCTCTGGGGCCCTGGCATGATGCCAGAGTAGGGAAGTTCCAAGAGACTGAGAAGAAGTGTAATCATTGCTCTTTCTAAAAGGTAGAGCAGGAGGAATTTTTCCTCAGATTTATTTCATGGAATGCTTCTCAGAGGATTACCCTTCAGCTAAAGGTTTAAAGCTATGAAAAAGGACCAAAGAGGTCTTGAACTTGCTAACTCTACATAATAATTGTTATGATTTGGTTAGGGCAAATCAGAGATGAATATAAACTATCATGGCAGCTAGACTCAGTAAATGGAATACTTGGCTTGAAGTCAGGAAGACCCGAATTCAAAACTAGTCTTGGGAATTTACTAGCTGTGTGACCCTGGGCAAGTTACTTAAATTCTCCTTCAGTTTCCCCAGCTGTACAATGAGATTAATAATAGCACCCACTTCACAGAATTGTTGTGAGAATACATATATAATATGTGTATATAAAGTACTTAACACAGTGTCTGGCACATAGTAGGCACTCGATAAATGCTTGCTCCCTTTCCCTATCCCCCTTCTCCCATCTGTTAAGCAAAGTCAAAAAAGACCTCTACCTTCTGGAGCATTCTATTGAGTTTAACAGGCCAGTTGAGAGTTTTATGTTTCTTCATGTGGTCATCTGTGTCAGTGAGTCCTTTGTGTCTTATGCAGTTTCAGTAGTCAAGAAAATTTTTTAAAAAATAACTATCCTCTACCAAATTTGAAAAGAAAAAACATATTTTTATGAAGAAATTAATTAGATTTTCAAAAGTACAAGAGATGGAAGCACGGGTAGGTAACAGACAGAAGATATAAGATCATGGTACAAACCTGTTAGCAGTGCTAACACTCAGAAAAGCTAAGACTGGTACAGAAAGTTAAGGACAACTAAAAAGGGTGCAATTATATTGTGAGAAAGAAGAATATCAAGAGAAGAATAAAAATGTTGCTTAAAAGGGATGGGATAATAATAATCGACGGTTTAGAGACAGAGAACCACTTGATTTTACACTGGAAATAGCAGAACAAAAATGACTTAGAGAAAGTTGCTATTCAAGACAAGTAGGAAGATGGCAAGAGAACGTGGACCACTGGATGAAGCTGAATCACTCAACTCAAAAGAGCTAGCTCTTTGGGGGTGGGGGAAAGAAATGACAGAGAGGCTGACTGAAGCACACTGTAGGCAATAATAGAAAAATCATTGCAAATGGAAGGGGCACCACAGGAATGGAGAAAGATAAATTTTGGCTCAAATATTTTTAAAAGGGAAAAAGATAGTGAACTTGATCTGGGGAGATTATAGAGCAAATCATTAAAGAGATTTAATCACTGAAGAGACCCACCATAAACCATTTGCAAATTTAATTAAAGAGAGATTTGCTAAACATCTAGAATGGGAAGCAGTGATTGATAAGAACCAGTATGGTCTCATCAAGAGGCATTCATGCCAGATTAGCCTCATTTGCCTTTTTTTGACAATGTTACTAAATTAGTAGATGAAGTGAATGATGTAGATATAGTTTACTTAGATTTTAGCAAAGCACTTGACAAAGGATTTCATACTAATCTTGTGAATAAAATGGGGAAACTTGGACTAGAAATATTAGATTAGATCTATTAGGTAAAGCATTTATACACTGCTTACAATGTGCCAGCCACTACTCTAAGCACCAGAAATAGAAAAACAAGAAGATCTCAATTACTAAGGAACTTGTATTTTAGTAAGGGGAGATAATACGTAAAAGGGAGATAGAAAACTGCAAGCTAGGGTTACCTCATGTGGGTAAGTGCAATTAAATGGCACAGTTATATGGATTCAGCACTGGTTAAATGGCCAAACTTAAAGAGTAGTCATTAATTGCTGATGTCAACCTAGCAGGAAATGTGGATGCCCAGAGGGAGAGATGTTACCCTTATTGAATATGCAGTTGACAGAAAACTGAAAGGGATAGATAAAGTAGTGGATGACAGTGAGACTCTGAAAAGATCTTGACAAACTAGAACACTGGGTTGAATTTTAGAAAATTCAAAATGGATAAATATAAATTTTACACTCAAGTTCAAAAATCAGCTTCACAAGCACAGGACATGATAGACATTGCTCATATCCTTTGACACTGGAAAATTCACATTGCTTTTATAAATCCTCTTAATTTCTTTATTCATTTTGGATGGTAGACTATTCTTATATATAGCTTTCATTAAAAATATAACTTTGCCAATCAGTTTCTTTTCTTTTCTATTGAAGCTAAATTGTTTTGTTAGTGCCAAATATTTTTATGTTTACGTATTAATATATGTATGAATGAAGGAAAAGCAATTATTAAGCAGGTACTAGAAAAGAATGGCATTTCTCTGTTCTCAAGGAGTGCACATTCTAACTGAGACAACAAACATAGGAACTTCCAACTGTAACTAAGAAGGTAAGGCAGTGGTCTTCAGGATACAATGGTGAAGTGATGATAGTGCAAATTTTTAAGTGCTATTTCCATTGCTAAAATATATATCCATTTCTGATGTTGAACATTTGACAGCGCTAAGGGCTTTACTGGGTGAGAATTTTCTTTTTAGGGTCTACAGGAGCAGTGACTGCCAAGGAAGCAAGGACTGTAGCATCTACAGAGGCAGTAGCCAGGTCAAATCTCCACAAAGGATACTACCCTGGATAGGATCTATTAGGGCTAGACTAGAAATAGCACTGGGGGGTGAGGTAGAGGAAAGGGTTGTACTGCTATTTTCAAGGCTCTTAGGCTTGCTTTTCTGTTTGGCAGTTGGTCAGCAACTGGTCATGGTATTGTTGGTAGTAAGGATGTTGGTCCCCTTATGCACAAAGATTGGTTCCCTTGTTGATGTGGTTGATAGGTCTCATTGGAAGCAGAACAAATAGAGAGGACAGAGTAGGTAATCTCAGAGAATCCTCTCTAGGACAGTAAGATGATGGATACATATGGACAAAAACTTCACAGAAAGAGGTGTGAACAACTTGTAGTCATGATATTAAGCAAGCACCCTCATCAATAAGAATGCAGTCATCAAGTTTTAAAATAACATTAAAAAGAAAACAAAAATAAATGTTATCTACAAACTATCTAGGCCTAGACCGAGAGTAAAGCATGAAATGTTAAAATAATTCTTGGGATAAAGATAAAATTATATAAACAATAACAAGTTATATTAAATAGACTAGCATAAATATGAAATATTGACATTTATGGAGTATAGCAGTTTTAGAAGCAAATTAGTATCCCAGATTAGAGGGGGAAAGAGATTGGTGAATTGTTTGCAGCTTTAAAAATCAGAAAAATACATTAATTTCCCCAAAATTAAAGAAAAATTTGATAAAATTGAAAGGAGTAGATGTAATGCAATGCCTTTCAAGATGGGAATTTGGATAGATTTAATATGGAAATTGAAAACAACTGAATTACTAAATAAAACAAAGGCTTAGTTTTTTTTTTTAAGTTTTATTATTAAATTCCATTTTAAGAGGTGGAGGGAGGGGAAAAAATCAAAATGCCAAAACAAGAAATGTAGAAGGACAGAACATAATGAATAAAGAACTTTTTTAAAATCAAAGACTGTTTTAATACTGTAACTATTTGCCAACAAAAACAGGAAATAAAAAGGGATAAATATTTATGAAAAATGGAATTAGAAAATAGCAACTAGATAACCCAAATAAAGCAAAGTCAAAAGAAGAAATTGAACAGTTAACCAATAACTTGCCATGTAAAAAGGCATCAAAACCAGCCAGATTTGTAAGTAAATTCTAGAAAATAGTCAAGTAATAAATAAGCTATATACCATATAGGTGATTTTCAAAAGCAAAGAAAAATTTCACTCTATTCATCTATACACACACATATATGTGTGTATATGTATACATGAATGTGTGTGGTCCTAATTTCCAAATCAGACAAGGATAAGTCATAAAAACATTACATGACAATATGATTAATGAATATGCAAATACATGACATTTGTGATTTTGTTACTGTGGGAAACACCCTCCACTAACACAGACCACAAACCATTTATGAATTAAAAGATAAGTTAATTAGGCACATATGGACATGTAGAATTTATTGATTTGCTCAGGGTCAAACAGATAGGAAGTATTTGAGGTAGGATTTGAACTCCTGTCTTCCTAAGTCCATGCCAGGAACATGCCATTACATCATGCAGCCTTTTATAGTTGATGAATATCAATATAAACCATGTAATAAAACACTTGAAAACTGCAATGTATATTTTAATAGACATTAAAATAAAGTCAAAATTAAGCCAAGAATGATTTAATATTATGAAAGTAATTGGAGTAACAAATCCATATGACAATTAGCATAGTAATTCTAATAATAAAAACCATATCATCATTCCAATAAACATAGAGAAAACCTTTGATAAATTATAACCCATACTTATCTTGAAATATTGTAAAGCCTGAAATGATTGGTTATGTATTAAACATGCTTTTTAGAAAAGAAATGATATGAATATAAGAACTAGTATTATATGAAACAAAGAAACTTTAGAAGCTTTCCTACTAAGAACAATGTATATGAATTTGATTCTGTAATATTAAAATTTTTTGCACAATAAAAAGCAAATCACCTAAAATAAGATTAAAGAAAAAGACCTAGTAATAAACATTTCTGATAAAAATCTGACATTCAGAGAAAATGAAAAACTGTGAGATAACATCAGACAATCATTATTTTGTTCTTAAAATGAAGAAAGCTCTAGATATACTTGTTTCAGCATGTTCAAGTATATACACACACATTCTTTTTATTAAATAGTATTTTATTTTTCCCAATTATATGTAAAAACAATTTTTAACATTTGGGTTTTTTTTATTTTTGAGTTCCAAATTCTCTGTCTCTCTGTGTTTGTTTCTGTCTCTGTCTCTGTCTCTGTCTCTCTCTCCCTCCCTCCCTCTTCCTCTCCCTCCCTCCCTCCCCCCACTCCCTGATATGATAAACAATTTGATATAGGTTATACGTGATATACATGTATTTTTGAAATTTCTCGGGATGTATAATTTTACATAATCCTTTGTCAAAAGAAGTGGACAGACAGCTTTGAGAAGAAATCACATGATTAATAACCAAACAGAGAACTACAAAATAAAACTATTTTGAGTCACTAACGCTGATAAAATTGACGAACCTTCTATTCAACATTGGTGTGACTGTGTGTAAACAGTCATACTATTATACTACTGGTAGAATTGTGAATTGGTTCCAACCTTTTGGAAAGCAATATGGAATCATATAATAGGACCTACAAAGATGTCCATAGCCTTTGATATTACTACTAAGATCATTCCCGAAGGAGGTAATGATAAGGGGGAAAAGAGCTCTGTAAAATATCTGAGTACAGTGGTACATTTTTGTAATAACTATTATGTGAGAGGCTGATACTGTTGGATCACTTGAGCTCAAGGGTTCTGAATTTTAGTGGGTTAAGGAATCAGGTGTCTATATTAAGCCTAGCAACAATATAGTGACAGCCCAGGAGTTAGAGAATCGCTAGGCTGCCTAAGAAGGAAAGACCTGGTCTAGGTTGTTAAAACAGAGTAGTTTAAAGCTCCTCTGTTGATCAGTAGTGGGATAGGGCCTGTGAGAGGCCAATGCACTTTCAGCCTAGGTGAAACAGAAATTCAAAAAGACCCTAGGAGATGCAGGCTCAAAAACAAACAAACAAGGAGAAATTCTGAGAACCAATTGTTACAGTAGCAAAAACTCAGAAACAAGCTACATACTTCCCCAGTTGAGAAATGGCTGAACAAATTATGAAACATGAATGCAATAGAACATTGTTGTACTACTTTGATGATATGAAACAAAGGAATATACTAAAAAATTAATATTAAGTAATTCTGAGTGAAAACAATCAAAAGAATTAACACCCTGACTACAACTGCAACTGACTACAACAGCAACAAAATCCTAATAAACAAATACAAAAAATTATGAGATATAAATACATACAGTGATTTTGCTTTCACCATGCTTTATTTTTTATTTTATTTTGTTTCTTATTTATATAATCGAATTGTGCTTGCTGGTAGAAGTTAAACTTTTTAAATTTTAAAAACATTTTCTGCTTTTCCAACGTCTAGGATACAGAATATGCAATCCTTTCTACCTTATCTACCATGAATTATCAGTTCTTCTCAAGATTCTCTTAATTTCTATGTCATGCACAAATTTCTCTTTATTGCTCACCCAACAAGCCCAGAACATCAGTTCCCGTCAGTGTTTTTCTCCCCTAGGTGGGAAAAAAATGTCAAAGTAAATTAAGAGCTTCTGACTTAGGTGATAACAGTGAGGCAAGTTGCGGAGAGACTATGGATAAACTTTTTTTGATTACAAGGAAAAGTTGTGTGTAAGAGTTAGGGATGAGGATTCCTCTTCTTTTTTATCTTAATCCTTTCCGTTCTACATCACCCAGAAAGAATCTGCATTGCACCCTTCTTTCTTGATATATAGGTCTAGTGATTGAATTGAGAGGGAAAGGGGAGAAGAGACTATTATCCAAGTCCCAGATGTCAATAAAGATAGGATTTCAGTGATTAAAATAGCATAAGGAAACAGTGAGCCTATAACATCTTACATTTGATCCTCCCTCAAATGTTTACCATGCTCTTCTCTTGGCTTTTAGAGTACCACACAGGAATATATGTGTGTAGATAGGTGATAGATAGATAGATAGATAGACAGACAGACAGATAGATAGATATAAACATATATGTAATATGACACTCTACTTCCTCTTTTATCTAAACTGTTCCTTTTGAAAAACAGATACTTCCATTGCCATATTCCATCCACAAGTCACATCCCAACAATGAAGTATTCAGCAATATTTATGAGGTCAATTTTTCATCCTTGCATTAAGACCTAGAGATCATTTTATTGCCGGGATTCTGTACACTTATGTATAGATATATTTGAGGCTACAAATATTATTGGTTATCTTCCTGGATATTTTCACCTGTGAATCCCTATGCAATTCTAGAGCTAATTTATTCCTATGTCCATCTCACTCTTCTTTGTAATATCCTTTAGGGATTATGTTGGGGATCATTTTCTCCCTACTCCAAAAGTTTTCAGCTTAAACCTTTTTTTTTCTTTTCTTTTAACATTCAGAATTTTAATTTATTTTTAATACATTTGGTTTTCAGCATTGATTTTCACAGGCATTTGAATTACAAATTTTCTCCCCATTTCCTCCCCCTCCCACTCCAAGATGGCTTATACTCTGGTTGCCCTGTTCCCCAGTCTGCCCTCCCCTCCATCATCCCGTTCCCCTCCCATCCCCCTTTCCCTTACTTTCTTGTAGGGCAAGATAAATCTCTATGCTCCATTGCCTGTGCATCTTATTTTCTAGTTGCATGAAAAAAAAAATTTTACTTTTGAACATCTATTTTTTTAAAACCTTGAGTTCCAAATTCTCTCCTGTCTTCCCTTCCCATCCACCCTCCCTAAGAAGTCAAGCAATTCAACATGGGCCACATGCGTATCATTATGTATAACCCTTCCACAATACTCATGTTGTAAAAGACTAACTATATTTTGCTTCTTCCCAACCTATCCCCTTTTATTGAATTTTCTCCCTTGAC
>CM053622.1:646027347-646047461 GCA_028646595.1 Phalanger gymnotis | reverse complement strand
ACATAAAATGTCTAGGAGTGGCTCTACCATACCAAGGCACATTTAATAAACAAATCAAAGAATATTCAGTGCTTAGGTTAGACCAGGCCCATATAATAAAATTGACAATACTACTTAAAAAGTTTACAGATTTATTGCTATACCAAACTATTAAGTGAACATTTCACAGAGCTAGACAAAATAAAAGTCATTAGGGGAACAAAAGACCTAGAAAATTAAGAGAAATAATGATAAAAAGTAAGAATGAGGTGGAAAATAGCATTTGCAAGCCTCACGTTATATCATACCAAAATCTCTGGTACTGGCTAAATGACCAAAAAGTAAATCAATGGAATAGCCTAGGCAAAAATAAAAATAAAAAAAGACAACTTCCCCTTCCCATAGGTGCTAGGTGTTCCACCCAATGACACTGGCTGCTAGTTGTTTCCAGAATAAGATCTCTGAGCTCTATGAATTTTCTCTGGCTGTACCTCATGCCTGGAATGTTCTTCCCTTCTCAAATCCACTTACTGATTTCCCTGACTTACTTTTGAAGTCCCAAATAAAAATCTCATCTTTCAGAGGAAGGCTTTCCCAATCCCTCTTAATTGTAGTGCTTTCCCTTAGTAAATTATTTCCTATTTATCCTGTACATAGCTTGCTTGGGATAGATTTTGTTTTAATGTTACTTCCTCTGTTAGAGTATAGGTTCCTTGAGGGTAGTATAAGCTCCTCTTTTTGTATCCTCAGTGCTTAACACAGTGTTGCCGACACATAGTAAGTATGTGCTTAATAAATGTTTATTGTTTGATTGAATTCAATAACCCAATCTTTGATAAACCTAAAAATGCTATTTACTTAGGAAAAAATTCCCTATTTGACAAAAAATCCTGGAAAAACTGGAAAGCAGTCTTGAAGAAATTAAGTTGAGACTAATCTTATATCAAAAACCACAAAACATTAAAAAGTATGTGATCTGAATTTTAAAGCTCTTGCAATAGGAAAATTACAAAAGTATCTTTCATAATTATAGCTAGAAGGTGAATTATCAAACAAATAAGAGATCACCAACTAAGGTGATTAGCAAGGAGAAAATAGTTAATTTAGATTACACGAAACTGAAAAGCTTTTGTATGAATGAAATAAACACAACTAGCAAAAGAAACAGCTAATCACAAAATAAATATTTGTATCTAGTGTCTCTAAGCATCTGATATCCAAGAAACAGGCAATTACCTGAAATATGTAAGGCTATGAATTCCTTGAGGGCAGTGGACTGTCTTGTATCTTTCTTTGTGATTAAGCCAGTGCCAAGTATGTTTTAGGTACTTAACTACATTCTGCCTTACTGTTGACTACTCATTCATCTCAATTACCAACAAACCTTTATTACTTAATAAATAAATAATCAAAAGTATGGATAATTCTCAAAAGAATTACAAACTATAAATAACCATTTGGGAGAATGCTCTGAATCACTAAAAAAAAAAAATAAGAGAAATGCAAATCAAAACAACTTTGAGTTTTCACCTTACAACTAGCAAACTAGAAAAGGAAACAAAAGATGGAACTAGTCACCAGTAGAGGGATTGTGGAAAACCAGGCAAATTAATGCATTGTTGGTTATACATTAGTCTGATCTTTCTGGAATGCAGTTGGAACTATGCTAAGTCAGCGACTAAAATGTAAACTATCCTTTGAAATAAAAATCCCACTGCTAGATATAAATCCCAAGGAGGTCAAGTGTACAAAGAAAGGTTCTAGATATATCAACATATTTAAAGTAGCACCTTTTATTATAGCAAAGAAGTAGAAACAAAGTAAATACCATCTTTGGGGAATGGCTAAGCAAACTGAGGCACATGAATGTAATGTAATATCAATGTTCTAGAACAATGAACATCATGAATACAAAGGATTATGAAAATATTTATATGAACTGAGGAAAAATGAAAAGAATCAGGAAATTAATACATACAACTACAACAATATACATGAAAAGATATTAAAGAATGTTATGAGAAATATCTCCCTTTTCTTTGCAGAGGTGAGGGGCTATGTGTGTAATATTGTATAAAAGATCTTTTTTGATATACTGATTATTAGTATTACTTAACTTTTTTCCTCTTCTAGTCTTCATTATGAGAAATACAGATCATGCAAAAATAAGTTATCAATATAAATTAGCAATTTAAATTTAGTTTTAAAAATACATCACAGAATAATCAAAATTAAGCTCATACCTTATATGCTAACTCTGGTGAGCTTGGTTAACTCTTGGTTAACTTATTTACAATTTCAGGTTATCACCTTCTAGCCTCATACTGATCTTGTAGTCTAACAGAATCCCAAGATCTTTTCCAAATGGAATCATTCTCTATTAATGACTGTCTTACTATATGAGATTTATTTCTTAATTACACTAAAACATCCCTCAAGAAGTTGGATATATCTGGCAAATCAAGGTTTTAGAATTATACACTACTATAGCTTTAGATATTCAATTTTATATATTACTTGATGCTACATTAACACCACACTAACATATCTACAAAGGACGTAATTGCCATCTTGATTCAAATTGAAAAGAAAAATGAAAGGGCAAATTTTGATTATCTTTAACATCACTATGATTAAAGATAAGAACCACAAAAAAAGCTGGTTTCTGTGACGATTTCTACCCTTCATCCAGAAATTAATATTAATTTTATCACATTTAAGGATAATTTTCAGACAACTAATTAAAACTACTTTTCCCTGAGTTATCAGTATGAATTTAGAAACCAACCTGATGAATGTTTTTGAGTAATCATCACTTTCTATAAATTAAACAGCAGTATAAAATTGCACTTTCAGTTTCTGTCTATTCCTGCTCCAAAATTCTAGATACTATATGGATTTTATTACCTCACTATTAATCATTATATAGATGGTTAAGTATTAATAATTTAATGTAATTGAAACAGAAAGCAAACTTATTTTTCTTGTTCAAAAATTAAATCCTCCCCCTCACCAGAGTATATGATAGGCTTCGAAAAGACTTCATCCTAAAATAATTGAGGTACATTTAATGAAATGTATTTTAATTTTATGCATTTTAAGTTTGTTACTACAACATTCTTAGAGGTCACAGGATGATAGATTTAGAGCTAAAACCTATGTTGATCCTTTCATTCACAAGTCAGGAAACTGAAGCTCAAGAGTCGTGACTTATCTAAGTTGATAGAAGTATCAACTGGAAGAACTAGGATTCAAACCCAAGTACTTGAGGGCTCCAAAGCTGACACTCTTTCCACCTGCCTCCCAATCAAACTGGAAAGAATCCAAGTTTCATCTTCTTGATAACAGTTTTATCTTACACTTTTTAGGTCAATTCTTAGAATTCAAAGTTTTTCACAAATATTTATTTCTCATAGCCTCCTGTAAAGAAGGGATATAATAACCTCTATATTAAAAATGAAAAATGAAAATAATATGATGTATTTTATTTCTCTATATGAAATAAGCAGATAGGACACAGATTGAATCCTGGTATTACAATTCAAGTTCTCTGGTTCTCAAGGAAGATGATTCTTTTTGAGACTGAGAGGTAAAAATGCTGGACTTTTAACACTTTCCATCAAATACGTTTCAGTGTATTTTCTTCTAAGTTCCATTTGCAAAAATTTGCTACTCCAAAATTTCCACTTTTGACACATTTCTATAAACAATGCTATCAGTCCAAATTATTCTGCATTTTTCAAACTTTAGAGAACCTAGCAATGATTGATGTATTACAAAAACATCTCTCTTACTAGAGCAGGGATCTCTAAGCTTTTTCATTACCTCTTACTAGAAAAGAAATTCTGAGTATGCATCTGAAATAAATATATATTAGCCTATTATGAAGTTACATACAGATAGCTAGGTAGTGTAGAGTCCTGAACTTGGGAGTCAGAAGATGTGAGTAGGGATCCTGCCTCAAACACCAGCTATGTGACCCTCAACAAGTCATTTGACTCTCAGACTCAGGCTTCTCATCAGTAAAATGAGAAAATAGAACCTGCCTTCAAGGGTTGTCATTAGGATCAAATGGTATGTATACACATGATATATATATATATATATATATATATATATATATATATATATATATACACACACACATATATATATACATATATGTATTTTTACAATGATATATATGTATATCACTTTGTAAACCTTAAACTGCTATATAAATGCTATTATTAATATTGTATTAACAATTATGTAAATTGTGAGATACAAAATTAGAAAAAGAATTAAGAATATACAAATATAAATTTTTAAAGTATGAGATAAAAGTGGAGGGGAGGAAAAAACATTTATTAAGCATTTAGCATGTGCACATACTGTGCTAAGCACTTCTGAGTATCTCATTTGATCCTCACAACAACCCTGAGAGGTAGCTGCAATTATTATCCCCATTTTAAGCTGAGACAGTCACACAGCTAATAAATGTCCAAGGACAAATTTGAACTTTAGTCTTTCTAATTCCAGAGCAAGTGTTCTACCCACTACACCACCTAGCTGTCTGTGTAAGAAATAGTGTGTGATCCCAGAGTAACAGGAAGTCACTGGAGTTTATTGAGCAGGCGAGTAATGCCCTCAGATCTGAGCTCTGGGAAAATCCCTAGAGCACTGGTGTGGAAGATGACTTGGAGAAGGGCAAAACAGAGGCATGATGGCAGTATATGGAGGGCATTTTCCCAACAGTATTGGTACAGCTGATAGTGTAAGTATCCTTGTCACCTTAGGTTATATCTACCTTAAGGGGTTAACAGAAAGAGGAAGCTTATAGAGGTTGGGGTATAGTGGGCATGTTAACCAATGACATGGGTGGTATGACTGTGCTGGAGACAAGCCCCTTTATTAGCTATCACTGGAAGGATGGGATTCAACCCATCATCTTATCCTCTGATTGATCATGAACTCCTTGGGACTATGCCACTGTCCCAATAGGAATGCAAAGATTCTACTTTGGAGACTACTGCTTTAGAAAACAGTTTCGTTAGTAACAGAATACCTATAAAGAAAGAACTATTCAATATCATTTTTAAAAATGTCATATATACAAAGGGTCAACTGTTATTATGTAATGAAATAATAACAGCTAACGTTTGCATAGTGTTTTCCCTGTATGATGTCATTTGATCCTCACAAAAACCTGTGAGAAACATGTTATTATCAATTAACAAATGAAAAACCCAGGATATGAAGAGTTTAAGGGACTTGCCTAGTACCACATCATTAGTAAGTACTTCAAGCTAGATTTGAACTCAGGTCTTCCTGACTCCAGACTCAGTATTCTATCTACCTAGCTGCTTTTGCCTCAGACTAGCTATCCACAGTTATCACCTAGCTCAGTTATCACAGAGCATGAATTTAGGGTTAGGGTTAGCCGTATTAAAACTTTTTTGAGAAAAGGAATATGATGGCATATTTGGCCTGGAAGGTAAACTAGGTTCATTAGTTCCTAAGATGTTCCTAATCTTAAAAAGCCAGGTAAGAAAATGTCTGCTTAAAAAGATAAAAGAAGAAGAAA
The DNA here is from genome assembly GCA_028646595.1 of Phalanger gymnotis. NCBI lineage: Eukaryota > Metazoa > Chordata > Mammalia > Diprotodontia > Phalangeridae > Phalanger > Phalanger gymnotis. Next base: position 646,041,916 of record CM053622.1, on the reverse strand, counting down.
AGAAGACTACTCTCCCAAAATATCTGGCATTGTCACCAAAATCAGTAGAGTAATAAAGGAAGCTATGAAGAACAAAACATCACATCATTGGTTTTCATTGGGTAATAATGAATTAGTCAATTCTTAAATAATTTGGCGATGATTAATCAACTGAAGATTATATACACCTTCTTGATTCTTTTTTTTTTTTTTGCAGGGGGGAAGGCAGGGCAATTGGGGTTAAGTGACTTGCCCAAGGCCACACAGCTAGTAAATGTGTCAAGTGTCTGAGACAGCATTTGAACTCAGGTACTCCTGACTGCAGGGCCAGTGCTCTACCCACTGTGCCACCTAGCTGCCCCTGATTCTTCTACTTTTAAGGCTTCTTTTAGCTATTTGAAGATTTTTACCAGTCAGGACCTAGATCATAATGCAGAAGGTAGATGGAAAATGATGAAATTGCTACTTGATTTTTGCTGGTTCTTATGAACCTATGTGGAAAATTATTATTACAATTTTATTCTATAATTCTATGATAGCTTATAATTTTATAAGTCCTATTCTCTCTCTGAAAATTATTAATAGTCAAGCTTTTACCTTCTGAGAAAATGTCAAGGAGATTAACAAGTAAGACTATTAAGGAGGATGAAAATATAAAATAGAAAGAGAAGAAACTAGATAAATCAAGAGAAATTGGAATATAAAACAGATTACAGAAGTTTTTGAGATTATCTTTCCATTGACTTGCAACCCTGTGAGGGAACAGTATTATAGGATGAAAAACAGTGTCAGCAACCTGAAAAAGACCGTATTTTTTTTTCATTAAATTTTTCTACTTTTCTCTCCAACAAGCATGCAAGCAGAATTCAAACTGTACAATAAAAATGCAAGAACTATTAGTTCAAGTGCAACATTGTGAGAAATGCTCCTGAGTATGCTACTTTCATGATGACTAGAACATGTCTGCATATATCAAAGCATTTGGTTTTCTGATATACCTATAAAATCAATCTGGTGGGAACCTACTGCTTTCAAAACGTATGATATGTTCTTTTAAAAATGGAAAATAAACCTCCCTCTTAGTTGTGAATTATATGCACTAAACCAAAAAAATTTAAGAAAAATAAAATCTGTAATTTTCTGATTTTGTTTTTGGCTTTTGATAATTTTCTTTTGTGCTTTTCAGTGAGACCAATTCTGCTTCACTGCAGGGTTTCAAAAATCCTTGAAACAAATGCTTGACTTCTCCATACTAATAGCTATGGCAGTAACTCTAACAGTTGTTAAGGGGTACTCTTTAAGAGGTATAGTCTTTACACCAAAGAACCACAATAATTTCTAAAAGGCAACAACAGATTTCTCTATTTTTAAAGACCACAGAATTAGAAATATATCAGAAGAGAGCAATGAAACATGAAATTATGTATTATATTGCATGGCACAGAATTCATAACTCAACTAACAGAAAACTTTAGTATGGGGAAACTAGCACAATCCCATTTTATCTAATCAAGTTTAGATGCTCTGAGTTAGCACAGTATCAGTAACACATTGACATGAGCACTAATGTCAATGAACCATATCAAAATTATTACTTGCCACGAGTAATTCTCACAATGCTATACTATGAGTAAGATACAAAGTCAGTGCAGCATAATGGATACAAAGCCAGTCTCAGAGGCAAGAAGGTTCAAGTTCTGTTCTATCTCTAACACATACTGGCTAGGTAAATCACTTAACCTTTCCTCACTGAGAAGTTTACCTATGTTAATGAAATCACAGCAGCAGTCTCTATCTTCATCTTAAGTGTCCTATGTATTCAAAGACAAGCTTACATTTTCTAAAACATGAGAACAGTTGACAAAGAAGGCTCTTTCCAGCCTTCTTGTTGAAAACCCACCTGTAGCTTGGAAATGTCCCTTCCTCAACTCATTTTTTTCTCATTGTGCCACACTATTTATTGGTGAGTTAGGAAATACAGTGCTAAAAAAAAAGGACAGTGACAAAGGAAGGAGATGAGAGAAAGGGGGAACAGGTTCTGCTGTGAGTTTAAATGAAAAAGCAAGGTAACTGAAAAAAAATGTTGATAAAGGGGTCAGAGAGACATCTTACACTTCAGACTCACATTTATTTATTTAGTAAGTCTTCCCCAAGCCTCACAGGAAGAACAAAAGAAAGTACAAAATAGAAGAAAGTGCAGAGGGGGTACTGGAGAGAGGGAATCTGTGAGGGTCTCCTCTTCTGATTGGTGAATTCATTGCTGAAACTCCATTTGAAGAAGCAAACACACTAGCCATGCTTACTCCAAATTTTTCCTGCCCATGAGCAGTCTTCTTCTAGACCTCCACCCTAGTGGCCATCTTCATGCTGACCATACTTATACTTTTATCTTTCCTTTTTTCAGTTCCCAGTTAAAGTGCTATCTTCTTCAATTAGGATGTTAGGAAACAAGAGAATTCGAGGGATGAAGAATAGCCAGTGAAAAAGCCTTGATGTAGGCTAGGGAGTATCTTGTTCTGGGAACAGCAAGCATGCCAGTGTAACTGTATTAAAGAATATTGGGAGTGAAGGTAGAATGCACAAGGAAGGTGTAAGCAAACTAGAAAGACAGGAGGGGGCCAGGTTATAAAAGTCTTTAAATAAACAGGATTTTATATTTGATCCTGGAGGTGAAAGCCACTGAAGTTTATTAAATAAAGGGAGTAGACATGATAAAACCTGTCCTTTAGGAAAATCAGTATGACAGCTGAAGGGAAGATGGAGGTAAGTGGGTTAAGACTTGAGGCAGAGAGACCAATCAGAGGATTATTGAATAGTGTGAGGGGATGAGAGTCTACAGAGGTTGGAGTTAAGTGCCCAAGAAGTTTTATACTCTTAGCTCTTAGCACAGTGCTTGGCACATAATAAGTACTTAATGAATGCTCTATCTAGCTAAAGACAAAAGACTTGCTAAATAATTGAGTGACTGAACAGAAAAAGAATGTGACTGAGGCCTACAGGAAAGATTAAAAATTAGTTCTCTTTCCATTTCAATATGTAACAGGGATAAGTTTTGTTGCGAAAGCCTTTTGCCTTGTTTTGTTTTGTTGTTTTGATTTTAAAAGAACCAAATATTTCCCTATTGTTTCTAGTCATGAAAACCTTTAAAAAACCTCAAAAAGGCTACATGCTTGCTTCAGGTACAGGAACAGTGAGAGACATCCAGTTCCACAGCTGGCTAGAGAGACAAAGAGACCCTAGAGTCTAGGCTAATGCTAAGAGGAAAAGGAAAGGAAATAAGGTTTTAGACCTGAAAAGGGGGGGGGGGGGAGGGTGGAGAGAAAGAAAGAGGAAAAAAGGTGTAATCAGTGAGTCAGGGAAAAGTTCCCTAGAATGTCATACAAGCAAAAGGCTCGGAACTGGGATCTCACAAAGGAAACAGGAAGGAAAGGGTGTGAAGATTTTTTTTTTTACTCCTACCCCTTTTCTGTGCCCTTTAGCACAGAAAATAACCCATCCCAGCTAACCTCAAGGTTCATACCAACCCCTTAGCTCTGAGATCAGAGGTTGAGATTAGGGAGCTGCTGTTTTCAGGACCAGTAAATGAAGAGGAAGAAGGAAATACCTGCTCCTTTAGAGCAGTGAAGGGGAGTCCTAAAGATGAAACAATTTTTAACAAATGATGCTATCATTTGATAGATTATCATTCATGCTTTAAATGCTCTATAACTTTCAACTATGCAAGCTTAAACAGAAAGATGGTAAAAGGCATCAAAAACCACACCCTAGATTTTAAAATGAGCTGATACTTAACTTCCAGAATATAAGGAGTTGAAAAGACTGAGAATGTTAGCTTATTCATCTCCTACTAGCAGCCAAATTAAAAAGAAATAATAGAAACCTCCTTAAGAATGCTAGTTGGCAGTGATAGGTAGAGGGGGAACTGGAAAAAAAATTCCTATTCTCAAAATGAATTGTTGAGTGGGATTAATTCTCTAATGATGAAAGAGGGAAAGGTCAGAAAGTAACTATGAAATAAATTTTAGGTGCTTTACATGTAGCATTTGTTAACCAAAAAGCTTGAATTGTGTAGAACAGTGAAACAAAGTAACAGATAATTCATGCTTTGTATACACCTCAGCATTGCTTAAATTTGTGCCATCACCAAAAACTTTTCTGTAACTCAACCAAAAGATTTAGAAAACTATTCAATAGTGAAACAAAAAATTTCCAACCCACAGCAGTTGACAGTAAGTTGAAAACACGTGATCATCACATGACTTGATTAGCATGGCACTTGGTGCCACACTTCTCAAAATGTGTTAATATCTTTTAGCAGTACTAATTAAAAAACCACATATATCACTGCTGCAGTCCCAAGTGTTTATTAAAGTCTGAAAGTTAAAACCACAGTCTGTCATTTAATTTTGAATATTCCATCAAGATAACATCTTATGTAAATGTGAGGACCAAAAATTTATTAACTAATATGAAAGCATAAAACTTACTTTTCTGAAAGCTTATGGGATTTTATACTCTAAACAACCCTAAGATAATCTGGCTTCACATTTCTGTATAAAACTAAAGATCTTCATTCACGCACCAGCCCTACTTCTGACACATTAATTATTTAATAGTACCTTCTTTCAAAAGCACAAAATAGTATCCTAAGCTCTTAACCTGTGCCAAACTTTTTTTAAAGAGCAAAAACATGTTTACCTTTAACCAGAGTCTTTCTGGAATATAAAGTCTGAGGGAATGAATGAGGATCATTTTGTTTTTATATTACTATGATCAACAACTTATGATCTACACACCCCACAAACCATTATCCACACAGTCCATCCAGGTATATGGTTATGACAGTCTATTCTTTCAATTAGAGTATTTGTACTAAGAAACTGAGTTTCCAAATTTCTAATCAGTCAATGTGGTATCTAGACAACTTTGCCACAAAGTATGTCCCATTACTCCTTCCAGAAGAATCCCTGGTTACTGAGCCCTGAACAAATCCTAATGAACATTGTTTGTAATCAACACCCTTTTGTAAGAATGCTAGTTAGAACCTTGCCTGATGCTTGTGGTAAACACACTTCACTCCTCTAGGTCAGTACAATTCATTAAACTTCCAACTGATAATTTGGAACTATGCCCCCAAAGTTAGAAAACTGCACATTCCCTTTGATCCATCAAGACAGACACTACCCCAAAGAAATCAGAAGAAAAACAGCTCTATTTACAAAAATAGCAGCTCTTTTTGTGGTGCCAAAACACTGAAAAAATGAGGGAGTGGGTGTCCATCAATTGAAAAGTAATGAACATCAAAAGAACCGAACAAACTATGGTATATAATTTAATGAAATACTACTGCCATAAAAATGACTAAACAGATGATTTCAGAGAAAACTGAAAGTTGTAGGAACTGATAACAGAGTGAAGTATGCAGAGCCAAGGGAATAATTTAAACAGTAACAATCGAACAACACTGCAAAGACAAAAAATCTTTTAAAGACTTGAGAACTCTAATCCATGAATATAAAGTCCAAATATAATTCAAGAGGATAGATGAAGCATGCCACTCATCTCCTAACAGAGAAGTTATGGACTGAAGATGCTGGACTAGGCTTACATTTTAGGTTATGACAAAGGTGGGAATTTGTTTTTCTAGACTATGTGTTTCCCCCTCCCCCTTTTTCCCCAGTTGGGTGTGGGAAGAAGATGTGGAACAGAAAGAAAATAAATGCTTATTAATTGAAAAAAGAAAAATTTCCAGCTGGTGTGGCTGAAGAGAAATCCTGTTACTGGGAACATGACTCCTCACTCAAGATTTGTCTGTTAAACAACTGGATTAATCCCACAGCCTTATCCCCTGAATAAGTTTCTCATGGTCCAACACCAGCTGGACTAATTATCCACTGATGTCAGTTTTCCCTCCCTTCAATGGTAGAGATCATTGAGAGTTTATTGTAAATATGTGGAGAATTTATAATACACATTCATCCCAGGGCTGAGCAGCTATGTACTTTGTAGTTAGGCTCCCTGTTAGGACCAGAAACTTAAAGTGGTTGAGTTGTCTGGTACAATCAGTAGGTTAATGTTGGCATATTAGTTATTATTTTAATAATGAACACTGATCCATTAAAAAGTCAAACTGACCGTTGAACAAATTCAGATAGTTGTGAAGAAAGAGAATTTATGAATATGAAATAATCTCATTCATTTTACCAAATGTTCACTGGGTGAACTAGGATATAGGCATTATGGGGGTAAGGGGAGGTGGGAGAGAAAAGAACTACCTCAAAAGAAAATATTTTGAAAATATATAACCAAGTTAAGATCAGAACATCTTGCCAAGGTTCTAACAACATGACTGTCACCAGGTTCTAGCACAGCTACTAAAATAATGACGAACACCTTAAATCTCTTCAGATCTTTCTCTGGCCTATGCCTATATTTCTTCCTGGAACTCAAGTCCAGTACAGTTTCAGAGTTGGAACGGAAGTTAGAGGTTATCCAATACAACTCCTTGATTTTACTTTTTGTAGACACTGCTGCCCACAGAAGTTGAGACTTGCTTAGCATCACATAGCTAGGAAATAGCAAAGCCAGAATTCAAGTGCATGTCCTTTGACTTTGGTCAAGATATTTTGGAGATAACCTGTTCTCCAGAGCTAAGGTCTAAGAAGCAGGCTGTGCCCTGAGTTTGGCATAACAATAATCCTTTTGGCTCAAGATGACATCACCCTCTGGCAAAGTTTGTTGCTTGGACCAGCACCAGGTGTTCATTGAGGTCCCCCTATTTCCCACATCCATCACATCACAATCTCTGTTCCTTGTCACTGACAGGTGCTGTACTCATATTCCTGTCACAGAGCTCTGGTTCTATACTTGGCAAGGTGGCCATGACTCCTAAGGCTTGAGGCAATGACTGTTCCCACCTGACCCAAGAATGCCTGTATTGTCATAAGAAATGTCAACCATGAGAACTAACTCAACCTTTTTCATGTATATAAGTGACCCAACCTTAGCAGCCTTAAGTCCTTCTTGGGGGGAGGGGGAGTTGGGGGAAGGGCTTCCATATGCATACATCATTTTCCTCACTCCCAAATTAACTACACTTCTATTTGTGTCCTGACTCTCCTGTCTCTAGCCTACTCTGTTTGGCTCTGAACACCCACAGGTTAGAGGCTGGTTCCAATACAATTGACACTTCAAATCCACTACTTCCTCGACTTTTTATTAATTAAAATTGTGTTAATTCTCAGAGTATAAATATGAGAAAATACTTGAAGTAATAGTGCTCAGGGCCATGCACTTATAAAAACAAATTCTTCATTCAAACTATATGTGTCAAAGGCCAAAATGTCTACTTAGTCTTTTTCAGGAAGCTACTAATATCAATCTGCCTTGACCAAGGAAATCTTCTACATTGGCAAAGGGGATGCATACTAAAGACTATCACAGAATTCTACTAACTTATTAGAATATTGATAAATGACCTAATATCATACAAAAAACCATTATGTAAACATCTAAAACATTTTAAAATCAAATTAATCAGAATGACATTAGAATTCAAACCAAGGACCAGGTCCATGGGAAAAAGTGGTCACATCCAGATTATTAAATGGATTTAATAACAAAATTTATTTTTAAGTTGAAATGAGGCTATATTGTAAAGATGGCCTACACTAATGAAAGAATGTCTTATATGTATACAAATTTTAGTTACAAGAGTTTTCCTTTTTCTTTTTTTTTAATTGAGTAGGAAGAGAAAATTTATGATTAAAAGTAAAGTAAAAGTTACATTTTTAAAAAACTAGACATCTACCTGCAATAAATTCCATAGACATATTACTACTGGAAACTAAAACTGAATGACCAAATAATGGATTTTTGAGAAGTCCTGAGTTCAAATGCCACCTTCATTAATTATTAATTGCAACTTTGGGCAAGTCATTTTACCTTACATGTGGGTCTCAGTTTCCTCAACTGCAAAACTAGGGTCTTGTCTTAGCACAGCCAATTGTTTCATTTCAGCTATATATTTCATGATCAATCTTATATTGGAGAGCTCCTAAGTGAAGAAAAGTAACTTTGGAGAGGCAAAGGAAAGAAATGCTATAAAGAAGAGGAAGGGCATTAAATGGCATATTATGGTTGTTAAAAGTTGGGAGATACAGGTAGAATGAATTAAAAAGGGAATTCATTGCTAGTAAAGAAATTATTTAATCCAGGAATCAAAGACAGTTCCAACAAAAGATGACTAGGTAACAGGCAAAATATATATGTAGTCACTGTAGAGAGAGTTACGAATCAAGTTTAGTAACAAAAACACAACCTCTCTAGGACTCAGTTTCCTCATCTGTAAAATGGACTGTACAAGATGATCTCTAACATCATCTTCCCGTCCTGAAATGTTATAATTCTATAAATGACTAGTAACAGTTATTTTCAAATATCTAAGATAGTAACATTTACAGAAAAATTAACTTTAAACTAAATGAAGTAGAAAGAGCTCAAATTTAAAAGACAAATGTGAATGTTGGTGGTTACCAAGAAAAATTAAAGTTCTAAAACTGTTTTTAAAAATTAAATAAAATAATATTTATAAATGTCACTGTAAATAATTATAAATGACATTTATGGTATCATTTAAAATAACTGTATATCTACTACTATTTTCAAATATAAGATGTTCCAAAAGTCTTACAGTAAACAGTAAAACTGCACAAAGACTTTGGGAACCTTTTGTAAAATAAGATGGGCTCACAATAATGAAAAAATAGTATATCACCATGGTAGTGTTTATAAATGATGGGAATTGTACTTCTGTGAATGTAAGATCTTATCCTCAAATACAGACAATATCATTACCCAGGGAGTGAGTGAGGTAGAAGTATGTGCCCTCTCATTCTACCTGACCTTCTATCCTTATACTGATAAAAGGCCTAAAGGGGGGGTGGGGGGTGGGAGGAAGAGTGTAACTAAAATGCGATTTTTCGAAAAACTATTTTTGGAGATTTGATTTATTCTGGTTACTTATGCCCCTAATCACATACTTACTATAAATTTAAAAATCTAAATTTGGTACGAAAATAGTCTCCAACTCCTTTCCTAAACCTAGTGCTTGGGGAGGAGGAAAAGACATTAGAGGGAAAAATAGGCAAAAATTTAAATTCAAAATGTTTCAGAAAATGAAAAGATCCAGAAAAAAAGTCATTTTCTCTCTCATCAATTAACTGACATCACCTATCAATGCCTGGTGACAGGCTATTGCTTGATAACCTTTATTCAAATATAACTTTTTTTTTTCTTTCTTGCTTTTTCTTTCTTCCTTCCTTTCAAAACTGGATCCTTGATTCCATTGGTTTAGAAAACTCTAACTCTGCAGATAGGTAACTTACGCAATGTATAATCTTTCTAAATTCCCTGTTACCGTCCAGGACACCATCATCCTCACAGGCATCCAAGCTCTCTAACTACGCAACATCTTCCACTCATACTCTCTCACTTCCCATATCCAATCTGTTTGTCAGAGCTTGTCAATTTTACCTTCACAACAATTCTAAATTATACCTCTTTCTCTCCTCAAACATTGCCACCCCACCCCACTATAGGCTCTTATCACTTCATGCCTAGACAACTGCAATAGAAAAATTGGTCTTCCAGCATCGAGTTTTTCTCCTTTCCAATCCATCATACCCTGAGCAGTCAAAGAAATCTTTCTTCAGCACAAGTCTGACCACGCCATCTACTACTCAATGAACTCCAGTTGCTCCTGATTAATTCCTAGACTGAATATAACTTCCTATTTCAAAGCCCTTCATAATCTGGCCCTTTCCAGTATTAAACTTTACTCTCCTCCACATACTATGTGATCTGATCACATTGGTCTCTTTGCTGTTGCCCAAATAGGACACTATGTCCTCACTTCATGAGTTTTCATTGGCCATCCTCCAATCCTGGAATGTTCCCTCTCTTTATCTGTACCTTCCTGTGTAGTCCTTCAAGTCTCAGCTAAAACTCTTATCTTTTGCAAGAAGCCTTTAGTCTCCTTTCATGCTTTTCCTCTGAGGTGACCTCCAAGTTCTCCTGCGTTTTTTTCGTACATAGGTTGTCTCCCTGCATTGGACTGTGAGTTCCTTGAGGACAGGGACTGTTTCCACCTCTCTTCATATTCCCAAGTGCCTAGCACAGTGCTTGGCACCTAGGAAGCCCTTAATAAATGCTTATTGACTTAAAATTGTCTGGGGGCACTGAAGTTAATTGATTCACCCAATGAACATATGAACAAATGATATGTGCCAAAGGCAGGACTAGAACCCAGTCTTTATAACTCTGAGGCCAAATCTCTATCCACAAAGCAAGATTGCCTCAAAGAAATAAATTTTAACAAAAATGCTAAGTTTAAAATATCTAATTTCCTTCTCTCTATATATAGTCCTTTTTCCAAGCACAACTCATATATACACATAGGAAATACTCTTTGAGAATGTTTTTATGACTTCAAGAACTGTCCTTAAGACATCACAAGATGGTAACTTACTCTTCAGCATTTAAAGGCAAAGGGAAATCCTTAAGTACATTTACCGGCTAATTCCAAATATAGATTCTGAATACCTTCAGCACCAATCTTATCCTGAGTATGAATAAATGTTGCTGTTTAGATAAATAACTTTTAAAATGCAAGGAAAAAAAAGACTTCTGAATTGAATACAGTATCAAATTTAATTTTTTACAGAAGTCAACAGAAAGGTATGCTGTTATTTTTTGGACTAAAATACAATATTCACATGAAAAAGCTCAACATTTCACTCAATGATAAAAAATTTCCAGTCTTGCTAATATGAATTTTGTGCTTCTCACAATATATATTTGTCAATGCAGTCAACAGAAGCACATTAAGCTTAACAACTGTCTCTTCCTCCAATTGACTTGAACCAATCAAATAATGCAATCTAATGAGCAACAAATTTATGTTTTATATAATTATTCTTCAAAATCACCCATGGTTAAAGAGGTTACACCGTTTTTAGATGTAATTAGCTCATTTCAGTTATTGTTCTGATCACTATTTGAAAGGGAAAAAACTATTATGACATTTCAAAATAAGAAAAGTTAAAAGTTTCATAATATGAAAAGGGAGAGCAATGAATGAATTTTTAAAAGGAATCAAAAATAAAAAGTAGGGAGTAAATTCTTAGGTAAGTAGGAAGAGAGTTAAGTATGCCTATCTGCCCTTGATGTTCTAGTCACCAGGCCCAGATGAACTAGATAACCTAGTAAGTGTAAAGAAATGGAAATGTGATTTCTGAGCTCTCTTTAGTAGTCTTTAAAAGACTAAAGAATTGGAGTAGTTTCATGGATTAGGGTGAATGTTATCTAAATTTTTTTTTAAAAAAAGATGAGAATGGAATCTGCAAACTCAAGGCCATTCACATTTATTTTGATTCTGAGCAACATTCTAGAATATGTTGTATAAGGAGTAGATATTGAAAACCCCCAAAAGATAACACTAATCACAAAGAGCCAACATACTTTCATCAAAAACAGGTCACGGTAGCCTAATCTCTTTTTTTTTTTTTTTGGACAAATTAATAGATTGGCAAATCGGGGGAATGCTGTAGATATGGTTTACCTAGATTTTGGAAGGCCATTTGCTAAAGTTATTCCATGCTATTATTGAGGAATAGATGGACAGTTGCAAACTAGACAATGGTAGTATAAAATTACGTAGGTTTGGAGAGGGTTAAATGGCTAATCTATTAGTCATTAATCGTTTGATTGCTCATTAATGGTTTAATGTCAACTTAGAAGGAGGTCTCTAAATTAAATGCTCCAAAGATTTATGTCTGGTCCTGTAAGGCCCCATTTTTATCAATGATTTGGAAAATGGCAGAGAGAATATATTTATCAGATTTGCAAAGAACACAAAGCTAAGAAGGATAACTAACACACTGACTGTATGGAGTCACGATCCAAAAAGATCTTGAGAGATTAAAATGATAGAACAAATCTACTAAGTTGACATTTAATAGTAATTAATGTACACAAGTACAAAACAAAACCAAAAAAAAATCCTTCATAAATAAAAAGTAACAGAAGCAGGTTACTAGAACGGAGTGGAATTTTGAGTTGAACCTTAAAGGTAGCTTGGGGTTCCAAGAGGAAGAACACTGTACACATGGAGGACTACCTATAAAAACACAGAGAGATGGTAAATAGGATGTCACATACAGGGTGCACAGAAACTAGGCCAATTTGGCAGGAATATAAATAACATGAGGTAAGTAAAGCAAAATCATTAAGAAGCCAGGAAAACTGGGGAAAGAGAAGGGATGAATACAGGAATAGAACCAGAGCCACAGGACCTAGGAGAGGGAGCCAAGTTTCTGTGACTGCAAGAAGATGGAAGAAGTGAGAAAGAAAGAGGTCTAACTCTACAAGGCATAATGATGGGAGAGGGTAGAGTAGGATGGGAATACATGGGAGGGATAAGATTTTTATGAAGATCAAATAAAATAACATATGTAAAGCACTTTGCAAACCTTAAAACATTATATAAATACTAGCAATATTAGAGAACTGACATGAATGGGTTTGAGAGAACACAGACAGGTAGTCTCAGAAGGAAGCTTTCATCTACTAACCTATGATAGAATCATGTGGATTCTAAATGAAGTAGTAGGACACTAGAGTGGCACACAGGTAGAACGCAGCAAGGCTACAGCTAAGGTAATTTTCACATTACCCTTCCATGATTACTAGCCAAATGAATGGAAAAGAGGAAGAGGCTTCTAGGTTGCAATGATGTAGGAAAGTTTCAGGAAAGTCAATATTCAAGGATGGTAAGGTTTGAGTAAGTGGCAAGGTAAAGGTATTTACAGATGAGAGGAAAAGATTGTGCATAAATTCCAAGCAGGAAATTGTAAGGCCTAATCAGATGATGGTGAGTAGTTCACTTTGGCTATAGTTGTGATAGTTGAATATTGTGACCTGACCACTGAATTTCAAGCCATAGTTTGGTGTTTTTCTCCAGGAAATGAGAGAATCATTCAAAGGTTTTTTAAGAAAAAATAGCAACAAAACAGCATTTAAAAATGTTTTTATTGACATAATTTTTACATTGACTAAATTTCCCTTTATCTCTTATCCCTAGTGCTCCCAGGAATCATCTCATTAAAAAAAAACAACTTTTTAAGCCATTCTCTAAAGATAAGTGATAAAAAATATGAATAGTTCTCAAAAAGAATTATAAACTATTAACAATATGAAAGAATGTTCCAATAATGAGAGTACTAATAATAAGAGAATTGCAAATCAAAATAATATCCATACCCTTTGACTCAGAGTTTCTATTACCAGGTTTATACCCCAAGCAGTCATTGAGAAAAACTAAGTTCCTACATATATCAAAATATATAGCAACAGTTTTTGTGATAGCAAAGAATCAGAAACAAAGTAGATGAACATCAACTGGAAATGGATAAACAGACTGTGGTACATCAATGTTAAGAAATACTACTATGCTGTAAGCAATGACGACTATGATGAATACAGAGACACATGGAAAGATCCACATAAACTAGTGCAGAATAAAGTAAGCAGAATCAAGAAAACAATATAGACACTGATGACAACAATATAAACGGAAAGAATCACCAAATACAATTTTTTAAACATTGAAAGTAAATGTTGCAAAATTATAAAGAGCAAGCATGGCTTAAGACATTTCCACCTCATACTTTTGTAGAAGTAAAGGTACACAAAGGTGATACAGTACATACATTTTCAGACTTTATCAATATATTGATCAGTTATACTGATTTTTCTTCTTTTAAAAAAATCTTTTAGGCAGGTGGAGCCAAGAGGGAGGCTGGAAGGCAGGGACTTGCTTAAGCTCTCCCCCAAATCCCTTCAAAAATCGATAAAAAAAATGGCTCTGAACAAGTTCAAGAGCTGCGGAACCCACAAAATAGCAGAGGGAAACAGGTCTCCAGCCCAGGAGACCCTGGATGGTCGCTGGGAAGGGTCTATCGCACAGTGCAGGGAACAAAGCACATACCAGCGTGAGCCGAGCCAGGAAGGACCAGACCGCAAGTCAGCCAGCCTGAACAGGCCTTGGGGCCGTGAATCAGTGAGCTGTGGCAGTTACCAGACTTCTTAACCCACAAATGCCAAAGAGCAAGTTAGAGGGCAACTGCGGAATCAGTTCAGAGTGGTCGGATCACCAGCCCTGGGGGTGGCAGAGGTGGTCGAGGTGGCAGCAGCAGGAAACTCCTGAGGCTGCTTCCAGAGCTACAGTGTCAGCTGCTTCCCAAGTCCCTGGCTCACAGGGTGGGAGGAATCTAACAGCGGATCAGAGCGGGAGTGCAAGGAGGGCTTTGTGGGCACAAAGGCAGATTCTCTTGCTGTGCCCTGCTTGGATCTGTATTGTGGTGCTGTTTGGCGGGTCTTGGGGGAGGAGGCACGCTGCTGGGACAGAGCCTGGGGTGATGGTGGAGTAGAAGTAGCTCTGAAAACAGCAGTGCTTGGACCCTAAAGCTTGGGACAAAGTACTCTCTACTCTACAAGCAGTCATACCTTTACAAAAAGCTCAAGGGTCAAG
>CM053622.1:646011097-646026847 GCA_028646595.1 Phalanger gymnotis | reverse complement strand
TGCGACAAGCAGCCGAGTGCGGTTCTGGAGCTGTGGTTGTGGCCGCTGGAGGCTGATGAATAGGCAGGTGTGTGTGTGCCTGGAGGAGACGCGCGCTGTTTGTTCCCCTGGCTGTAGATTGTGCAGGAATGTGAGGAATGCTTTGGGGGCAGAGTACGCACACCCGGCCGCCGCCGCCGCTGCTCCCTGCTCAGCTTTCCATTAGCCAGAGGTCACTGGAGCATCTTCTCTGGAGCTAGTGAGGCTCTTGCTTCTCTACGCCTCCTTCCATCTCTCCTTGCGGCAGAGCGGGCATTGGGGAAGTGTGACAAGCAGATCTGCCTGCCGTCAGCCTAGCAGACAGTATTCCTGCTTAGCCTTGGTTTTGCGGCATTTTCCTCCAGGAGGATGAATTTGGGGGAGGGGGAAAGGACTCCCACTTAAGGTCATCGATCGTTGAATCTTCTCTCTTTTCAAGTTTGGCTTGCAGTGTTTCATGAGTGTCTGATTTTTCGTGTGTTAACTGGGTTCCCAGAGAAGCTACAGAAACAGGGACTAGAAGGTGGATGTTTTTAGAATGATGGTGTTGCAACCAACGTTTAGCCGTTTTAACAATGTCTGTCAGTGCTTGTGAAGGGAGACATAATCTGAGGAAGATTTGTGGACCTCAGATATCATAAGATTTGTAATTTTTGGTTCTGCTGTGCTGCTTTAGAATCCCATGTAATGCATAATGAATAGAAACAGAGAGGCAGTGTTTGACCAGAGATGGGACAGATAGAACTGTCTGGTACAGTTAAATTAGGGGCTTGTCAAGAAATAGCAGAGAAATGCAATGAAACACAACAATCACAAGTATGTCTATTCCAAGACCATTTATTAAGAAAGGTCCTTTTCTGGTTTTGTAATTATCCTAGTCCTTTTAGGAGGAGGGGAAGAGGAAAAGAGAATAACTTTTAAGCATGGTGGCTCAATTGAATACAATGAAAAATTATTGGTATGTATTTTTTAAGTTAAAAGTTCAATTTTTTCTTAACATGAAGGAAGCAAGTTGAAGAATGCTTTCGATATCTTTTTTTTTTTTTAGAAAGGAACATTTTTGTTTGCAATATTTCACGTTCTCTTTCAGTTGGCTGTGTGATTTGTCTTTTTGGTGACGCTTTTAGTTACAAGGTCACAGATGATTTTGTACAAGTATATTAAATAAAATTTGTTAGAAGCCTTCCTTTCTGTTGTACAGAAACCTTAATGGAAGCAAGCAAAATTATTGTCTAGGGGAAAATAACCAAAAGTAAGAGTGATTCTATATGCTGCATTGAGACCTATTGTGTGTGCTTTATATGGGACACATTTTGCTTTTGAGAATGTTTTCTTTAAGCTCCTCTGAGAATTTTGGACCAAACTCAGAAAAATGATAAATTTATTTGCCAAATTAAGATATATTCCTGTGATCACTTGGCTTGAGCCATGAAGAGGCATAGCATGAGAGCCTTTGTATGAAAACTGGACAAGGCAAAATAGAAAACAAAAACCTAGAGGAAATTACACCTGATCTTAAAGCTTTCTTATACTTATGTTTACAGTCAAACATTCTAAATTAAGGTTCTGTTTGATATCTAAAATTGTAAAGGACATAGGTTTTTGTAATTGTAGCAGCAAACTTTTATTATGTAACATTGTTAGAACCAACAGTAGTACAAGTTAAAGTATATCATTGATTTGAAATTCATTCTAGAGGGTAGAAAACAGATTGTTTCTTTGCTTCATTCCCTGCTGCAAATTGAAATAACTATATATGTACTGTAAAAATGTTTTAGGTAGGTAGTTTTAACTGCTTGAGAGACCTTTCAGTTATCAATGATACATTGTAAAGTTTTGATTCAGTTTTATAGAAATTTTGCTCCATTCTGTTTGATTCACGAGAGCAGGGGTTCTTATGGCAGTCTGGTGAAAGCCTAGTCTCAGAATAATGTTTTTAAATGTATAGAGTAAACATATATAAGATTACATAGGAAACTAATTATATTGCTATAATAATATAATTTTGTTTTCCCATCCAAGTTCTGGGATTCCCTGAAATCTGTCCGTGGTGTGCTCCAGCTCTGCAGTATTGGATTCTGTAGCACTGGGGAGGGTGCTGTGACCTCATGGCCAGAGGTGATAGAAAATAACATAACTCGTGATTTAATTCAAAATATAAAATACTTTTTCACTATATTCTAAGATAGAGGGTATACATTTTGGTTTTGTAGGTCACACTACAAAAATCCAAATTACAGAAACTGCCATATTTTCTTTTTAAAAAGGTGAGATGTTGGTGCTACATTTGGATTTTAAGAGAAAATGTAAACAATCATATAACCTGCAAATATAGTATTAGTATTTGCATTTCATCTGGAATATGCCAGTCAATCAGTTGATAAAATAACATATTTTGTGAATTTTGTAAAATCTAGGGTATGTGTTACAATCTGCAAATAATATCCCTGTTCCTCAGCTTACTTATTTCTATTATAGCATTAATACCTGTATCCTTCCCCTTACAGATGAATGAAAAGTTTATCCCAAGGTTCTTCCAGTGCATAAACTACTCCTGGGAATTGTTAGGCACTTTTGGAAGTTTCTTTAATTCATTCAGGCTACTAGGGTATATATAGTTACTACTTCAGTGTACTAAATGGTACCCTAGTGGCCTTTCTGCCAGCACTGAAATGCTACTCATCGAAACACAATTGTAGTGGGCTAGATATGTGTAGAAAATGAATAATGGCATGATATTTAAGCAGCTGTTTTAGGGCTAAAATGAGGCAGCAGCAAAGGAGGAGAGCAGAAACAAAACTTTGAGGATAAACTGAATTACAGCGTCATAAGATGTGGTATGGTCTTTGTTGCTGGCAACTAGACAGTTTTCATTGTGTTTCTTCTGACTTGGGTTTTTATCCTTCTGGCTCCTTTTGAAACAAAATACAATCTCATGAATTCCCTTGTTTTCTCAGACAAGCATAACATCCTTTTAAGGCTTTAAAAAAAGTTTTGCTGCTACTAGTAAGATGAGGAAAATGAGTTTAAAAGATCCCACTTATTTCCTCCTCCCTCCCATCATTGAGATAAAGGGGCAACAAAATCACAAACTGTCATATAACCTTACATTTGTTCAACAAGACCTACTATTTCCTCTATTTTGGAGAGAAGAAAAAGAGCTTTGCATTACGAATGTTCACTTACTTCATCTTAGTAACTGAGCAGGTTATAAAGATCCTTAGAGTAAAGATTGAAGATGTGTGCTAGCTTCTTTCCACATCTCCCAGTAGGACGCTAAGTTAAGGAGAGAAATGGGACTTTGCCTCTAAAAAGGGAAAAGGAGAAAGGGTACAGGTTGTTTTGATGATTCCTAGGTAGATATTTCTATGTAAGGAGTGTATTAGGGTAGTATAATATTCACATTATTTCCTAAGCTGCCATGTAAGAATGCAACAAAACTATATTCACTTGAAATATATTGACTTAGCAACAATAGGATTCTAATAAATTTCAGTAACAGAAAAGTTGTATCATGCTTACTCTTAAATTGTAAAAATTGGAAGCTTGATATGTGTGATACTCCCAAATCAACTAAACCCACAAATATTGCAACACATTTCCCTTGAATTGTCGAAGTTTATTTCTGTTTGGTTTTGATGGATACTGATTTTATATATACATACATACATACATACATAGGTATATGTATGTATACATTTATTAAGCACCTGCTATGTATTAGGTACTGTATTAAGCAGTTGAGAACTGGATAGGATTAGTAGGCAAAATTTCAACATTAAAGCATGAATGAACAAAAATATTTTTGTATAGTATACAAGGATAAGCCCATTTTAGGGAGGGGAGCACACATTAGTAAATGTAAGCAGAGTTGTCATTAGGTTTTAGCACTGGTGGGGGAGCGTCTAGGAGCCTTCAAATTTGTGAGGCATGGAGAGGTGCATACTGTTGTGAAGTCAGTGACACAAAGGACACAGTCAGTATTTCTAACGGAGGCAATTATTAGCTGGTGTGTAGGAGAAAGTGCACAGGACTATATGTAAATTGGAGACCCAGTCTGGGTTCTGTAACTAACTAGTAGAGGCTCACATGCAAGCAATTATCTTTTCCTCTTCTCTTCTGTAATGCACATATCCAGATCCTCATGTTGCAGGTAATACTTTTGTGACTTCTTTTCTACTTTGAGGCTTCCCTTGATGTTACTTTTAATTTTTGTCTGTAAAAAAGTATTACGTTTGGTTCTCTAAATTTAATTCTATACACTGTGATATGCCCTCCAGCCAGGTACCCCTCCCCCCTCTCTTGTGAATGACCCTTTAAGCTCAGCACATTTAGAAGAGCCACTGGGGGGAGTTCCACATCCAGACTGCCATAAGGGTGATAAAAAGCAATTATGTTAGGGTGTTCAGGGCAATAACACAACACTGCAGGCAATTAAAGCATAATTAATTGTGAGAATGTTAGCTTGCTTTCTAGGGTAGAATCAAATGTGAAATCTCATGGGTGGGGTCAGGGTATTTTGGGAAAGTAACCAAAATTCAGATGAACTAAGAGGTTATTGGGTTCTCCAAGTGATTATCATTAAAGAATAAAATCAGCTAACAACACATAAAGGAATGTGCCTATGGAGATCCTTGAAGTATGTAGCACTTGAAGTCTTTAAAACTTGCTTGCAAGAATACTTGTTCAATGCCAGAAAGAGTAGGAGGTATGAGTAAACATACCTTATAACTTTAAAAGGTAGAAAGTAATATTTCCAGTGCAAAGTGGAAATTGAAATAGTTAAAAGATAGGTTTATATTTTATAAGTCCAGTCTTTTGCATTGGAATTTTGCATAATGCCTTTGTAAAATGTGGTTGGCCGTCAGTTTAGAAAAAGGTGTTAGAAAATTATTAATTGTTTTATGGACCAATTGATAGGCCCACAGATTGATCCCTTTAGGCATTTGTAGATTTTTACTAGGCATCCTTAGGTGTAGTCTTTGGGGGGGGGGGAGTGATATTGTTCTGAAGCATTATGCATATGTACTAAACTTTAGTAACTTGAAAAATTTATCTAAATCTTTTTTGAACCTATTTAGTATTTAAGCCCTTAATACAACTTCTGGTTCCATATTTTATATTCTGATTGGTGAGGAATTTCGGTAAAAGAAGTATGAGAATTTTCAAGGTCAAGCAAGGGATATCTCTGGATTCTTAGACTTACTAAATAAAACTATACACACTATCATAGATAGGCTTGCATAGGTTTTGCCAACATGTAATACATGCTTATGTACACATGATGATTTTATACACATTACTTATATCCATTTTAGTCTTTATATTTCCAGACTGAAGAATCCTAATGTATGCATTTTTTCACTCCTATCTTAACTTTAGTGTATGAAGATGAATCTACTGACTTACCATGGGTAAAATATGCACTATGAATTATGTTTCTAGTAATAGTGGTGGATTTACAGTAGTTTTTATCTACTGCTCCTTTGTTGTACATTGAAAGGGGCCTCAGAGACTACCTAATTCAGAACATCCAGGAAAGGAAAATTCACCTGCCTAGGGTAGCCCATTCCAGTTTTATACAGCCCTAATTTGTTAAGACATTTTTCTTTAGCCTAAATCTAGTTCTCTATAGCTACTATTCTTTATTCCTATTTTCTGTCTTCTGGGCCTGAGCAGAATAGATCAAGTCTTTTTTCTGCACAGTGCTTTAGAATAATGTCATGTGTCTCCTACCCACCTGAGTCTTTTTCAAAGTTCTCCCTTCTTGATCATTTTAGTGTTCCATTCTCCAGACTATTTCCAGTTCCATTATATGTGTCTTGAGGTTTAACTATGAAACAGTTCACTTTTAGTATAAGGATGAGATTCATACTGTTTCTGTTCAGCAGCTTTCTGTTGAGAAAATGTGGAGGCAAGGTGGGATAGTGGCTAAAATGCTGAGTTTGATGTCAGTAATAATACTATTGATAGCTAAAATTTATATAGTACTTTACATTTGCAAAGTGCTTTAGATTTATCTCACTTTATCCTCACAACAACCCCAGGAGGTATATTATTATAATAGCATATCGAGCAATCCTTATTTTACAAATGAGGAAACTGAAGCATACAGGTGAAGTGACTTGTCCAGGGTCACACTCTAGAAGCCTTTAGGAGGAACTGGTCTCTGACTTCAGAAGTTGAAAACTTACTTTAGGGAGATAAGGTATATTGACATGAAAAAGTAAGAATAAAATGGCCTATCTCTGTCTGATGGACGCTATAGATGTGTAGAAGAGCAGGAGTAGAAATCAGCAATTACTGGGTTATAATGAAGGTGATACATAAGCTGGACCTTGAGAATGGACAAGCATTGTGTGGAAGAAGTGGTACGTTAAGAAAGCAACATGACCGAAGGCATGTAGCTGGGAAAGCATATATCATGCTTATGGAACAGTAAAAAAGAACAGTCTGCCCAAAGCATTGAGTTAGTATTTGGGAATTATGAGAGAGAATATTGGGGGTGGGTAGGCAGGTTCAGGCTATTTTGGAGAGTATTAAGGAATGAGGTAGGAGCACCAGTTAGGGTTCTGTTGCATTAATCTAAGTGAAAGATCACGGAGGCTGAACTAGGGTGGTTGTGGTGGAGGTAAGAGTGACTGTAAGAGATGTTTTATAGTGGAATGCACAAAACTTGGCAGGTGATTGGAGATGAGGGATAAGGAAGAATGAGAAGTCAAGAGTTGCTCTGAGGTTGTGAACAAATGCACAGAGGTGGTATATGGAGTATCAGGGTCAGGGAACAGCAAGTAGTCCATTTAGTTTGGACATAGATTTCATAGTCAACAGTCAATAAACATTTAAGTACCTTCTGTGTGCCAGGCATTGTGCCAGGACTGAGGATACAAATCCGGAAAAAGAAGGACCTCAAGCAGCTTACAATCAGATAGAAGAAGACAGCACTGAAAAGAAAGATGGGGGGAGAGAAGGGTACCTGAGGGGAAAGTGGAGAAGCCGAAGAAGTCCAAAATGAGCCAGAATGAGGGCAGCTGAATGAGAAATGAGGTGCCTTAGCAGATGTCAGTTCTGTTCCCCTTCTTTAAATGGTGGAGTTTATGTCTCCACTCACCAGTTAGAGGAGCAGAGGGTACTGATCAGTTGTGAGAGGAATTAATGTAAAATTAGGCAAGAAAGATAGGTAAAGGCCAGGTTATGGAGGTGTTCAAGTACTAGGTTAGAGTTTGTCTTTTAATGTCCGGAAAATAGGGAGCTACTAAAAGTGTCTGAGGTCGTCCTTTACCAGATAATTTAAGGGGAGTATCTTAGGAGAGTTTTCTTTTTTTTTTTTTTAAGTTTATTATTTTTAACATTCTTTTCTTTTTAATTTTTGAGCTTCAGGTTCTCTCACTTCCTCCCATGCCCTTTCCCACCCACTGAGAAGGCAAGCAATATGATATCAATTATATATGTGAAGTCATGCAAAACAGTTCTATATTAGCCATATTTTTTTAAAAAGCAAGAAAAAGAGAAAATTATGCTGTAGTTTGCACTCAGTTCATCACATCACTCTCGATATGGATAGCATTTTTTCATCATGACTACTTTAAAATTGTCTTGGAACATTGTATTGATCGGAATAGCCAAATCTTTCACAGTTGATCATCATTATGATATTGCTGTTACTGTAAACAATGATCTCCCACTTCTCACTTCACTTTATATCAGTTCTTAATAGGTCTTCCTGCACCCCTCTAATCATTTCTTATAGCAAATAGTACTCCATCACAATCATATGCCACAACTTGTTCAGCCATTTCCCAATTAGTGAGCATCCCCATGATTTCTGATTCTTTGCCACCACAGAAAAGAGTTCTTATAAATATATTTGTACGTATAGCTCCTTTTTCTTTGATCTCTTTTGGATACAAACTTAGTAGTGGCATTGCTGGGTGAAAGGGAATGCACAATTTTATAGCCTTTGGTCCTAGTTCCAAATTGTTCTCCAGAGTGATTGGACTAGCTCACAACTTTGCCAGCAATTCATTAGTGTATCTATTTTCCCCTCATCCCCTCCAGCACTTGCCATTTCTGATAGGTGTAATGTAGTACCTCAGAGTTGTTTTAATTTGCATTATTCCAATTAAGAGTGATTTAGAGCAATTTTCCATATAACTACAGATGGCTTTGATTTCTTCTTCAGAAAACTGCCTGTTTATATCCTTTGTCCATTTATCATTTTGGGAATGGCTCTAATTTTTTATAAATTCAACTCAGTTGTATATTTGTATAACATACTCATTATGTATTTGAGAAATGAGGCCTTTATTAGAGCAACTTGCTGTAAGGTTTTTTGGTATTACTTCATTGTCTGTGGTACATTTTAGCAAAATATAGTTTCCCCAGTTATCCCTTTTAATTAGGTCCATTTTTGCTTTTGCTTTGTCTGAGGTCATGACTGCTAC
The DNA here is from genome assembly GCA_028646595.1 of Phalanger gymnotis. Taxonomy (NCBI): domain Eukaryota; kingdom Metazoa; phylum Chordata; class Mammalia; order Diprotodontia; family Phalangeridae; genus Phalanger; species Phalanger gymnotis. The sequence continues at coordinate 646,018,385 of CM053622.1, read as the reverse complement.
ACCTGCCTTTTTTTTTTTTAAGTTTAGCTAAGTATATTAGATTCTACTCTAGCCCTTTATTTTAACTCTGTGTGTATCTCTCTCTGTTGGTTTCTAATCCTTTTGTGAGTGAACTCATCCCAATCACATTCACAATTACAATTACTATCTTTGTATTTCTCTCTATCCCATTATCTTCTGTTTCATCCTCTCTCTTTTTAGCCTGTCCCCTTCCTAGAAGTCTATTTTGAAAGGGGAAAAAAAGGCCTATTTTTCTTCTAATCTCTGCCTCCCTTAATCTATCCTCCCTTTTATCATTCTCCCCCTCACTCCCTTCTATTATCCCTTTCCTATTTCCTGATTGGATGAGTTACATTTCTATACACATCTGAGTGTGTATATTCTTCCTTCTTTGAACCAATTCCAGTGAGAGTGTGGTTCAAGCATTGCCTGCCACTTACGTACTCCCATTTTTCTCTTCTACTGTAAAAACTCTTCCTGTTTGCCTCTTTTATGTGAGAAAAATTTCTCCATTCTACCTTTCGCTTCCCCCTTTTCCCACTTCATCCCTCTTTCTCACTCCTTTATTTTTTTTTTAGATTGTTCCAACATAATTGTCTCACATCTATATCTTCCGTGTATATAAACTCCTTTTAACTGCCATAATAATGGTAAAGTTCTTTAACAACAATGTAGCTTGCTACTACTGTGATTGCGTAAGACCCAATAACACCAGCACACAGAAGAGCTACCAACACAAGTTCTTTGATCTGCTTTTCTAAGGAAAGCAACTTTAAGGGCTTAACAGTCTCACTTTAATCAAACATACATATATGATTCACTTAATTCAGTGGGAAAAGCCAGGACCCTGAACTTCAGAGAGAATACAAACAGAAATTACAAACATGCATTATGTAAACAGAGCAAATAACACAGACTAGTTTATCCATAGCAATACATAGTTACCAGAGAAGCGCAAACATATGGGCTTTTCCAAAGCTGGGGGGCTCTTAACAACTGCTACCCAGAGTGTCCACACCAACACTCTTCCAGTGAGTGAGAACCCCAAACAAAATGCTAACCTCTAAGTTTACATACCCTTCTTAGGTCCTGAAGGCTTCACACCTAATCAGCAAAAGAGTGCGGGCCTGGGGCTTAGCACATAGCAAGATTTAATCAAAGGCAATTGGTTACTTTAGCATTCTAAAAGAGAAAACAGTAAAAAAAAAAAAATACCCCCCCCAATTACTGATACAGTTCTCAAGAGTTACATGTGTCATCTTCCCATATAGAAATATAAAATTTAACTATATGGAGACCATTATGATTACTCTCTTATGTTTATCATTTTATGCTTCTCTTTCGTCTTGTATTTGAATGTCAGGTTTTCTATTCAACTGTGGTCTTTTTATCGGGAATGCTTGAAATTCATCTGTTTCATTGAATGCCCATTTTTCCCCCGAAGGATTACGTTCGGTTTTGCTGGGAAGATGATTCTTGGTTGTAATCCTTTCTCCTTTGCTTTCTGGAATATCATATTCCAAGTGCTCCTATCCTTTAATGTAGAAGCTGTTAAATCTTGTGTTATCCTGACTGTGGCTCCACAGTATTTGAATTGTTTCTTTTCGGCTGCTTGTTATTATTTTCTCCTTGATCTGAGAGGTCTGGAATTTGGCTATAATATTCCTGGGAGTTTTCTTTTGGAGATCTCTTCTATGAGGTGATCAGTAGATTCTTTCAGTTTCTATTTTACTCCCTGGTTCTAGAATATCAGGGCAGTTCTCTTTGATAATTTCTTAAAAGATGATGTCTAGGCTCTTTTTTTTTTTTTGATGATGACTTTCATGTAATGATTCTTAAATTATCTCCTGGATCTATTTTCCAGGTCAACTGTTTTTCCAATGAGATATATTTCATATTTTCTTTTGTTTTTTCATTCTTTTGATTTTGTTTACTTATTTCTTGATCTGTCATAAAGTCATTGGCTTCCATTTGCCCAATTCCAACTTTTAAGGAATTATTTTCTTCAGTGCTCTTTTGTGACTCCTCTTCTATTTGGCCAATTCTACCTTTTAAGGAGTTCTCTTCAGTGAATTTTTTACCTCTTTTTCCATTTGGCCAGTTCTGTTTTTCAAGGCATCCTTCTCTTCATTGGATTTTTGTGTCTCTTTTTACCATTTTGCCTATTCTGTTTTTTAAGGTGTTATTTTCTTCAGCATTTTTGTGCCTCCTTTACCTAGTTGCTGACTCTTTTTTTCCATCGTGTTTTTTCCTTTTTTGCATGAACCTCATTTCTCTTCCCAATTTTCCCTCTACCTCTGTTGCTTGATTTTTGAAATCCTTTTTGAGCTCTTCATGACCTGAGACCAATTAAAAAAAATTTTTTTTGAGACTTTGGGTGTAGCAGTCTTGACGTCTTTTTTGTGTTTGTGTTTTGATCTTCCTTATGACCATAGTAACTTTCTATAGTCAGGATCTTTTTCTGTTGTTTGCTCATTTTCCAGCTTATTTCTTGACTTTTAACTCTGTGCTAAAGTAGGGCTTTGCTTCTGAAATGGAGGATGCACTGTCCCAAACTGCAGGCTTTTTGTGCAGCTGTTTTCAGAGGTAATTCTGGGGACCTGTAAATTTTTGGCTCTTCTAAGGTGGTATGATCTAAGGAGAGGTATGTTTACTACTCTCCTGGAATGTGAACTGGTTTGATGTCTTCTTTTGAGTTTTTGTCTTGGCCTTCCTTGCCACTGTAATAGCTTTTTATGGTCAATTTCATTTTTGGTGTTTTCTCATTTTTCTAGCCTATTTCTTGACTTAGAACTTTATGTTAAAGTTGGGTTCTGCTCATCTGGGGCTGGGGAGCCACTGTTCCAAGGTTTAGGTCCTTCTTAAGGTAATGCGATGTGGAGAGAGGTGTGGTCACTGCTCTCCTGATCTGGACTCTGGTCCTTGCCCAGAAAGGGCCCCTGCTCCCCTGCAGCCATGAGCACTTGTACTCCTCTTGGCCCTGGAATTGTGACCCAGAACTGCATATGATCACTAGAGTTGCCCATCAGTGCCAGCTGTACCCAGTGCCTACAAAAGGTCCAATGTAATCTCTTTTTGACCAACTGTCTGACCCCCTTACTGTCTCTGAGCTGGGAACTCCCAAAGCTACTGCTGTTGTTACTTTTTCTTTGTGGGTTCCAGATAGGCTCCATCCTGGTGTCACAAACTTCTCCAGACCTCCTAAGATTTTTTAGGCAAGAAAAGTGTCTTACCCTGACCTTTTCTTGGCTCTCTCACTCCAAAATTTGATTTGAGGTTCTATTGTAAAGTTGTTTGGAGGAAAATGTTGAGAGTTCAGCTGGGTTACCTCTAATCTGCCATCTTGACACTGACCCCTACCAACCCTTTGAGATAATTTTCAGTAATTACTCTGGGCTTTATCTGGACAATTAAGGGTTGGGCTAGATGATTTCTAAGGTCTCTTTTAGCCCTCAGATTCTCTTGACTAGTTCTATAAAACTTGACTTAATTGTATAATATTTTAAACAAATTAGTTCATTTAAGTTTAGATCTTTTGTTTCCTAAATATCTTAGTGCATGAGTTTAGAAGAGCATGGAATTTGATACCACTTCCTTCCTGATGCAGGCATCACCTATGTGTATAGCTAACAGTGGATAAATTACCACTTCATAAAGTAGTCTTATTCCATTTTTCCACTCCTGAAATTTGGATCTTCCTTTTGAAGTTGCTGAAACCAGGCTTCCTATAACATAAGTCCCGTTGTTTCTAGCTCTGTCCCTTAGTCCTAGTAAGAATCTAAACCTCTTCCACATATTGCCTTTCAAATATTTGAAGGGTGCTTTCAAGTAAACGTTACTTACAATTTGTCTTTTCCTTCACCATTTCTTGTGAGATAATTTAGAGAGTTCTCTCATCCTGTTGAAGTCTTTCTGAATATTTTACACTTGAAAATATGACACTCAGAAGTGAACATAGCATTCCATATGAAGTCTGACTAATGCAAAAGTATAGTAGAGTTATTATTCATTATTTTGGACACTGTGCATGAGCTTGCATTAATATTACGTTAGCCTTTTTGACAGCCCGTTCATTCTCCTGAGCCTGCAGTCAACTAAAATCCTTAACTTTTTCAAATAAATGGCTTTTGAGCCAGGAATTTCTCATCTCCCATTTGAAGTTAACTTTTTTTTTTGAAACTAAGTTCAGCATTTGTATTTTTTCATTTAAAATTTTATCTTTATACTTTGGGCCCTTTGTTCCAACTGTTACAATCCAGATTTTGCCATTTAATATGATAGCTATTCTTTCTAGTTTTGTGTCATCTGTGAATTTTTTAAATGTCTTTTACAAATTCATCCATGTTACTAATAAAACTTTGAGCACTGGTAGTTTTTGTAAAAATAGAGGCTATTGAATAAGCAAGAACTTTGGAGGAAGTCATGGATTCCATTTTCTCTGACATGTACTGTCTGTGTACCCCTGGGTAAGTTAATGAAACTTTACATGCCACAGGGAGTACTCTAAGACTTTGTTATGGAACAGATTTTGATCTATATTGATATAGGGAAATTCTAGGAGATTCTACACCAGGAGTGCCCTACATCTGTGAATTCAGCAGGTCCAGTGCAAAAAAAAAGAAATCTTCTTAATTTTATGACCCTTCTCAGATCTGTTGCCTAAAGCCTCCTTTGCTCTGTAAAACTTTTTTGTTCCCTCAGGTGATGAAAATAAGAGTAGGTGCATTTCAAGTGTGTTTAGTTATGTAAATTCAGAATATATTCATACTAAAAAAATCATACTTAGTAAATTTTAAATTTCAGAACTTATATTTGTATTTTTTGTACACCATTATTTTGATAGTCTTTTATTTTTGAAATGATCAAACTAAAAAAAGCATTAAGTTCTTAAAAATGAATTTACTTTCTAAAAACATGTAAAGACAATCAAATAGGATTTTGATGAGTTTTAAATAATAGAACTTTTCAAAAATAGGCATTTGTGGTGATTAGCATTGTGCTAATGGGCCAAAATGATTTGACCTTGCCATTTACTATTAGCATTTTAATTTTAACTCACTTTATTTTTCTCCAAAACCTGATCATTCACTTTAAATTAATTCTTGCAGTTCAGGTTTATTGTACCAGTTATGATGAAAATTTCTACCAGTTATTTGTTTTTTTTCTTCTCTTTTATTAGATTCATGTAGCTATTTGATAATCTTTGGAAAAGTAATTAGTAATTAAAATAATGAATAATTATTAACGATGAATTTTTCAAGTACTTAATTTTGCATATGTATTGAATGATATAAATAAATTATTACAGATTCTATGATATTATTACAGATTTTATAGAGAATCAGTTTTGTACTTCTTTTTCAATTAATGCCTAATTGGTCAACAAGCATTTATGACACACCTGCCATGTAGTAGATGGTGTTTTAAGTATTGGAAATACATAGAACAATACACAAGGAAACAACATATGCACAAGTAAATACAAATTATTTTTGAGGTAATTTGCCAAGTGAGTAGGAAGGAGGACAGGGCACTAGTATATGGGGGATCAGGAAAGGCCTCATGTAGAAGATGACTTTTGAGCTGAATTTAAAAAAAAATTCAAAAAAAATTCTAAGAAGCAAAGTTGAGGAGGTATGTATTATAGGCATGAGAAACACCATGCACAAAGGCATGGAGATAAGAGGTTGGAATAAAGTGTACAGGGAACAGTAAGTAGGCCATTTTGGGTGGAGTTGTAAAATGCATGAAGAAGAAATAATGTGTGATAAGCTTCCAAAAAGAATGCTGGAGCCATTATTGTGAAGGGCTTTGACTACCTAACAGAGGAGTTTCCATCCTATAATCAAGAGGGAGCCAGCCACTGAAGGTTTTTGAATAGGGAAGTGACATGATCAGACCTGTACTTTAGGAATTTTTCTTTGGCAGCTTTGTGAATGGCAATTTGGAGAGGGTAGAAGATTGAAGCAGAGAGAATGATTAGGAGGATTTTGTCATAGTTCATGTGAGAGATAATGCAGGCTTGAACTTGGGATGTTAAGTAAAGCAAAGGAGGCAGATGTGAAAGATATGGAGGCAGAATGGGCAAGACTTGGCAAGTGACCGGATATGTGTCATGAGGGAAGAAAGATTTGGGGATGGCTCTGAGGTTGCAAACTTGGATGACTCTAAGACTTATAATGTCCTCCAGAAATAAGAAATTAGGAAGAGAGTGTGTTTCAGGTGAAAAAAAAAAGAATTCTCTTTTGGATATGAAAAGTTTGAGATGCATGCCACTTGGAAATCTCTAAATGGTGGTTGGTGATGTGAGATTGTAGTTCAGGGAAGAAATAGGGTTAGATTCAGGGATCTGGAAATTATCTTCATAGAGTTGGCAATTAAACCTAAGAAAGCTAATAAAGTTACAGAAAATGTGAAAGAAAAGACGGCAGCCTGGGACATAATCTTGTGATACAACCTTAATAAGGTGGCAAGATGTGGAAGATGATCTCTCAAAGGTGTCAAATATCTAATACTCAAGTAGAAAGGAAGAGGGATTCCTTTGGCCCTTTCCTTAAAGAAAATGTTGCCCTGAGAGACAGCTGGGTAGTGGATAGAGCAGGCCTAGAAACCAGACTCACCTCTTATTGGCTAGGTAACCCTGAGCTAGGTGCTTAACCCTTTGCATATTTTCTGGTCTGGCCTGCCTGAAGAGATAGAAACACTATTCCATCAGTTCTTCCTACTGTTCCTTTCCCTAAGCTGCCAACCACCCTGAGAGGATAGCACCCTGAGGTTGAACCCCAGTGATATTAATAATACTCCTGAACTCTTTCAACAATGAGTCACACTTTCCCCATTCCAGTGATCCTGACTCCCAGCTATCATTATATATTAATTTTATTTTTATAACGTTTCTCATATACACTTTCTTTGCTACTCTTACACTGCTACCTCCCTAGTATAGGCCTTTATCACTTCATGCCTGGACTATAGCCTTCAGTGGGCCTTTTTGTTACACATCCGCCTTCCACTTAGCTGCCAAAATGCCAGTGACTCCATATCAACTCCCTGTTGTTAACAGAGTCAGGTAGAAAATCCTCTCTTTGGCACTCAAAAGTCCTTCATAACCCTAACCTTTCTTCTAATTTTTATTTATTTATTTTTTTTAAGCTAGTGTTTTCTTCAGTGGTCTTTTGGACCTCCTTTTCCATTTGGCTAATTCTGCCTTTCAAGGCATTCTTCTCTTCATTGGCTTTTTGGAGCTCTTTTGCCATTTGAGTTAGTCTATTTTTTAAGGTGTTGTTTT
>CM053622.1:645987151-646010597 GCA_028646595.1 Phalanger gymnotis | reverse complement strand
GTCTATAAGGCTCTTTGTTAAAAAGGAAAACTTTCCCCTATTAAATTAGGTACCGGATAGTCTTTCTCCAGGATACTATTCTTTCTCTCTTTTTTCTTGGGGGTGGGGGGCAGAGTAAATGGGGTAAATGCAGGGTAGAGAAATAAATGGTTCTTACTTTGGTGGGCATACACCAACCTTTTCTACCACTATTTTCAATCTAATCAGAGGACAAAATTATAGATCTTCGAACAATTAGTCACAGACTCCTGTAATGTAGAGAATTGCATTTTTTGAACTGTTTAATATACAGAACCAAAGTACTTAACAAGTGCCTTTCTGATGATGGAAAGTGATTTAATATAAAAGAAATAACTTTAGTCCCAAACTCTGCTGTCATCTAGCCTTATGACTTTAAACAAGCTACTAGTTACAACTCAAGTTTCCTTATCTGAAAATAGGAATACTCATTTTACCTGCCACACAGGGTTTGTATAAACATAAATGAGATAACAGATATGAAAGTATTTGGAGGAGCTTAAACAGTTACATAAAATTAAGATGACAATTATACTGCAATTGATTAAATCAATCTGTCATTGGGCAATTTCACAAATATCAGATGTATGTTATATTTAACTTTAAACGATAAGAGAGGATTACCAACCAAGAAATCAAGGAACCCAGTCTATAACAACTCAGTTATTTGGACTGCACATAAAGGACAAGTAAATAACACAGTATGTACAAAGTTTCAGTTAGGTTGTTGTTCAATTGTTTTTCAGCTGTGTCCAACTCTTTGTGACCCTATTTAGCATTTTCTTAGCGAAGACTAGTACTAGACCGGTTTGTCATTTCCTTTGCCAGCCCATTTTACAGATGAGAAACCAAGGCAAACAGGGTTAAGTGATTTGCCCAGGCCACACAGCTAGTAAGTGTCTGAGGCTGGACTAGAACTTGAGAAGATGAGTCTTCCTGACTCCAGGCCTGGCACTCTATTCACTGCACCATCTAGCTGTCCCAGTAAGATAACTATCTTAAATTAAAATTCAGTAAGGTACAATATGGCATGTACAAAGGATGAGAGAACAAAGAAAAAGCAACAATATTTGCTGAAGAACAATTATGAGTAGTATAACTGAATGCTGGTTTATGGAAAGCAAAAGGCACAAATAATAGTGTATTTTGATTGATCTGTGATCTGTTCTTGTCCATGTACTTCTGTCCATGTTCATAAAAGAACATTCCATCATGTTTGAGGCCTTCCTCTGATTCTACAATATAAATGCCTCTTGAAATACACTGGCATCTATTAATATAAATCATACTTGCTGCCCTTAAAACTCCCAAACATGCCCAACCAGATTAAAATGTCACTGGGAAATGTTTAACAAAATAAAAATATAACACAACAGAGATAATGTTAATTTGTGGTTTTCTAAGTCAATATGTGGCCAGCAGGGATCTCTTTCTATTTGAGTGTGACACTACTGTTGTAGATGATAGTGTATCACTTAAACTAACCATCATTCTGGCTACATTACCTGGAACATATGTTCTTCCTTGAAATAAAACTGTAAGAGGATGCAATAATTAAAATGGAATTATTTTGTTTTGGGGAAGTTTAGTGCACTTGGATGGTAGAAGAGATATAAACAAAAATGAAAGTATAATAGAAGAGACTACACAAAGGCCCTATATCTATTGCTAAAAGAGCTGACTTCTGAAAGTACCTATGAATAATAACATCATCACACTAAATCCAAAATCTATTTATTTTATGTATTTCAAGTGTCAACATTAAAATAGGAGATAGGTGGTTTGCCAAGTGGCATGTTACAAGTTTCCTGCTGAGTTGTTTTTCAGTTGTCTCTTAATGACCCCATTTAGGCTTTACTTTGGCAGAGATGCTGCAGTGTTTTGTCATGTCCTTCTCCAGTTTGTTTTACAGATGAGGAAACTAAGGCAAACAGGGTTAAGTGACTTGCCCAGGGTCACACAGTAGAAAGTGTCTGAGGCCAGATTTGAACTCATGAAGATAAGTCTTCTTGACTCCAGGCCTGTCACTCTATGCACGTGCCACCTAGCTGCCCCTGGGAGTTCCACACAGGTATGAATTTGTAGGTCTTAAATAGATTTTTTAAAAAATTGTTTCATATTTATAGCAACATATTGCATTTATTTATATGCAGTTTTAAAGTTGACAAAGTGCTTTTTCACACCCTGTTGCAAGATGGTACAGTGCAAATGGTACTTAACTTGGACTTTGTCCTCAAATTTGTGTTCAAATTCTACCTCCAATATTTACTAGCTGTATGGCCAATGGCATGTGACTTTTGTCTTTTCTGAGCCTTAGGCTCAGAGTGATAGTAATAACTATAGAATGAATGCTGAAGGGTTTTTTGAGAACAAATAAAAATGAAGAAGCAGTATGATAATTAGAATGGTGGATTTAGAGTAAGAGAGCTTGGTTTCAAAATATGACTGTCAATTATGCTATTACTTGTTGGATTCTGGACAAGGCTTTTCACCTTTTGGAACCTTACTTTCCTTATCTGTGAAATGAAAAAGTTGTATGAGATGACCTCTTCTTGTAATATCCTTTCCAACTAAATCTATTTGTGTAAAACACTTTTCGAATATTTAAAGGTCTATACAAATGTAATTTAATGTTACTGTTATAATTTCATATTCGGATTCATCTGATCTTCAAAATCTCCATAGCTTTATAATGTAGGTAATGCTTAAAGTTCCATTATCTGCAATTTACAGATTGGCTATATGGGTCGGGGTATGACAAGTCTCACAATTAGTACTCTTCCATATTCCTCCCTGTAAAATTCTCAAGGTCAAACCTTTTGAAAAGTATAAAAGTACTATGAAAAAGTAATTTGGAATTTGTGAGTTAACAGGAACACAAATAAGTGACAAAATTATAAATTAAGTAATTTTCGAGGTATAGTTACATTTAGCAAAGATCAATTATGATAAAAAATTAAGTTTTGGCTTGTAGGAGGGTGGGTGGGTATGACGGGAATGATGAACATGATAATTTTTTAATTAAAAAAATTTTAAATTAATAATTTAATGGCAAGCATATCTGTCCATTATCTTAAGACCTGATACTGAACTTGATGCACACTAAGTGCTTAATTCCACACTGACACACAATTATAAATCTGCAATTCAGAATCTGTTATTATTATATCTAATATCACAAATAACTGATATAGTATCCTATGTTTTCTCACAGTCCAATCATTGCATAAATATTTCCCTTATCAGTCTACTACTTTTAGCTCTGCAATAAGGATTGTAAAACTCAATTCGACCATGAATTTAACAAATGGAAAAACAGATATTATTCTTAATGAACTTTTATATTGTAATCCTTTAATTTCTAAGACTTAAAATTTAAGAATGAAATTATGGCATAAAAGTATTTTAAAATGCATTGTATACTACATGTATTGGCTTAAATGTAGTCCCAGATAGATATAAAATTTTATTTTAATACTAATACACAAAAATACTACAACATTTAAACTAAAAATCAGTATTCTAAATGCAAACTTTAAACATCAGCCACTTTTCTTTGTATGTTGCTTTCAGTGATGATACACAGATGCCCTCAATTATGAGTACTAAGAAAGGACTTTTTCATCCCCCCTCTCTATACTTGTGTGTGTGTGTATATGAGAAACTTCTTTTCAACTCTTGTAATTTTACTTAGATGTATCAGAATAAATGATTTCTTAAATAAAAAGGTTAGGATTGTGAAAGCACAATAGTGTGTGTATAACTAAAGAAATGAACAAGTCGCTTAACTTCTGTCTCAATTTCTTCCTATGTAAAAAGAAAATAATAATAGCACCTACCTCCCAGGGTTGTTGTGAGGATCACAAGAGATAATAATTGTAACGCACTTAGCACAGTGCCTGGCACAAAGTAGAGGGGGTAACAAAGACAAACTTATCTTCTATACAGATTTCTACCTCTACTTAAACACACATACCCCAAAAATCTCATTGCCAATAGTTCACTACTTCCCAACTTATCAAGTCTATAAAGCATCTCTGATTCTATCTATTCAATCTTGATCACTACTAAACATTTACCCTCTTCACCATTTAAATACTATTCTCTGAATATATGCTCCCTCTCATTGGTGTGCCTTAACTCATTTTGCCTCCATTGCTATGAATTTATTTCCTCCTTCATTCTCAGAGAAGGTAAAGGCCTATATTTTGTAATTCTATAGCTCTTAAGTGCTTAGCACTTATAAGGCGGGATTCACATATTTATTGACTGATGTAAACTGTACCGTATTAAGTCAAGGAAAATGGGAAATAGAGCCAAAACAACTTATGTATACCTACTGAAAAAAAATGCTATTAACCTGCTCATACTTACTAACATCATGCAATCTGCTTTTTTAAAAGAAGACTTTGTTCATTAGCTGGCACTGAAAATGGTATAAAGCTCACATTTAATTTTCATTCCTCTTGTTTAGATAGTTGTTCCATTTTGTGTGAAGGCTATTGAGGAAAATTAATACTCTTCCAATTAAAAAATAATAGTAGTAATAATAGCTATCATTTATATAACACAGAGCTTTACAAATAGGTAGGTGTTATTATTATTTCCATTTGACAATAAAGAAACTAAGGCACACAGAAGTTGTGACTTTCCCAGAGCTAATAAGTATCCAAGACTGGATTTGTCACAAGTGAAGGATCCTGGATTCCATGAACTCAATATGGCAAAATCTACAAAATGTGAAAAAGTCTTTGCCCCCTGGGAGTTTACACTTTTAACTGGGAGGGAAAACATGCCCTTACATAGGTAAACACAAAAGAGATAAATGCTGAATTTAGGGGTAGGAAAGGAATTAATAGGATGTGATCAGGAAAGGTCTGTAGAGTATGGCACACATGGTTAGACATGAACAAGGGATTCTGAAATGAGATGGTAATGTTTTCCAGGCATGGGGAACAGCAGTATAAAGGCACAGAGACGCAAGATATAGGTACAAATGTTCTATGTAAGGAATTGTAATAAGGACATTTAATTGGATGCGCTGAGAGGAGTAATTTGTAATAGGTTAGAAAGGCAGTTTGGGACAAGATTTTGAAGAGAGTTAAATGCAAAACTGACTACTTTATACTTTATTCATGGGGTAATGAGAAGTCATTCGAGTTTTCTTTTGGAAGGATAGTGATGGTAGAAAGACTTGCAAATTAGGAAAATCACTTTCATGGTGGAGAATAGATTAGAGTGTGAAAAGACCTGAGGCAGGGAGACCTTAACAATAGTACATATGATTAGTAATAAAGGCCTACACTAAGTTAGTGGCTATGTGAACAGAGGTAAGGGGTAATTATCAAGAGATGTCTTGGAATTGAAAAGAAGATTTGACAATCAAGTAGATGTAGGTACTGAGTGACGAGTATGTTACCAGGGTTGCAAGGTGACAAAGCAAGTATGGTGGTGTTCTCAAAATGATTGGAAAAGCTGAAAGTGAAAAAAATCATTGAGTTCAATTTTGTACATGTAGAGTTTGAGATGTTTATGGGACACTCAGTTTGAAATGTCCATTAGGTAGCTTGCTATTCAGCATTATACCCAAGAAAGAGGACCAGGGCTAGAATATATTGAGGAGGCATCAGCATGAAAATGATAATTAAATCCACAGGAGATGTAATAAGAGAAGGCAGAGAAAGAAGAAAGCCAAGAACTAGTTGCCAATATTGGACTAAGGACAGTTCTTGCTTTCTGTAAGTAGACCATTCATTAGACATCTGTATATAAAGTGATGTTAATGTAATGCAAATTAGCCCTTGGACCTGGGTGGGGAAAGGAGGAAAAGAAAACAGGAAGAGGGCTGCCCCATGGTTCAAGGATACATGAGGCCTGGAACAGAGAATTGAGAGCAGAAGAAGGAACATATGGGGCCGGTCTCAGCCAGGTGGGGGCCTAGCCTGAACCAAGAGGAAAAACATACAGTGGGGCAGACGTGGTGGCAGGAGAAAGACAAAGATATCAGAAAGGAGGCCACATGCTAGCTGGGTTCAGACACATGGGCAGGTGGGCACAGAGGGGGAAAGATCTCCTCCCTCAGCTGGAGGTCTCAAGTCAAGGCCATAATCGTAGTGGTGGAAGTGGTGGTTTCCTACTTTTACCTGGGTTTGCGATTGAGTTTTTTTTGGTTGTGGGTTTTTTTTTTTGGTCGTTTTTGGTGAGGTGATAGGAGGCAATAGAGTGGTGAGTTGAGGGGCAGAAGAGGAAAGAGAAAGCATAGTACTGTACAGTAAAGTTAACATGAATTTTATTTTTTAGAATGCATATCTCTTTCAGAATTCTTAACATCAATTTTTCAAGAACTGTCAATATTTTTGTAGAAGTAAGGCAGCCTGGGATAATGGAAATATTTGGAATAAGAATACTCAAGTTCAAATGCTGATTATGATACTTAAGTTTTCTTTATTTACAGTAGAAAGAAAATACAAACTGGCTGACTCAGTACCACAAATATTAATTCACCTACACTGTGGTTCCCCATACTCTTTTATTTAAAAGCCACTGGTTGTTAGGAGGTGGTCTAATCTGATTCTTTGAGTTTGTGTTTTGAGAGATAGAAAAATGAACCAAAGAAGTATGCTGTTACATACTATAAATAATGGAATGGTCTGGCTAATAAATATTTAGGTCGGTTTGGCAGTATGGACAAGATAACACATTAGAAGACTTTCCACAGACACATTAGAATCTATATGCAATTAAGATAATTATGTGACTATAAAATTTGATGTTCAATAAACCTATTAGATTTAAAGATGTTTTATCCTGATAGCACCTTCTTTGTGTATAACTTTTATATACTATTTATACCCATTTCTCCTATGGAATGTGAGTTCCTCGAGGGTGGGCACTGTTTCATTTTTGTCTTGGTTTTCCCAGTTCCTACCACAGTTACCTCAAAAAAGGTACTATTACTAAATAGTTGACTAATTGATAGCATCTGTCTGGAAGTAAAAACACACATTTACAAATTACATGAAAATAAAAGCAACCCCCACAATTTTGAAAACCAAGAATACCAAAAAGAATACGGGATACAGAACTTAAATTCCATAAGAAATAAGTTGAATTAGCCTTGGAAATGCTAGAAAAGGAAAATTTTTAATGCAATCATTTCATTTTATATTTAAGTGTATAGCAGCTGAATCTCTAATACTCAATTTTTTACTCACATCACAACTATGAGATACATACACTAGTTTTCAATGGAAAATGGGCATGATGATAAGCTGTAGTTTGAAATTTGTCTTCAAGTCTTTTTAATCAATCCTAAACTTGTTCTTTGTATTGAATGATTGTTGACTAAAAAAGCCTTTGGGCATGAAGAACCAGATAATATTTACTTATGGTAAGGCTGCTGATAAGCACTCAGCCAGTCATCTACAACAATGGAAAACACAGGTAATGTAGGACTTTCTCAAACAATAGGAGGTCGGAGGACATAGTACACAATGGATACCAACTTACCAAGAATGCAATTGCTGGGAAATAGTAAGACCAAGCCTAAGAAGAAGTTTCCACATTCGTAATAAGAACTTTACATACTCTGGACATAAAACAACTGAAATAACACTTTCCATCTACAATGTTTAAAATAAAATATTTTTTTACATGTCTGAATTTTTTGGAACCATGAGACCCTTTACAAACAAGAAAAATTAATATAAGCTTGATGAAAAGATCCAGCAGTTGATAATAAAGAAGAAAGACCCTTCAGGATTTGTAAATTTGTTTTATTTCCTCCAAAAAGCTTAACTTGTAGAAGTTTAAAAAAAAAGATTCAGGTAGGGAAAATGTCATTTAAGGGCACCAGTAACAACAGAGAGCAAGAGAACAAACTAAGGGTGGGTTCATATTTCTGTATGTTGAGCATCCCTGGTTTCACAGTGTCCTCCCAACATGCCATAATTTGATATCTAAACCAGATAGATGTCAACTAACCTTCGGTCAACAGCTGCTGTAAGTAGTTACTGAAATTACATCTGGACAGTCATCTCCTTAACTAGAAACTCATCTTACTATCTCTGCAGTGGTAATCATTTATACATTCACATAAAACACATTCGGGTTTAGACTTAAGCTTATTTTTCCTGATTTGATAAATGATATTAAATTACTTACGGCTCAGGGGACCACGTTCCTTTAAAAGTATAAATTAAGATAGCATAATTCATATGACCTGATATAGAAAACTAAATAGAAACAAAAGAAAGAATTTACAGAAAGACCATATTAATATAAAGGAAAACAACAACTCTAATGTAGTCAGCAATTCTGACATCAGTGGATTGATAATAAAATATGCCTCCCTTCTCATGTTAAAAAAGTGGACTTTTGGTACAGAACGAAGCATATACTGTGCAAGAAAGACTTTGTTTTGTTTAAACATTCTTCTTTACTACAAGTGAGGATTATATAGAAAGAAGGGTATCATTGGAGAGTCACAGCAATGTATAGAAGGCATCAATAAAACATTTATTTTTACTAAGTATTAGTGTTGGTTGGTTAAGTAGAAAACTGTAATCCCTAAATTTAACAGACCTATAAAGAAGAGTCATGCAAATAATTTTGGAAAGTATTTACAATTCTCTTCCTGCAACCACATTATTTTTTCTACTCCAAAATCAAATTTTCCAAATTAAAATGTAGGATCATAGATCTAGACCTGGAAGGGATCTTAGAAGCCATTTAGTCTACCTCTTCATTGTACAGATGAATAACTGAGCAAGGCCTAGGGAGGTTAAATGTCTTGTCTAAGAATACAAAGGTAGCATCAGTCGTACTTTGAACCCAGGTCCTTTGACTTCAGAGCCAGTACTTTTTCCACTGCACCTGTTGCCTCTCACCCTAAAAATATACTAGATGCAATAACATCTATTGTAACTTTTTAGCAACACTTCACTCAGACATGATTCAATAAGGTGTAGAGAAAAGGCCCACTGTACACTTAAAATAGTACTCCCCTCCCAAAAAATGACTGAAAATAGTCATATGAAGTTAATTTTTATTTTGAACTCTAAACTTAATGTAGAAGGAATTTTAAATACTAGGAATCCAATCACCAAGGAATCATTATTAATCATTAGATTTTTTTTAAAAAAAACAATATTTTTCTATCCAAAAGCATATTATCAAACCATAAAATTTGATCAAAATATTAAATATAGTTCTGCTCTAAAATCATATAATTTCTTATCATAATATTAGATAAAAAGCATTAAATACATTTTCTATCCAAAAGAACTAAGATTAATTATATGTCAGAAAATTCCTACAGCAAATTCACTTAGACAAGTAACTGAATTCAGCAGCACATATCAGAGCAAGGAAGACCCTCAGGACTTACCTAGTTTAAAAGATTCCTTTTAGAGGTGAGGAAACAGATCTAAAGAGGTAAAGACATTTACTTGACCAAAGTTATAGTTAGTGGCAAAGGCAAGACTAAACCTTCTTTCTTAATTCTTTGTCCTTTCCATGACAGCAAAATCTGTAAAGTCCTAAAACATAACCGGCATTTGTACTGAGTGTTTTGGCTTCACAGATGCTTTGTATATATCCTCTTGTATATAAACCTGAATTGAGTAGGGGTATATAATATAATTTTCATTCATTTTACAGATAGAGAGACTGTGGCTCAAAGCAGCAGAGGAACTAGCAGGGAGGTAGTGATTAGAAAACAGGTTTTCTGACTCATCTGTGTGTCTCTTAAGATACCTGGGCCCAAAGTATTTTTGGTATCATGTGAAGCAAGCCCTCAATTTCTTTAGCATATATTTTTAAAAGGTCTTTGAAGTTTGCTTTATATGAAAATATAATCTGCCTGAATTTTATATTAAGAATATTAAGAGTCAAACATTTAGCTCTCAGTACTAGAGGTTTTTCAGAATTCAACAATTTTGAGCTACAGTAGATGATCAAAACTTTATATTCCTTAGGACCAAGCAATATGCAGGATTTTCCTAGTTGTTGGGTGTGTCAGTATGCAAAAGAAGCAACAGTTACAGTAGTAATTAGTTAGCAGTAGCATGAAATGGAAAGGTCATTTAGGATATTTGGGATTTAGGACAGATGGGTGTCACCTCTGTTACTGACTAGTTACTTGACATTGGGCAAGCCATAATCATTCCTGGTCTCAGTTTTTTCATCTCTACTGCCATTAAAACCAATGAAGGACCCCTAAGTTCCCTCCTGACCCTCAAACTGACTCCTCTACTTCTCAGCTTAGGTTGATATGACTTTGTAACACAATTAACTAGGGAAAAATTATGCTACAAAAAAGTCACTACTAGATATATGGTGACACCTATTTCACATGTTTATCATTAGAGTTTAAAATCTAAATATTAAAGAAAGCTCTATGCTTAAAAAAAAAAAACAAACCAAACCCAACTCATTCCATTCTTCCTTCTCAGACACTATGAAAGAATAAGCTAACTGAGGCAGAAAAGTGGAAAATTAAAAATATCCATAAATCAAGGCACTTCTAGTTTTGATCAAATAAAGAATGATGGCTATTATGGTACCATATCAAAATCACATTACAATGAAAAAGCATCAGTTTCTTAATTGACAAATTTTATGTGAACTATGCTGTCTTAAAAAAACACATACACACAAAACAAGAACCACTAAATCTCCAGGAATCTGCTTGGGAAGCAGTACTAGCATGCATTTTGCATGTGGAAACGGTCCCTGTTTTGGAATCAGAGTACTTCAATATTTGACCTTTTACATACAATCAATGTGAATTTGGGAGTCATGCTTTCTAAGGCTGTTTTCTCATGTATAAGATGAGAAGATGTCCTACACCTAGATGACCTCTAAATTAATTCTAGCTCCAGATCCCATAATTATGAAATGTTCTCACAATGATGAATATGTAGACTCCTGTGTAGCATAAAAATATCACCAGGCATCCTTGAAAGTAAGTGTGGCTGAAGAAAACTGCAAAGGTAGTAACATTCCCAGCTTCCCTTTTATACTCCTGACTCACATATCTTTCATATCCTACTACTTCTAAACAGGAAGGGAACTGATACAAGTCAGTTACAATTATTGGTTACACATAAATATGAATTTCATTAATTTACCACAATCAGGCTTTTGAACTTTAAACTTCCTAATTATGTTGTAAACTTTAGAGATAGTATGAAAGCAGGTATGAACAAACTAGATAGAGGGATCCAAACCCCCCCCCCCAAACAAACAAACAAAACCATAAGACATATAAAACTAACTCAATGTAATTTGGCTCATTTATGGTGTGGGAAAAGGAGTTTCCACATACAAAAGCTGTCTATTACAACTTATATAACTACTTATATTTAACTTACATATACATATATATGTATATATAGACAACTTATATAACTGCTTATATAGCTTACATATACTTACATATAACTTATATATACATATACATATATATAACTTCTATAACTTACACGACTACTTATATAACACCCTTCCCCCCACACACACATTCTTCAAACCAAAGACATGACCTCTCTTTGGTGTTCCCAAAACAAGATACTCCATCTCTCCAGTCATTTTTCTCTGGCTCTTTCCAGTGCCTAGAAAGTTCTTCCTCCTCATATCATCTCCAGGCTTTGCTGGCTTTGTTCTAGTTCCAGTTAAAATATAGTACTTCTACTGGAAGTCTTTCTCAACCCCTCTTAGTTTTAGTATATTCCCTCTGTGGTTTATTACCTATTTATCCTACCTATAGTACATATAGATTTGTATATAGTTGTTTGCATGTTGTTTCTCCCCAGTAAACTGTAAGCTCGTTGAGGGTAGGGACTCTTTTGCCTTTCTTTGTATCCCTGACACTTAGCAAAGTACCTGGTGCATAGTAGGCCCGTAAACAAATACTTCCAGCTTCATTGATTGATTGAATATACAAGCTCTCTTTCCATAAACATGTCTCTATCCTGGTGAGGATGAGTCTAGTTAACCTTTGACTGTTGATTTTCCTTGGGTACACCACAAATTGTTGTTGCCAGATCACAGCACAAATTTACCTCCTATTCCTGCTTTCCTTGTGTAATCCCATCAGCTCACCTTGATCACATTTTCAAACATTTTCTATGCCATGACACCCAGAAAATAACCAGAAGATAAGAGTAAAGAACTTTATCGTTAATCTACTAAGAGAAAATATCAATAGGGGTTCATGAACCATAGTTTGGAGACGATTCTGATCCAGAAATTTCCTAAAATTTGAGGTAGCGAACCAGGAACCTGTAGAGAGAGAGCGCAGATTGCTACATATACATTATATATTTTTTTCTGTTCATCTGGCATTATTTCGTTATTTTTGAAAGATTTCATCAATGTTGAAACCCTTTCCACAGATGCACATTACAATCTCATACCTTTATTAGAATGACTTCGTGAGTTGCTATGGACACCCCACCACCGCCCCCCTGCAAAACAAAAAACAAAAAAACAAAAAAACAAAACTTCCTCTAGTAGCCTACCTTCTATTGGCCTTGCTTGTTGGAAAACAAAGACACTAACATCAAGACGATTCTAGAATTCTCTCTAATTTCAAAGGCTCTTTAGGATTTGTATGCTACTGGTATGACATTTAGGAACCCTGCTTTACTTCCTGGGCATGAGATATTGGAGTACAATTAATACAAACGCAAGTTATTTTGTTAATTTTAGGCCTGGTTTAAAAATTTCAAAAGGGCAGGATACAGTAATGTGCACTAAATAAGCACTTGACCTGAAGTGACTGTTTTTTCTCTGTTCAAATCAGTACTTACTAGGCACATGCTCCTTGCAAGGTGCTATGGATACAAAGATAAAAGGATATAGATAGTCTCTGCTCTTAAAGAGGGAAGGGAAGGGAAGAGGAGAGTTAGAGAAGTATTTATTAAGCACCTACCACATGCCAGGCACTGTGCTAAGTACTCTACAGATATCTCATTTGAGATAAAGAAGTTCAGATGATCTGGTTCAGACCCTAGCTCTGCTGCTTACATATAACCTGTGTGACACTGGCACCATCATTTTATTTCTCTGGGCCTCTGTTTACTTATCTGTAAAATGAAGAAGCTGTATTAGATCATGGAAGCACATTTAGAAGCCCGAAGGGTCCTTAAGAGTTCATCTTAAACACTAGCTATCAACTACTTCATAAATGAGGTCACTGAGGTTAGGTAACCTAAAAAGGTTAGGTAACTTGCCGAAGGTCCCAAAGACGAAGACAAAGGATTTGAATCCAGATCATTAACTCCAAATCGAGTATTCTTTCCATTACACTATTCTCATAATCTCCAAAATTCTTCAATATATCTAAATATATTAGCCTATAACAACTGGAATAATGAAATAACCATCCTATAGGAACAAGAGAATACAAGGAAGTGGAAGAAAGGAAAGAAAGAAGGAAGGCTGATCAAAACCTACCTGGATAAGCTGTTATCTAAATAATTAACAATATCCTTCTCTTTCAAGGAGTACACTCAAAAGCAGAGAACAAAAGACAACTTACTAGAAAGCAAAGAAAAGATGGACAGCTCTCAACACATCATATAGTATTTAGCATACAGGCTTTCTTGAAATGAAAATTTATCGCTACATATTTAGAATCCTCTCATATTCTAGGGTGCACATGGCATACCTTTTCTTTTCTTTGTATTTGTTTCAATATTTAAGTTTATGATATATTTCTTTTTCTTTTCTTTATTCTGTAATTTTGAGTTCTGGTGTTTGGGTCTTAAAAAAAACAAGTATACACTAATGCCTCATTAAAAATGGGAAAGCGCTCTGGGGAGGGTTGCTCAGGAGGTTAAATACAAATTAACTTATAAATATCTCTTTCCTCAATAAAGAGACAAATACTATCTTTAAGATATTAATGTGAAGTCTACACTGTAGTGAAAATAATGGTTAAAGAATTATAATGTTTAATCATAATAAAGTGTTTAAGATTAAAGCATATATATATACTTTTTTAAAAAAATCCTGGATTATTTTTCATAATATACTTGATAAATATTAAACCAAAATAACTGAATATTCAGTCTTCTGAGAACTTTAGAAAACTATGATGCAATTCATATTTAACTTTGCTGAATGTAAGGTTTATGATGCAAATTTTAAAACTCTCTTGTCTATACTCTTTTATAATGGACAAGTGTTTAGTAGTCATCTTAAAATAACTAACAAACAATATTCAAAAATAATGAAATATTGTAAGTATAAAAATAATGAAATATTGTAAGTATAAAAATCAAAACTGAGAAAGGAAAAACTTTTTGATAAGAATTGATTTTCAATGGTATTTGAAGATTTTTTGAATAAAAAAATATGTAAGATGTTTAACTCAACAGATACAGCCACAGGAAGCAGAATGCTGCATTTATACCATTGTCTCAATTTTAAATTCATTAATTTAATCCTAAAATAGTTGGAAATAAAATATTTCTAGTTAAATAACATGAACTTTGCCCAGCTGTAATAATTTATAATTTAACTTAAGCATGCTACGAAAAATATAAGCTACTACAAAATTTTGCCTTGAAATTTCTCTGAAGAGATTCTTCTCTGAGGTATACGTCAGTGAGAAAAATTTTCCAGGTGGGCCCTGATTTTAGACAATTAATTAAAAAAATGCCAATTTACAAAAATAAGATGGGTCATGTTATTATTCACATTTCAAAAAAGAGTCTTTGGTTTATAAAGGGATTCAGTGTCGGTATAAAATGATAGGTTTCTTCAGTCCATTTACAACTTTGTAAAAGATTAAAACTTTCTGACAGAGGCTATAGAAAAAAAAGGCAATTGGAAGAGTGAAGAAAAAAGAAATCTGAAGCTCAAGTACAAGACAACATGAGAACATAAATTCAAAGTGAGGATAACTTACTTTACAAAAATATAGCATAAATTGAGGTTCATCAATAATTTAAAAAACCATCTTCTCCCTGAAAACTTTATTGAATAATCTGGAGTATAGCAAGCATATTAAAATAAATATTCAAATAATCTAGAGATTTTTCACTGTTCTTTGTTTGAGTGCTTCTCAGCATGGAGTACTTACCCCAGGGCCCTGAGAGGGATATAGGACATCCAAGGTTGGCCGTTGGACTTTTGGGGCTCTTAGTCACTTGCAAGAGTGGTGTGGGACTCTGGGCAAGCAGTAGTAGCTGCCCCCTGACTTTGCTAACCCAGACCCATTGGTTCTTTGGTAACCATGAATTGTGATTTGGTCTGTTTATATTGTATATGTTTATAATTTGTATTTGCTCTGAAGTTCAGGGTGCTGGCTTTTCCTCCTGAATTAAGTGAATGATACTTGTATGTGTGATTAAAGAGAGATTGTTAAGCCCTTTAAGTTACTTTCCTTATTAAAGCAGATCAAAGATCCTGTGCTGGCAGCTTTTGTTGCTGGTCTTGTTGGGTCTTACACCCCCAACTGCAGCTGCTAGCCCAATTGTTGCTACACTAAGATACCCAGTCTACATTATTTGCATGTCTTTTTAAATCAATGTACATGGTCTGAACCCATCACTAATGGAGCAAAACAAGTTCTTATAGTGGAGCAGATTTTATTGAATTTTATTCAGTCATGCTGAAGGGTACCACAACTGCGCTTCAAGTTCTCTGGAAAACTCACTAAGTCTAAAATGTATCATCAAAAGTTGTTTTAAACCATCCAAAAAGTGTTCTAACACTGGGATGTATGTATCAAAGAAAGAAACAGGTGAGAGACCACTTTACAAGGTTAACATAGCATTAATAAATGAATAGTAATGAATTGAGAAACAAATAGTAAACAAGATCAATATCCTGATCATAAAACTCCATACTATACTGATTCGAAAGTTTTTATTGGTGATACTAACCTAAAAATCTACCTCCAAATTACTCCCAATAATGTACTGATATATGAAACTGAATTAGTAAAGGCAATTCATCTTTTGGGAGAAAGGAACAATCTTAAAAGGAAACCTTTAGAATATTGGAGCTGAAGAAAACAGAAATCATCTACTCCAAATTCTTTTTAAATATGAGGAAAAAGAGGCCCAAGGTCATACAACTAGTTTATAGCCAAGTTGTGGCTACAAATGAGGTCTCCTCACTCCCAGTATTTTCAGAATATTAAGCTGCCTTCAAATTAGTATTTGAGCCTTGATCTTCACACATTTGAACAATTTAACAAACACGTTCTCAAAACAAAACAAAACAAAAAAAACAACAGTAAATGCCAAGACAAGGATGATAAAATCCTGGACTACAGCCAGTTCTCAAGTACTCAACTCATGTTTACTTCAGCTTACTTCAGTTGACTAGACATGTGTAAGGATGGATGTGTCAACAGGGTATGCCAGCCCCTACCTAGGTAAGGAGATTTTAACTCTGGGCAGGTAGAGGAAATTCTATAGAGACACACTAAAGTATAACTTAAAGTAATCTGGCATTTGTGGAATTTTAAGAACATAAGTAGATATACAAAGATGCCATATAATAATTAGGAATAACATGCCTTATTCTAAGGTGTTGATGGGCATGCTTTGAGGGGAAAAAAAAAGCCAGTGCCCTCACCTCCACAAAAGCTATACCTATAAAACAGGGTCTGTCTTATGTGGGTTCTAAAAGACAGGAGTGTTAGTCAGGTATTGGTCTTTTAAAATATGGTCCTAATTGATGTGTCAGTCACAAAAACTGTTTTCACTATTCAGCCATGTTTCACAATCCACCCTGGTTATTTTATTGCTATCTGCCCTGCTTGCCATTACAGGCCTCTAGTCCAGGACTTCTTAAACTTTTTCTACTCATAATGCTTTTCGTGTCTGCAGTGAAGTGTGCATGCTTTGTGTTTAGAACCAAGGCTCCAGTGAAGTACTGCCAGAAACACCTCAGATTCATTACACATTTGATTTTTAATTAGTTTTTGGCCATTGTGTTCAGAAACCTTTTATTGTTGCCAAATTTGGGTCTCAACCCAGGGTTTAAGAATCATGTTGAGTCTAGACCACTGAAACTTGCCATCTACCTTGTAACAGATTGTATCCACCTGAGCAATTTAACCCTTTCAACTACTGAATTCTCAACCTAGGGGCCCATTCTGTCCAGATTGGTGAGTGTGTCACATAGCCTACTATACTCACCTGGCCCCTACCAGGTTTTACATTACATACCATCCATCTAGTTGCCATCTTCCCTGAAGCCTGCCCCCTCCACCTATAGAACAATAATCAAACAAATACAGCTATTGTGACTGTAAAGCTATGTCAATCATTTCCCTTATGACTACACTCAATAACCCTTTAGTCCCCTAAACCAAAACCACTCTACATTCTCAGTCTCCCTCTATTACAATGTAAGGTCTTGAGGGCAAGGGCTCCACTTCTGAATCTAAATCTCCAACACTTGGCACATAATAAGTTCTTAATAAAAAGCCTTTTCCTTTCTTCTTTCAACATAAGAGCCACTGTCAAAAATCAAGAAAATCCAACAGGTGACCCTGTCTATACAATCAAGAGTGAGGATATCCTGAGACATTAGCACAAAACTGAAACAGGCTTGAGAGGAACACAATTCCACCTGTTTAACAGTTCACTTCTGGGCCTGAACTTGGACCCTTTTCCACTGTGATTTTATTAGTAACTCTTGATGCATCTTTCCAAATTTAATCTGAAAAGCAATGGATCTTCCAGCTATCACAATTTCCCCCACCCCCACCCCACCCCCACCCCGGGTTTCTAAGGACCAAAATTAGAAATGAATATTTTTAACATTAAACTTTTGAAATTTTATGATCTTCTGAAAAACTTTTTTAACTGCTTGGAATAAATTATACAGTTAGGTGGTTCCTGAAGTCAGGAATGTCTCAGTTCAAATCCAATCTCAGACATGAGCTGAATGACTGGGGCAAATCATTTAATTTAGCCATAATTTGGCTCAGTTTCCTCAACTGTAAGATGGGGGAAATAGTAGTACCCACAACAAAGGGTTGTTAGAATTAAATGAGATAATGTTTGTAAAGCACTTAGCACAGTGCTTGGCATGTAATAGGTACTATGTAAATGCTAGCTATTATTGTTAATTGATCTCCCTTGAAATGCAAATATTTACTCCTTTTTCATTCACCAAATCACTAATACTCCTTTTCTTGCTATTAATGTAAATACATATTTACACTAATACAAATACATTAATAAAGAGTAATAAATGTGACTTATTCTTTGACTATATTTCTTGAATTTTATGCATCTTACTGTCTTATCTTCTAAAGGCTGGGGAAAGGATCCTATTTAACTTAGTGCTAAATAAATTATAACAGTGTAAAACCTGCAAAGAAATTATATAAATTTTGCTGAGGAAAAAATAAGTGAATGCAAAAAAAGAGAGAGACAATGATTCTGTTAATGAAAATACAAGTCAATCTTACTTTTTAGTAAAAGAGTATGACTTTTATTGTATGGCATGCATTCACAATAATTACCTCTCCTACACAGAAAAATCAGACTTAGGCTTGAAAGAGATATTATTTAAGTCATCCTCCTTCACATTATAGATGAGTAAAGTGAGGGCCAGAGAACTTAAGTAACTTGCCCAAGGTCACATAGCTATTAAATGGCAAAGTTAGAATTCAAACTCAGGTCCCATAAGACAGCTAGTTATGTAGTGGATAAAGTACTGGGCCTGGAGTCAGGATCATCTGAGTTCAAATCCAGGCTCAGAAACAGAACCTGTTTGCCTTAGCATCCTTAACCATAAAATGGGGATAATAATAGTGACTACCTTCCAAGATTATTGTAAGAATCAAATGAGATGGTATTTGCAAAGGGCTTAGCACAGTGCCTGGCACATAATGCCCTCCCTCTCTCTTTCTTCCATGACTCCCAAGTTCAATATTCTTTATACTGTACCATGCTGCCTCAATGCTCAGCTTCTTTTCAACTTGAATTTATGTTTCTATGAACAAATGATGTACCGTAACATCATGGGCCATAGTTTTCTCAGCTATAGGGGTTGAACTAGATGGTTTCTAAGGTCTCTTATAGCTCTTGATTCTATGAGTTAATACAATTCCCCATTGCATTTTATAAACAAGAATGTGACATACTCAAGACCCAAGTCAGGAGAGGTTATACTAAGACACCCAGTACAATGATTTCCCCCCCAATATATTACATTTCCTCCCCCTTCCAAAGATATTTTGTATAGATTCAAATAGGGAAAAGAAAAGCTTAAAACAGCATTTCTAGATGGCTCGACACTGTACCAAAAGTTAATCAGCTACAGATAGTGAAGGCAGAAAAGTTCAGGTTTAAGTGTCTCTTAGATTCACTTTAAAGAACAGCATAATAAAGTAGATAAAGACTTAGACCAGAATCAGAGGGATCCAACTTATGTCTAATCTTTGACACACAGCAGCATTTCACAAACTCTTTATGCCTCAATGGTCTCATAAGACAAACAGAGGCTATTACTTCACACATCTTTGATTTTTCCATAAGGTTACTGTTAAAATAAATTAAGAGAAACACAGTTTCTTGTGGCAACCAAATTTCATCAGGAATAACTTATCTAATAATGAACATGTGACTTTTTGGGGTTATCTTTACCAAAAAGCAAAGCTGATTTTTAAAGCCAAAAAGAAAAGAGAGCAGAAAGAAAAAAGAAACTCTGAATTTTGAGTAATAAACTTGGACTTATATAATAAACAGTTTCTTATGAGGATTAATTTCTTTTTCTACAGAAACAACTCAATGTTCTTTGGCTTCATTTTTATCATCGTACTAGAAAAACATATCGTGTGCAGTTGAGGGTGTAGAAATCATTACACTTCTGCAAAAGAAATCATGATACTGATGAAAGTAATTATGAAACAAGAAGGCAAGATTATTAGTCTGGCTTAATTTTTCAAGTACACAAAATATAAAATAAAACCACACTGTCTACCAAATAATTATTAACTTATCAATTACATGGTCATTTCTAGTAATTAATTATCCAAAAATACTAATTAGAAGTTGCTACTATATTTTAAAAATTAACATCTCATTATTTTATACATTATATTCTTGTACATGACAAAGAAGACAAAAGTTATAAATTTAAGTTTGGAAAAAAGAGTGGTTTATCCCGAGCATGCATACGCTCCTCCAGATTTCCTGTTACTCCACCTTGCTACTTATCCTTCCAAATCCCCACACCCTGCTAGCTCTGCATTACTATTCTTCATTCCATTCAGAACTAGATAAATTTGTAGGACTAAATAAGTACAAAAAACTAGTCATTGTAGGAAGCCCACAAAATGAACTGGCCAAAGGAAGAATACATATACATACACAGTTGGGTACAGAAATACATTTCAATCAATATAGAAACAGGAAGGAAAGGGGAAAGGGGAATAACAGACTGGGTAGATTTAGGGAGGGATTAATACTAAACAAAATAAACTCTAAGATGAGTGGAACACAAATTGGGGCTTAAAAGAACCTCAAAAAGATAAGAACTTGTAGTTGTGCTCTGAGTGAGGGAATAAGAAGAGTACAAAGAAAATATAGGAGAATAAGATGGAGAGAAACACACAAGTGATGATCTTAACTGTGAATGTAAATGGTATGAACTTACCCATAAGATAAAAAGGATAGAAGACTAGATTAGCAAGAAGAATCTAATAATATGTTGTTTTCAAGAAAACACACTTGAAACACAAAGATTCATACGGATCAAAATCTGTTATGTCTCAGCAGAAGTAAAGGCTTAATAACTCTGATTGCTCCAAAGACCAGTCAAAATTCCAAAGATCCAATGATGAAGCATACTACCACTTCCTGACTCAGGAAGCAGAATGAGACATACATTTTTGCACATGGATGATGTGAGTTGTTTTATCTGACTGTGCATATTTGTCACAAAAGATTTTCCCCCAATGGGGGAGATGAGAAGAAAAATTGTGTGTGTGTGTGTGTGTGTGTGTGTGTATGTGTGTTACATTTAAAAAGGTAAAAAGGAAATAAGATCAAATCAGATAAAATGCGAAGCACTCTGTAAACAGCTACAGAAGTGCTATTATTAGTATTATTATATGGCTAAGAAAGGTAATGCAATCATACGCTAGGTCATGGTACTTCCCCTTCCACATCTCCCAATAAGCATCAGCTGTTCACTACTGTCTCTAATATCAAATGCAAAATTCTGTTTCATCTTCAAACCTTTTTATAACCTAACTTCCCTTCTAATCTTCTTATAATTCACTCCCTGACATCACCAGTGACACTGGCCTCTTTGATGTTCCATGGAACAACACTCCACCTCTCAGATTCAGGCATTTTCTCTTGCTGTTCTCATGCCTGGAATGTTCTCCATCCCTGGTTTCCTTCAAGTCTCAACCCCATAATCCTGTCCTCTACAAAAAGCCTTCCCCAACCTCTCTTAATTCTAATGCCTTCTTTCTTTTCTTATTTATCCCATATAGCTTTTATTACATATTTGTTTATTGTATGACCCATTAGACTGAGTTCACTGAGGACAGAGACTGTCTTTTGTCTCTTTTTGTAATCGTAGGCAATTAAAAGTACAAATGACTATTGAGAGGCATAGTAATTATAATGAGAAAGACTGAACTTTGCCCTGTTAAGGCAAATTCTGGAATATTGTGTTCAGTTCTGGCTACCATATTTTAGAAAAACCAATGACAAGCTGGAGAACATTCAAAAGGGCAATCAAGCTGAAGAAGGGCCTTGAGTTTAAGTAGGGAGGTCTGGTTAAAGGAATAGTATGTCTGGAGATGAAAGAACTCAGGGAAAACATGCTATATAGGTCTTTAGGTTTCTGAAAGATTTATAGATAGATGAGAAAATAGCTTTGTTTGGTCCTAGAGGGCAAAACCAGGATCAAGGAATAGGTAGAAGTTATAAAGACAAAAACTTGAATTTTATGTAAAGAAATACTGCCAAAGAATTAGAGCTATATAAAAGTACAATGGGCTATCCTGGGCTGCAATCATTCCCCCTCAATAGAAGTCTTCAAGAAAGGATGGATGACTGTTGGTAGAGCTTGTTAACTGTTCTAGCCACTGTGGAAAACTATTTAGAGCTAAGCATAAAATGCTACTAAACTGTGCATGCCCTTTGACATACTGACACCACAAATAGGTCTAGAACGCAGAGATCAAAGAAAGAGAAGAAGAACCCCAAGAAAGAAAACTCCAAGTACAAAAATACTTGAGTTCTTTGTGTAGTAGCAACGTTTTGGAACCTAAAGAGGATGCTCATCAATTGGGAAATGGCTAAACAAATTACAGTTTATCAATAAAATAGAATACTATTATGCCATAAGAAATTATGAAGGAGACGGTTTCAGAGAAACCTAGGAAGACTTCTATGAACTGTTGCAGAATAAAATGAGTAGAATCAGGAGAAGAACTCATAAAATGACAAAATTGTAAAGACAAAAAACTTTGAAGGACTTTAGAACTCTGATCAGTAAAATTGTTGATTTTTTTCTATACCTTTTGTTGTCAATGTTTCTTAGCATTCTAAAAGACTTTTAAAAAACAGAAATACAACGCATGGTTCTATGTATAAAGGACTAAACGCATCAAATGATGTATATGCTCAAACACCTTTGATGTAACTAAGAAAAAGTTTCTTATTTATATTTATTTCTATTATGTTATTTCTTTGCTCATATTAATCTTGTCTCCTTGAAGAATCAGTAGAATTCAAACATTTGTAAAACTTAGTGAATAATCTATCTATAGAGTAAAATGAAATTTAATCTTTTTACATGATTTCTATTATTTCACAAATTTATTTATGGTGTTTTTCAATGTTTAGAATTTATGGTTTAGCTGTCATGGCAACAGTAGTTTGCATACTTACGGATAGAATATCCTGATATTCTCTAATGAACAGATTTTGGAACTAATAAAAATATCCCATTTAACTCATCCAATGGTGAACTTTCAGATACTAACTCAATTATGTAAGTGCTACAACTACAATTCATGAGGCACAGAGAACATATTCACTTATCTGATTCTAGAGACAATGAAAACATCAATGAAGTTCCTTTAACAACTGACAATTTGAAAGGTAATGAGAAATTCAGATTTCACTGAACCTAAATTCATGACAAAAGAGATGAAGAGCCATACCCTCTGGGAAATAAAGATGGTTCTTCTTTGGCGATGGGATACAGTGCAATGACACCTATAACAGCTAAATATTATCATATTCTAGTATGCCCTACTGCATAATCTTAACCCATGTCATTAAAAAAAAAAGTTCTGTTTCTTCTTTTCTAATTTTATTTAGTGAGCCAATGCTATAAATATTCAGAAATATACAGGTGCAGAGAACAAACTAATAATAGGCAATGATAGCTTATCCATTATATGAATTAGAAAAGTGCA
>CM053622.1:645964999-645986651 GCA_028646595.1 Phalanger gymnotis | reverse complement strand
CGATCTTGTAGTCTGAACAGTGAGTCCTTAGCAAAGTGCCTGGCACATAGGTACTATTACTTCTCTCCTCACCCCCCAAATCCATTTGGCTTTTTCTATGTGAATTGTTAGTTTCTCTTTTCAGTACTCATAGATTTCAGTGAAGAGGCTCTGTAGTATTGCATAGTTTGATAAAATTTATACTGTCATCTCCAAAGTATCAGCTTCTGTCTGGAAGACTTGATCATCTGTAGGAAATCTCTTTGATTTTGACTTTATGCAGGATATCTTCTAGGACAGTGATGTACTACTTTAGTACCTAGCAGAATAGAATGCCTGGCATGTAATAAACAGTAAATTCTTATACTTTGATGGGGATGTGAAATGTACATAAATAGTTCTCACATAAGATAGTGTTGGTAAGGACAAAGGAAAGATACGGACAAAGTGCTCTGGGAAAATTTGAGCCAGAGGGAAAAAGTGGAGGGTGGAGTGGAATAGAGGTCAGGCTTTGTGGTTGAGACTGTAGATGAGTTGAGCCTTGAAGGAAGAAAAGCATTTTGAAAAGCAAAGATAAGGAGACTCTGAATTCCAAACATGAAAACTGGACCTATGTGAATACAGGTAGACAGGAGGAGGTGTCATGTAGAGTGGGTGAACAGAAATGATATAAGGGGAACTATCCAGAAATCCTTTCCAGTTTATGTTATAGGATAAGGGATAAACCTTAAAAGTGATTGCTTTTTGAGTTGCTTGCCAAAAATGGCAGCTATATTCAAGGTAAATAGAAAGAACTTGGTCTCAGAACTAAATATCTAAAATGATTTTTGTTATATGGGTTCTTCTATAATGTATATATGTAATGGGTGTGTATAAAATTTGGGGGGACCAAACTTGTGATTTCATAAGCGTATATAGCTCTTGGTAAGGAGCTTCCTCTATCATTGCAGATAGGCACCTTTCTAACAGCTTACAACTTTATGGGAGGCACTGAGAGATATCTTGATGACTCCTGGAATGAACTCTCTTCTCATATTTATCTCTTAGAAATCTAAGTCTCCAACAAGGGCTATTTTCTGTATGACCTTTGCCTAATTCCTTCATGTTCTTCCCCCCCCCCCCAAACCTCTGGAAATCATCTGGTATGAATTTCTTATTCACCTATATATGCATGTTGTCTCCCCTAGCTAAATGGTAAACTCTCTGAGACATGGAACTATTTTCACTTTGGTCAATATATGGCCATGCCTCACATAGTGCCTGGTAAATGGTCAGTGCTTCTTGACTGATTAAGTTACCTCTCTAGGATCACACAACTAACGTGTCAGAAGGCTTTGAAAGCAGGTTTTCCTGAGTCCTAGGCTACCTCTCTGGTTCACTATACTGTGAAGATGCTCTTATTGTCCTCCTTCTCCTTCCTCCCTCCCTTTTTATACATACATATCCATTATATAGTTATGTGTAATATATATAAAGCACTTTTCAAATGTTACCTATTATTGTTATAGATATTATTTACACATATTTAATATATTCATACATATAGTATGACAAATATGTCTATTACATAATGGCTAACATTTGCAAAGTGCTTTACAATACTATCTCATTTGATTCTCACAACAGTCCTATGAGGTAGGCACTATTATTATCTGTATTTTACAGTTGAGGAAGCTGAGTCAAGAAATGAACATAAAGATATCTAAACCTAGCAACATCTGGGAGAGAGTTCAAATCAGCGTAACCTGCACAAGCCATGAGAAAATAAGAACTTGTAGTCTGTTAACAGACTGAAAAAGGAGCAACAGTTCGGAAGATACGAGAAACAAAATAGCAAGTACAGTGAAAAAAGTACTATGGCTTAAGAGAAATGCAAGAGGATAATCTGACATAAAGAGTAACTTCACTGGAAACAAAGAGAGCCAAAGAGGAGACATGCCTTGGCCACAAACACTGCAAGAATGATTGCAAGAAGACACAAGGCAAGAGGTGAAAAAATGGAGTTAGAATTATAATGTGAAATATGGGAGGAAAGAAAATAACTTAGAAGAGGGGAAAATCTTAACCAGTAGACTCTCAATGAAATTTTGTCCAGTAGAAACCCAGTGAATCCTAGAGATAAAAAGTAATATTAGAAGAAAATCAAAAGATTGAAAAAAGAGGAAAGAAGATGTATATCTTCTCTTAAAAACACGTAAACTGAAAAATAGAATATGGAGAGATCATCTAAGCACCATTGGACTCACTGATAATCATGACCAAACAGGAAACTTGGATGCCATATTTTTAAAAATCATAAAAGAAGACTTCCCAGATTAATTAGAACAGAGAACAAAAGTAAAATAGAATCCATTTGTCATGTCCTAAAAGAAAACCAAAACTGAAAAAATCTAGATAGTCATAGGATTGTTAGTCAAATTCCAGAGTTTCTAGGTCAAAGAAAGAAAAAAAAAATATTACAAACAACTAGAAATAAATAGTTCAGGTATGAAGGAACCACAGTAGGGATCATACATGACTATGCTGCAACTATTCTAAAGAAAAGACAATCTTGAAATCCATTGTTCCAAAAGACAAAAAATTAATGCTTACAACCAGAAGTAGTTTAACCTGCAAAGCTGAATAAAATCCTATTAGAGGCTGGGGGTAGGGATTAGGAGAAAATGGACCTTTAATGGAATAAACATTTTTCAAGAATTCCTGATGAAATAGAGCTAAGTAAAAACTTGATATGTAAACAAGAGTCAAGAGAAATCTAAAAATATAATTTATATTTAAAGTAACTAAAAGATGAAGTACTTATTCTAATAAAGGGAGAAGAAACTGATATTTCTAAAGAGTCCTAATGATTTTAAGGGCCACACTGGCAATTAAATAACACCAAACAGGGATTGATATTGCTGAGTATGGCTATCTTTATGTTCAGTTCTTGACTCAGTTTCCTCAACTGTAACATACAGATAACAGTAGTGTCGACTTCACAGGATTGTTGTCCCTCAGAGTTCTGTCCTGGGCCCTCTTCTCCCTCCATACTACTTCACTTGGTGATCTCATCAGCTCTCATGGATTTAATTGCCATCTCTGTGCTGATTCAGATCTACCTACCCTGTCCCAGCTTCTCTGTTGACCTCCTATTACCGCGCCCCCCTCCCCTTTACTATTAGTATAGAGGGCAATACCATCCTCCCAGTCCCTTGTGATACAATCAAGGAGTCATCCTATGTTCCTCACTCTGCCCCCTACTTCCCCATCCAACCTGTTACCATCTATTTTACCTTTGCAACATTTCTGAAATGTGCCTCCTTCTCTCCTTTGACACCGACTCTACTCTAATGAAAGCTGTCATCACTTCACACCGGGACGATTGATTGGAATTAGCCTGCTGGTAGGTCTTCCTGCCTTAAACCTCTCTCACTCCTGTCCCTTCTCCATTTAGCCACTAAAGTGATTTTCATAAAGCACAGGTCCATCTACATCAGACCTGCACAACTTAGCAGTAGGTTCAGGCCACAGATAGGTTAGACTAGAGACAGACTGACTATGGTTGGTTGCTGTGGGTCACATGATAAATAATAGTTGCAGTGGCAACCTTACATTTTTTGGAGGCCGAGGGAAACCCTTTGTGCAGGCATGATCTACATCAACATACTCCTGCTCAATTAACGCCCTGTTATTCTGCTTCCATAGTCTTAAATCCAGTGATACTGACTTCCTGTCTGTTACCAGAACAAGACACTCCATCTTTCAACTCACGTATTTTTTCTGGCTGTCCCTATGTCTGGAATGTTCTCCCTTCTCTACTCTGCCTACTTACCTCCCAGCTTACTTTGAGTCCCAACTAAAATCACTTCTTTTAATGGTAGCCTTCCTCAACTTAATTCCAGTGTCCTTCTTTTTAAAATTTCTTCCTTTTTTTCCCTGTAAATAGCTTTCTCTTTATTTATGTTTGCATGTTGTCTTCCCCCATTAGATTGTAAGTTCCCTGAGTCCAAGGACTATCTTTTGCCTCTTTGTATTCTTAAAACTTAGAACAATGCCAGGCACATAGTAGTTACTTAATAAAATTTTTATTGATTGATTGAAAGAAATGAGGAAAGAAAGAAAGAATTTATTATTTCCTGTATTGGGAATCCAGGAGAAGAATATACTGAAGTGGTGGGAAAAGAGAACAAACATCATAGGAACACCTCTTTTTTCTGAATTAGTATTAACAGTATTGAACTAGTACTCACACTTTTATATATGTACACATACACATTTGCACACATATTCAAGATTTTGATTCAGCGATACATCAAACTATAGATTAGCAGATGAAGATAGAGTAAGCATAGAACCCATTTTGAGAGGGGAGGATATAGTTACAAAGAAAACAAACTTCAACTAAAGAAAAAATAAGAACTAGTGTAAAAGGTCTGTGGTATCTAGAAGGCATAGCCATTGAAATGCTGAGCCTAGAGTCAGGAAGACCTGAATTTTAATCCTGCCTCAGATTATTATTAGCTATATGACCCTGGGCACATTACTCATACTTTGCCTATCTCAGTTCCCTCATCTGTAAATTGGGGATAATTATAGCACCTATCTCCCCAGGTTACTTTGAGGATCAAATGAGATAATACATGTAAAGCACTTTGCAAACCTTAAAAAAATATACAAATGCTAGCTGTTAGAAAAAGCAGTGAAGTAGAAACAGATGACTTCAGTTATAGATCATTGGTACTGATAATGTTACTTCCTTTTCCACCACTATTCTCTTTTCTTCAAAGGGTAAAGAAAGGAAAACATATGAGTCAACATTAATGGATGAAAATATAAGGTATATCTTTAAGCTTTAGTAGCTTAAAATTGCTGTAAGACTTTTGAACATCCTTTATACAGTTATAAAGCATAAATAGAATGAACTCATGTACAAAAGAGGATAGTAGAATAAATTAGAATGCCGGCCCCAAAAGGTCTAGTATACCAGAAACTTGAACATTCACGTTGCATTAAAATGAGAGTCTTGAGAATCAATTTGTCATACTTTAGACAAATTTTTAAAAAGAGATATTATGAGCAAAATCTCAGCCAAGTTAACAGTGAAAGTAGAAATAGTTAAAAGATACAAGTAAGGGACTATTCCTGAATCTCAGGGACTACATCATCCCTAAGATCCCAGAAAAACAACACTTAGCAACTTAAGAAAGCAGCAGGAGCCAAAAAGGACACAACATGTCCAAATATGGCTCACCCATTCCCTCTAGAAGTGAGCCCACCTTGGCCCTAATAAAAATTCTAATGTTAAGAAATCAGGCTGGAAGAATTAGCCAAAGGGAAAAAAAAAAAAAGAATCCCACTAGAAAGAGTTTTTAACTGTCATGGGACACTCAAGACACAAGCCCGAAAAAAGAGAAAGTCATCTACAATTAGTGACTCTACTTCTCCCACTCTCATTTCTAAACCCTCTACAATCTGAGCTCTGACTTCATCTTTCAACTGAATCTGCTGTCTCCAAAAATATTAATTATTTCTCAATTGAAAATTTTTAATGTGAAATATATGAATACAGCTACAAAACACTTTTGTGGAAATAGATCTAATATTAGTTGCTCATATGTGGGCTGAACTAATATAATAAAATGACATATAAATTTACTTTTTCAATGCAATACTGACCAAACTACTGAAGTATGATTTTATATCACTAGAAAAAATAATGAAATTCATCTGGAGGAACTGATGGCCTTCTAAGAGGAAATCGGAAGAGAAAAAAAAAACATCTCAAATTGTACTGTAAAGCAATAATCATCAAAGTTATATAATACTCATTTAAAATAGATATCAATTAGTAGAATAAATTAGGTACAGAACATGTAGACAGGATTGAATCTAGTAGCCTAGTATATGGTATATAAGACCAAAGACTCCAATACTGGGGCAGAGTTGAAAAATTGAAAAGCAGTCTGGCAGAAATTAGATTTAGATCAACACTTCACATGTTATACAAAGATTGGCTCTAAATGGACATGCAACTTATACTTGAGGAGCTTGGATTTGATTTTTTAAATAATTGATCATTTGAATATAATTAGTTTTTTTTAATAATCTTAGGTATTTTATTTTATACTTTCAAAAAAAATTCTGAGAAAGAAGTCTGTATGTTTCACTAGACTGTCATAGAAGTCTATGACAAAAAAAGGTAAGAATCCCTGTGTTTAAACAATCTGGCTAGAAGCCGCTGTGGGAGTGTAAGCTCCACCGACAGCCAGCACCCAGAAAGCTGCCAGCCCACTGCAAAAGCACAGGTTCTTTTGATCTGCTTTAATAAGGAAAGCAAGGTTAAAGAGGGTTGACAAGCTTACTTTAATTCAGCATACAAATATCATTCACTTAGTTCAGGAGAAGAGACCAGCACCCTGAACTTCAGAGAAAATACAAAGTACAAACATCAACAGACAGTCCTTGTCTGATTCAAAACCCAATACATACTTACCAGAGTTTAACAAAGTCTCAGCATCCAGGTTACAAGCTGGAGGGCTCCTTAGCTACAACTGCCCAGAGTCTCCTCATCAAGACCATCTCGAGAGCCCTGCACAAATGGCTCTGTCCTCCCTTCTTACAGGGCTCCAGATGTCATCAAACGTCATCTGAATGACCAGAACTTAGGCTGCTATGACTGGCTCTTGAGTTAGCCCCTCCCCTTAGGACCCTGGGAGGTTCACATCCACATAGGTTAGGTTAACACCTAATAGGGGTTAGAGCCTGGGGCTCAGCGCTTAGTAAGACTCAAGCCTGGCATGGCTCTGGAGTTAGCACCTCCCCTTAGCCAGCCCCACCTTGGCCCCACCCCAATCACCAATCCACACCCACATAGGTTCCACACCTAAGAGGGGTTTGGGCCTGGGGCTTAGCACCTTGTAAGGCTCAATGAAATACATTGAATTACTCAAAGAAAACAAAGGCCATTTTGCTTACCAACACACCCTGGTAAATGTAAGTCATATGATAAACAGATTAGAAGAATAAGGAAGAAATTTACTGAAGGACTTATGGATAGAGAAATAACTTATAATCAAACAAGATGAAGAAAGAATTTAAAAAATAAGAAAAAATAGAAAATTTTGATTACATAAAATCAAAAAGATTTTATACAAACAAGACCAATACAAATGAAGTTAGGAACATGATGGGTAAAGGGAGGAAAATCTTTCCAGTGCATTTCTCATTTCTAAGATTTGTAAGGAAGTGATTCAAATGACTTAAGACTTAAGTGTCATTCCCAATAGGTATCTGGTCAAAAGATATGTAAATAGGGAGTTCTCAAAAGAAAAAATCCAAGTCATCATTAACCAAATTTTTAAAAAGTTTCAAATCACTAATATTAGAGAAATGCAAATTAGAAATAACTCTTGAGGTTCCAGCTTAATCTCATCAGATTGGCAAAGATTACAAGAAACAAATGACAGTTGGTAGATAGGCTGTGGGAAAACAAGCACACTGATGTCCTGTGAATTTTTTCAGCCACTCTGGAAAAGCAATTTGAAACTTTGCCCCCAAAGTTAATAAACTGTGTGTGCCCTTTCCCCCATCAGTACCCCCAACCTGGCTTAATTCCCTAAGAGATAAAAGAAAGAAGAAATGGATCCATTTACACACACAAAAGAAATTGTAATAGCTCGTTTTGTGATAAGTAACTGCAAACTTAAGAGATTCTCTTCCATGAGGGAATGCTTGAAAATTTTATGGTATATGAATATAATGTAATGCTATAAGAAATGATTGAAGAGCTGGGTTCAGAAAAACTTGGGTGGCTTATATGAACTGATGCAGTGTATACCGTGCAGTAGAATAACTTAAATAATAACAATGTAAAGACAAATTTGAAAGATTTAAGAACTCTGATCAGCTGTGATTCTAGATTTGATTATGGTCTATGGATGTTTTTGAGATGTGAAGGGAGTTATTGTAATAAAAAGACTATTTTTGTAATAAAAGACTTTCTTAACCACCTAATTCTGTGGCTTGTATACTTTTCTTTAAGTAACAGGTTATCTTTCTCCCTTAATTTTGTGTTTATCCTCAAAAATTAATGTCACTGTATTAGTGAAGCTTCCTTCCCACCCCCTTTCAGATTCCTTTTGTGAACATTTTCAAAATTCAATCTTAACAATTCTTGCTTTACTTATTTTTATGTAGTAATATTTCCATTCTCTACCAATCTCCAGTTAAGATGTGTATTGTTATTTTTTCCACTTGGCAGTTTTTCTTCATAAATCTTTTACAAAACTCTCTTAAAAACTCATTTGTTTCTCACTTTGTATGTAGCATTTTGCATTGTTATAGATGTACTCCCTTTTCTTTATCAAAGCACAAATAAAATTTATCTGTAAACCACTTTCCCCTTCCTTTATATTCAGTCCATTGAAGTTACAGTTAAACATTTTTGTGAGCTTTGTCTTTTAAGTAAACATTGATTTATGAAAGTTAGACATTGCATTAACTAGACACAGTTGAATCAGTGATTATTAAAGAATAATAGTGCTTAGAACCATATAGAAAGAAACATAATTTCCAATGCTGAATTTTTGAAATATTACTGTACTTTTAGAAAAATTCAGCAGCAAATAAATGTATTTAACAATAATAGGTGGAAAGGGAACACAGTAAAGTAGAAAGACTTATTAAACTCAGAGTTAGACTTGAACTTGCTGACTGTTGCTTGTTATAGAGACATGTAAAACCATCTCATCTTCCTGTTTGGCTTATTCCAGAGTTTAACCGCTTTTCAGTGACTAACTCCTTTATATCAAACCAAATTATCTTTTTGAAATTTTAAGCTCATGTTTTCATGCCACCAGACTCTTTTTAATACCCTTATTAATTTACCTCCTAACCTTTTTGATTTAGCTCATCATCAGAAGTACTCAAAAATTTCAGCAGACTGTATTTTTCATTTTTTGCCATTCTTTTGATACCATCTGACTACTAATATCTTCTTGGAAAGCAAGCTAGCCAAAATATGCCAGTACAGATTTCATCGATACTTAATAATACATTAGAATATGCTAACATACAATGATTGCCAGAAGTACCTTGAGATCTTTTCTTGATACAATTTTGTGGTCTTATATTTGATTCATGGTGCATTAGGAAAGACTAAGACGTTTCTCTCTTCTCCACACAAACCAAGTCAGTTTTTCCCCACTTGTGATATGTCAGGATTGGCATTTTGATCCCTTAGTGTGTCACCTTAGAGTCATCCTGCTTTAACTTTAAAAGACTAGAATAATTAGTGTCAAGTATGAGCCTGAAGTATATTCTAATAGTACTTCCAACATTTCTTTGCATATCAAATCATAGCTGTCCAAAAGAAATCAAATAGCATACCATTGAAATTTCTTATTTTTGTTCTTTATATTCTAGCAGTAAAGTCTTAAATGTCCCTTAATGAACATTCAATGATAATGATAAATGATAAATCATATTTAATGATAAAATATTTTTATTTAATTCTACTTTTCTATCACCCCAACCACATGCTTTGAAATTTGATTAAGCTGTAAGCATTTTATTTGGTTGGCAGCACAGAGTAATGTGTTAACTTGTCTTTTGAATATATATAATTTGCTTCTTAGACATTGTTGACCTTGAGTCTAAAAAATGAGATATTTAGCAAATCTCTAATCGTATACTGCCTTAAATTTCATTGACAAAGTTTTTTCCTTTTTATTTTCCATCTTATACTATATAGAATTATAATATTCCTCACTTGCCTTTTAAAAGCAATTAGAAATGCTCTTCATCTTTTTGGTTTCTAGTTATTTCCCTTTAATATGAAATTGTTTATAAATAATTAAATGAGTACTTTTTGACTAATGGTTTTGAGAAATTTTGTTATTTGCCTTTTTTTTAATGTTAACTGTTTTATCTGTAAGCCAATAAGTTTTGAGAAACAATCCATGTTTTCTAAATTCAGTTGCTCTTTCAACACTAGTGGCTGAAAGGGTTAACCCTTTGACTGCTTGATTACAGGAGGAATGCCAGCTCCTGAGCAGACCCCCTTGGTGGAGGAGGGCCTGCAACAAACCAGCCAGGAAGCCTCCACAGACCCAGGCATGGAACCAGAAACCACAGCCACTACTATTCTTGCCTCTGTGAAGGAACAGGTACTTTAACATTCTCTTTTATTAAATTTTTTAAAATAAGATTAATTTTCTTCAGTAACTTAAAAGTTAATCTCTGGATGTGCTTTAAATTTTTTTCCTTGACCCATTCACATTTTCTGATTATAAGGTATTTACATCCCTGAATACATTGGGATGACTGAAATGTAGACCTCCTCAAGGTTCAAGTCAGAATTTGACCATGCAGGATACTTATGCATCTGCAAGTAAGAAAACACATATATATGGTAATTGGTGTCTTTGTTTGCTATGCATTGCATATTGTTTGCATGCACTAAAATATTTGTAAAGCAGACCTGAAATGCTGGTTTTCATATCAGT
This sequence comes from Phalanger gymnotis, assembly GCA_028646595.1. Taxonomy (NCBI): domain Eukaryota; kingdom Metazoa; phylum Chordata; class Mammalia; order Diprotodontia; family Phalangeridae; genus Phalanger; species Phalanger gymnotis. The sequence continues at coordinate 645,976,185 of CM053622.1, read as the reverse complement.
GCTCTGGCAATTTTGTGACTATGAGACCTTTAAAGATTTTTTTTACATTGCCTAGATATCCAGGGCTGTCTCACTCACTTGTAGACAAAGGCTGTATTTGTTGTGTTTGTGTGAATCAAAGCATATTCATTTTGTGAGCTGATGTTTTATAATTTGTAAAACCTGTGCAAGTTTGCTTTAATGTCATGTTTTATGTTGACTTTGAAAGAGTAAATGATGTTTCTCTTTTGCAAAAGTACTTTGCTCTATAAGATACCATGTGTTTTGATTGGAGAAATTGAATTTTCCAAATTTAATACCTTGATATTTTGAAGCAGAGTTAAGTAAGTGTAAATTTTAAGTTCTCATATGCTTGTTCAGAGTACAAAAATCTTAGGGGATCCTAATTAATATTTGACAGGCAAATCTATTGGGAATTATATTCCTAAACTTTAAAGCCAAGGTGAGAAGTTTTTAATAAACTGCTAGCTTTTTTCCTTCTTGACTGATGTAGGTCCTTAAAATTGTCTGTCTTCTGTGTTTTTCTTAGCAAACTAATATCTAGAGTTGAACAGATGAGAGTGGAAAAACTTGATAATTTTTGGTTCATTGTTGTACTGTATGTTAAACTAAGGCTATGGCTTCAATGATTGTTCTACTGCTCCATCTCAGATCCAAAGATACTGTATTCTTCTGTTTTGTATTTAAATGATTCCAAAATTTATCATTTTTAGCATAAAGTTAGACTATCTTCTTTCTTTACTCTAAAATTAGAGACTAAACTGTTTTGAGAGTTAAGGTTTGGGGAAAATATGAGAAAATTGCAGGTACTGCTTTATTAAATTCAGCAAATAGTTATTAAATTACTACCATGGCAGAGATATTTTTATATAAATGTATATGTAATATACATATGCATATATATGTGTATATATATTATATACATAATATACATATGCATGTGTGTTTGTGTGTGTGTGTGTATCTATAATTTGTACTTATTAGCTCTTGTTGTAAAGGTAGTTTTACACAGACCCTTACTATTAAGCAGTTTATAGAATAATCTGGAGGAGGGAAAATTATCTATACAAATTACCATGACACAGAAGGCAGTGATATAAATCCTGAGGACAACCTTAGGAAAAGTGAGCTTTGACAAGGGGAAGATCAGTTTTTCTAGCATCGTTAAGGAGTTGATAGCTGATTTGGGCTTCGAGAGGAGAGAGTTGAGCTGACACAAATTGTAGGTAGGTTCGTAAAGAATGTATTCCAAGCAGGAAGGGGAATAAAAAAAATACACTGGTTTGGCTCCCATGTAAGGTCCGAGTTGAGCCTAGAAAGATACTTTTGAGCTTTAAAAATACCTTAAAGTTTAAATTCTAGAATTTCTATTTTTTAGAAGGCTGTGAGGATCCATTAAGAGCTTTTAAATAAATAAGTGTCATAATCAGAATAGTACATTAGGATGACTATTCGGAGATGCTTTGTAGAACATGGATTGCACATGTGATAAACTAAAAGCAAGACCCTTTAGGAAACCATGGTAATAATAGAGGCGTTTGTCAGTCAGCAAGTATTTATTGTCTGCTCCCTGTTGATTGCTGAGGATATAAGTAAGGGAATGAAATAATTTCTGTTTTCAGTGAGCTTACATTCTAATGGAGGAAAAAATAAGTGCGTATAAAAATATATACTGCCTGAATATAAAGTTAACAAATACAAATATATATGAAGAAGCGAAATATAAGGTAATTTGGAAAGAAGGTTCTTGTGGTTGGGGGAATCAAGAAAGGTTTCATAAAGAAACTGGTGCTGAGCTTCATTGTAAAGGCAGAAAGAGACTGAGGTGGAGGGTTAGGAAGGAATTCCAGTGCAGAGACTGAAGATGATGTGTCATATGTAAGGACCTGGAAGAAGGATAATTTGGCTAGATTTTACAGTGCAGGAGAAGGAAGAATGTCCAGTGGAAAGATAGATTGGGACCAGGTTAGAAAAAATAGATGTTTTTGAAGTACAAGTGGGAAGATTTGGCAAGTGGCTGGATGTGTATAATAAGGAAAAGTGAGAAGTAATTATGAAAGTACAAACCTAAGAGCCTGGAAGACTCATGGTAGCTTCACCAGTAATGTGGCAGTTTTGAAGAGGGAAGAATTTAGAGGAAAAGAGGAAAAGATACTAAGTTTAAGGTGCCTCTTCTAGGACATACAGTTTAAAATATCTAAGAGACAATTGTTAATGCAGAGCCAAAGCTTGGAGGGGAAGGGAGAAAGAGTGTGTTAGAATCCTAAGATAATTAAGGGGGCATGATATTGAGAAGGTTCAGTCAAAGGAGAAGCTCCAGGAAAAAATAAAGTGTCACAAAAATCCAGAGATTCAAGAGGATCTGAGAAGAGAGGGGGATCAACAATGTCAGATGCAACAGATAGTTTAAAAAAGACTAGGACTCAAAAAAGACTGAGATTTTTGGCAAATTAGTAAATTTTAAGAGAGCAGTTTCATTCAGTGATGAGATAAGAAGTCAGATTACAAAGGAGTGAGAGGAGAGGAAGTGGAGACATCAGTATAGATAAATGTTTCATGGAGCTTGGCTGAGAAAGTAAGAAGCGATAAGGTGATTACTAAAGGGGAGGATCTGGTTAAGGTAGGTTTTTGTTTTGTTTTAAATAAGACGAGGGCAATTTGGGCATGCTTGAATGTACTAGGAAACATACCACTTGATAGTAAGGTCACAAGAGAGAGGGGATGATTGAGGATGAATCTTCTGGACAACACCAGAAGGAGTGGGATCACATACGTATGTAGAGGAGTTGACCTTTGCAGACATAGGACCAAGTTGTTAGCGACTGAAGGTAAAAGAGCAGAGAGTGTGATATGATTTCAGGAAAGTAAAGAAAGGGAGAAGAAACAACTACATAGAATGACCTCAGTTTTTTCAGTGAAGTGGTGCAAGGTTCTCTTCTGAGAGGTGGGAAGAAAGAGGAAGGATGAGGCTTGGAAGGGATTCTATGGAGAGAAAACTAGGAAATTAATTAGGAAAGAATAAAAAGACTTCCTTTTAATTTAATTTAGTTAGGAAAGAATAAAAGGGCCCCATTGAGGTTGGAGGACATGAATTTGTAATGCACCTAATCAATATGGTTATGAGATTTCCTCTAGCTTCATTAACCATCTCATGGGTAGATATGTCATAGACAGGCCTAGCTCAGGCCAAATTCCTGTTAGTTTAGGTCTGGTATTAGAATGAAATGAGACACTCATTGGTCAATTAAATAGCTAACACAAGGAGGTTTTGTTGTAAAAGAAAAGATAGTCAACAGGGATGCTGCAGCACTTAGCTCAAGCAGACATGACCTCCTTTGGCCTCTATTCAGAACAAAAATCATTTATTCAACCAGGCAAAGTGTGATAACTTGCACGGTCTTGAGACATCATCCATCAACCCGAAGGTTCCCCAGACCAGGGCATTGGATTTGGTGTTTTATGACTTGAAGTGACCGAGAAGCTATATTGATGAAAATGTTTGGGCCAATCAAGTCTTAGAAACAGCTTCTTTACCTTTTAGGTAACATATGGTGTGGAATTGGAAGACCTTGACAAATAATGATCCTGTCATATCTGATCTCTTTCTGGTAAGGTTCTAAAGATCTTTCAGAAGTGACTTGAGGACTTTTGTTAGACAGTCCTAGTGTTGTGGGTGCAATGAACTTGGCATAGACAATACAGAAGAAAAAGGGAAAAAAAGCTAAAGACAACAAAAAATTTTAATGACTCATGAAGAAGTGACTGACTAAAATATAAAAGAGAATGAAGATCACAAATTTTAGTCTTTGACAACTCCAAAACACTGGTGATGAATAATAGAGAGGTGGACTCAGAGTGAAGAATAAGGCATACATTTATTTTGACATGGTGAATGTGGAAATTTATTTTGCTTATGTATGTTTGTTATAAGGGTTTATTTTTCTTTCTCCTTTTTTTCAAAGCTGGGGGGGTAGGGCAAAGGAAAAGAAAGAGGTAGGAAGGAAGGTAAAAATTTTTTAATTTTAATTAATTCAATTTAATTTAATTTTTAAAAATCCTAGCCTCTTCCTCCCTTCTTCAGAAGAACCCAATCCCAGATCACAGTGACGCCAAATTGACATGAGGTGATCACAGTGAACAAGAGCTGCACCAGGACATCAGGTCCACAGCATACAACACATCTTTGGCACAGTCAAGGATTCTCCTTTTTCGGTCAGGATTATCTATAGTAAAGTAGCTAAGTGGCCATAAGCCTCTTATCGATTACCTGTCCCAGAATATGAACTAATAATAGTAACATTTATATAGCCCTTACTATGTGCCAGGCACTGTGCTAAACTTTAGCTTTACAATGATCATCTTATTTGATGATAATATTCCCCACTCAGTATTCCCTGCTTCGTCTGCCAAAACCTTTGACTCATCAAGAGGATGAAAACAAATTTTTGCCTCTTTAGAGATCTCTGCAGAGAGTCTGCCACTTCATCCATAGGATAAAAGCATTCAGAGCCTTCCTAGGGAAAATGGATCTGGAGGGCCAAGGGACTGGTGGAGGAATAAGGAAGAGCTGAAGGTCAATTGGGACTATATTCAAAAGCAGTCCATTTTTAATGGGTAAGTCTTCCTGAAAATTGGATCCAAGGAATTCCTGATTTGGAGAGCCCTAACCCTTTGTTGAAGGGTGCCATTAATTCGTCATAGACATTACTTCTGGAAGGTCGGAGACTTGATGTTGCAACTGTTGATTATCAGGGGAAAACTTCTTGCCCTCAGATGGAATAAAAATACCAGTTTGCTAGTTGAGAAGAGGTTAAATGTCACATGGATCATAAGGAACTCTGGCTGAAGTTATGGAGATCATTCCCAGCACAATGAAGCATCACGACTTCTATATCCAACTTGACAGTAAGCCTGCTCTGCCATTTTTATAACTGCTCCAACTGGGTTGTTTAGTTCAACAGAGAGCATATGATGGATGCCGACATAATCTACAAACAAAACCTATACAGCTGGAGACATCAACAAAGTGCTTTCATTAATCCTGACCTCAGAGGAAAAATCCTCTGATATTCTAATCCTATGCTTTCCAGCCCTGAGACCATGTGGCCAAACCCATGTTCACCATTCAGAAATCAATGTGAACTACTTCTAAAACTTGCATATGCACTTGGAATTCAACTACCAGTAATCTGGTAATAGAGGATATCCCAGGGCATGGGGTCCTAACAGATGCTTTCAGTGGACTGAGCTGCAGGCTGCAATGCTGGCATTAGAGGGCCTTGAGAGAGAACGAAGTGAAAAAAGCGAGCCAGGCCCTTGTAGATAAGAGACCATTGGGTTAATAGAGCAGGCAGTTTTGAGGGCTGGATTGAAATTCTCACTCTTTGCCATAGTCACAACTTGTTTCTGAAGGGAACTAACACTGGAGGGACCCAGGTGAGCATGACTTTGAATGTACCATTTCTTTTTAATGATAAAGCCCTTCTGTGCCCTGCTTATCTTGTTAGAGAGGCCAATTTCTTTTATTCCTTGTCTCAAAATTTACAACTCTGATTGAAGAGTGATCATATGACCTTGAGTGATCTTTTCAGTAACAGGTGAATTGTGGCTTTTCAAAAGTAGTGTGGTGCGTAACCACTTTGAGGAGCTTACAGCTCCAGAAGCCTAACAGTTGCTTATTCTGTCCACCCTTAGGTGCCTGCCAAAGGCACTACTCAGTCTGGTTTTTATGGACAGAAACCTCCAGAAACTTGGGCCTTATAGGAACATAAGAGTCTGAGAAGAGAGACTGCTGCACAGCCTGTTTTATATCTTCCAGGACTGTATCCTGTTTTGGGCCCTACTAAAACAGAACAGAAAGTTATATTTGCAAGGGGCTTAGTTAAATGGGGGGCACCATGATATGTAGGTGAAGAATGTGGATTCTTCAAAACCTAAAAAGTCAAGCCCCTGTGATTCCTTTTTAGATTCCCCAAACTGCAAGAGATATCAGAGGGGTCAAAAATAAGGAAATGTAATGCTAGGAGGTTATGGTCAAGGGAATGTCAGAGTTTCAGTTAGGGAAGTGAACAGTATTAGGTAATGGAAAGATCTAGTAGGGGGGCCATCCTTATGTGTGATTAAGATGAAGTGAAAGAATAGGTTGACCTAGCTTAAAAGTAGGAGTAAAGGATTCAGTAGTTGGAGATAACTCAAAACAGCTTGTGGGGAATTTGCAGTATGAGCATTTACACCTTACAAATTGGCACATTCTACAGATCATAACTTGGTTTATTGTTTTGTTGATTTCTGGAATTAAGAAAGTGATAGAGAAAATGTTAATAATGCATACTAAACTTAAAAGTGTGTTGTACGTGGGTTGTTTCCCTCCCAACCCCCCCCCCCCCATTTCTGGAGAGCAGCTTTTCAAACACTTACCATCCCACCTTTGGTCATGGCTATTAAGGAGAGTAGGAAATGTAAGGTTAGGGAGTTTGAGGAGGCAAGAAAGGAGATGAGCCAGTGCTGAAATTCTGAAGAATAATCTTGGGAGTGACAATTCTATAGCTACCAAAATAGTGATTTGAGTGGATTTCACAGCAGGAAAGATTCCTGAAGAACTTTATTGTGACTGAAAAGCCACATTGCAAAGTCAGTGGAAGGGGAGTGAAGGCCAAGTACAGATAACTTTTTCTAGATATTTGGAAGAAAAAGAGAAGAGAAAGAAAGCTTTAAGGGACTGCTAGTGCATGCGGGGCTGGACAGTATGGATAGATGAAGTTTGGGTATGCTTAATGGCAAGGGAAAGGGGTTTTGTAAAGGAGAGTCTTACTTTATTTTCACAGAGCTATAGAATAGCCAAGACTTTATTACCCTTTCCACAAAGTCTCTTCTATCACTTAGAAATTGATTCAAGTTAATTGAGCTTTAAGGGTAGTGCTATCTGCAAAAATGTATCATTTTATTACTTTGATAGAAATATGATCTATTTGATGTTCGTATTTCCTTTAAAGGTTCAGATAGCAATCTATATGCATCCTCTTATTTAGATAATGCTTGTCCATATATTTTTGTCAATTTTCCTCTTCGGGCCACCTAACATCAGACTGGGTGACTTCCTTTAAATATCTTAGACACCTTTGCATAGATGACAGTGCAACACATGACCAGTGGATATGTACGTGCATGCTTACGTATTTACCTTGTGTACTATTGCCTTTGGGGTGACATGCAACCCTTAGGAAACGTACTAAACCACAGTAGCAAAGCAAACTTGTCAGACTTCCCAGAGTAGAAATACAGCTCATGATCATGTCAACAGAGCAATAGTAGTATGAGGCTAAAAACATGGACCTCTTAAAATTTATTTATTTTATATACATAATAAAAATCAAAAGCTTTAATGTTTCTTGTATGATCACCTAAGGAGGATATCAATTGATTTCTTAGATTTTTTTTTTTAGCAATTGTGTTCTAAATGTATTTTTGATAGTAAATAGCAAATGTGATCATAGCTAAGACAACAATAGATATTTTTTTTGATCTTGCTAGGCTCATTACCTTAGGATTTCCATATCACTTATGCCACACAAAAATAAATCTGAAGTTATACTTCTGCCTTGAAGAATGTGACAATATTGTATACCATGTTCTTAGATCCATTCTACCCTGCACTATGATCATTCAATTGAGGAAACTAGACAAACTCTAAATAGACAAATACCTCTTCCACATGATCCTCATGGAGCCAAGCTATCTGCTCTCTCTGTAGTAAATGTATCCCTTGAAACTGCTGTTCTTTATGATCTTACAAGTAGAATAAAATACATACACAAAATAAATAGAAACGAATTATGTAAATACCAAGTAGATTAAATATTTTATTTCAAAATATTATTCATGTTATAATCTTAAGTTTTATGTTTAATTAAATAGAATAAAAAACGTTAATAGCCAGTATATTGAAACCTCTGTATTCTAAATTTATTTTATTTCGTAATTTTTAGACTGTTGTTCTGAACTTAAATTTTTTTTTATAATTGTATTTCAGTAGAATTAGTTGCTTTCATAATTCTATATATTTTATTTACTACATTTAAAGTATTTTGAGGAGTTCATAGGCTTCACCAGACTGTCATGGACCTGGGCATCTGAGTCCATGACACAAAAATAGATTAAAAACCTCTGATTTAGACAAAACCCTTTCTTTGTTTTATATAATTAACCGGTTTTGGATCTAAAGAATGAGTTTCTTGGACCTTGTATGGAAAATATATCTCCATAATATTTATACCCATGAAAATCAGTATATACTCATCCATTTTATTTTGCTAGTGAGTAGAAGTGTAGAGCTAAAAAGGGAACTGTGATCTATTACTTTCATTTACAGAGACTGAATGAACTTGAAGAAAGTAGAAATTTCTGGTATAATCAGGCCCAAAATTATACCAGGAAATAAATTTGTAGATTTATTTGTTTTATTGTAAATTTATTTGGTTGATGTTTAGTTGATGCTTTCACTTAATTTTAAAGAGGAATACATAATTACTAATAATTTGGTATCACAAAAGTATAAATATTAATGTCTTGGTCTTTATCTCATAGAACAAACTGTACCTTTATTGTCATACATAGAAAGAAAATAGTTTTTTGTTATTGTAAGTACCCAAAAGAACGGAGAACAGGGAAGTAATATAGAGCTTGCGTGTGTGTTTTTTTTTAATTAGCACAGTTTATATAATCTTAGAGATGAAAAGGATGTTAGAAATGATCTAACAAATGAGGAACTTGTGGCATAAAAGGTAAGAAGTTAGTTTGTGGCAGAACTCAGACTAGAATGCAGTATTCTTGATAGACGGGTGGCTTAAGCTCAGAAGCCAGAGTTAACACAGACTGAAGGTCATTAGCTCAGAGTAAATGAATTGGTCAACCAAAAAACTGGTTTATTTACGTAACTTTATTTATTTTTGATAAAAAGAGACTATCCCAAATTATGTATTTTCTGGCATTTTAATGTGTGACGATTTCATTACTTAGTGTTAAAGGAGAATGCAGGTATCGTTTATTTGAACATTTTCTGACTCTTGCAAAATATTAAAATTGAGCCTTCGGGAAATGATTATAAATTCCTGAAGTCTGAATATTCCACAGTTAAATAAAGAGGGATTAGAAAATCTGAACTTTTAAGGGACATAAAATTAGGAAATTAGAATCTAAATGAAGTCTTTTAGTATTTAACTTTGTGTTCAACTATTTTAACTAGTGAATTATTCTCCCTTCCTGTGTGGCAAAATGCCCGGAGTGGAAGACATTCCAGTATAATTATTTACTTTATTCCTCTGAAACTGAAACAGCTTAGCTAACTGCTGTGCACCTGCCTCTGCAACATCTCTTTTGTTCAGTCACTAAGTTTATTTACAATAAATTACTTCTGATTGCCACACCTCAACTGAATATAAACCATGGAAGAGAAAGGAAGCTTATATACTACACATGAAGAAACCAAGCTACTAACAATAGCCAAGACAAATGTAGTTGTCACTGAAAATTAAATCTAATATATAGGTTTCGAATATTTAAAATGAGGTCAAGGTTATTTCCTTTTATTTCTTTTTCTCTCCTATTTTAAATTGATATCATCATGTTCAAAATAGGCAAGATTTAATTTTAGTGCTTTTCATTCACGGATTAATAGATTTTTAGACACATATGAGATTAGAGACCATTTAACCCAGTCTTGCCATTTTACAGAGAAGGAAACTGAGGCCCAGAAAGGGGAAGCAACCACCCCAGGCCGTACCACTAGTTGCACAGTTAGAATTCAAACAGTTTCTTGTCTCCCATAAAAGGAGTATTTCTTTCTCATAAAATGTAAAAACCTTTATTAGTAGTAGTTGGAAGGTTTGAAATGAGGTATGTTCCAGATTGACATATGATTTTATATTCTGTTTCAAATGTGTGGACTGTTACTTATATAAATCCAGACCTTTGAGAGTTTTGTTACCTTTAGAGATAAGTCATAGAACCATAGGACTTAACAAGTCCTCCACAAACTGATGAAGGGTCCCCCTTGTGGCTGAGGAGTACAAGAATCCAATAGTTAAGCTACCTGAACTGGCACATTCAATTAAGTTAATAGATTAACTGGTTAACCAGCTATACATTATAAAGATCTGCCCATGTGCAGTCATCTGCCAATTTGCATATAGTCTTGTGAGTAGTCGGGTCTTTGCACTATGTTACAAAGTTTTTCTAACATGTCTCAAACTCTGCCTATTTCACAGATATCTTTTGATTGGTACATTGTTATGCATAGTTATCTTGGAGATAATTTGCTATTTGCGTTACTGTGTGTTATTTTTCAAAGTACAGTAATGCTATGGTTACTTTTTAGTAGATCTAAAGTTCTTCATTTGAGTCTTTCATATGTAAGAATACTGCCTACAAACACACTTTAAAAAATGTAAGAGATAAGTTTATCCTTGGCCTTTTAAGGCATTTCAATACAGGATTCCAAGCTTACTTCTTATTTTTTTTCCCCTTCATACAGTCCTCATATATTTACAAAAAAAAAATTATTTGCAAAACACTGTGCTCAGGTCTGTAGGAAATATGACATGACTCTGCCTTTTAAGGCATTGGTTACCACTTTTTATGTAGGGATGAGCACCCTCTCTTATTTGTTGTTATAGAAAACTCTTTTATGTCCTCACACTTTCTTTAAAACATTATATACAAAATCTTCTTAGTTTGTATTTTATTCAGTTTAATTTAAGAATTTATTGTAATTTTTAAATTTTTATTATTTAATATATTTAGTTTTCAGCATTGATTTTCACAAGAGTTTGAATTACAAATTTTCTCCCCATTTCTACCCTCCCCCCCACTCCAAGATGGTGTATGTTCTGGTTGCCCTGTTCTCCAGTCTGCCCTCCGTTCTGTCACCCCACTCCCCTCCCATCCCCTTTTCCCTTTCTTTCTTGTAGGGCAAGATAAATTTCTATGCCCCATTGCCTATGTATCTTATTTTCTAGTTGCATGCAAAAAACTTTTTTTTCTGTATTTTTGAACATCTGTTTTTAAAACTTTGAGTTCCAAATTCTCTCCCCTCTTCCCTTCCCACCCACCCTCCCTCCCTAAGAAGTCAAGCAATTCAGCATGGGCCACATGCATATCATTATGTATAACCCTTCCACAATACTCATGTT
>CM053622.1:645953938-645964499 GCA_028646595.1 Phalanger gymnotis | reverse complement strand
GATCAGCCACTTAATTCCTCCCACCAGGTGGGCCTGGGGCCAGAAGCAACTTCAGCTGTAGTTCTAAAGCTGTCCACCTCCACTGCCCCAGGGGCAGTGGCCAAACTGCAAACTCCCTGTCCCCAGCAGCTTTTCCCACTAACCTTCTCTGTTGTCCTTGGTGTTTGTGGGTTGAGAAGTCTGGTAACTGCTGCAGCTCACTGATTCAGGGCGCTAGGGCATGTTCCGCCCGGCTCCTGGTCTGGTTGGTCCACGCCACCCACGCTGGGCTCTTTTCCTCTCAGCTCCCAGCTCTGTGTGGGATAGACCTTACCCAGAGACCATCCAGGCTGTCCTGGGCTAGAGCCCTGCTTCCCTCTGCTGTTTTGTGGGTTCTGCAGTTCTAGAATTGGTTCAGCGCCATTTTTTATAGGTTTTTGGAGGGACTTGATGGGGAGCTAACACTAGTCCCTGCTTTCCAACCACCATCTTGGCTCTGCCCCCCCATTGTAATTTTTTAAACAACACATGAGCAGGTCTTCGATACACAACAGAATTACATAATACTGGTATTTATTGATATAATTTTCATAGCTTTAAAATTATAATAAAACAATACTAATAAGATAGGTCAGTTTACTTTGTAGCACAGTTTATCAGAACATGTAATATTGCTATTTATAATTCTTTTTCAAATATAAATTGAGATCAGCATTTTTTTTTCTTTATAATAGCTACAACTGAAAATTGTAAATGCAGTGCACTATCACAAGATAAGGCTATTTAATAACTTTACCTGTTCAGGTGTAGTAAGACCAACTGTATATTTTTCCATAGCAAATTGATTTCTTATCTATTCATATTTAGAACTCTCTAGGTTTTTTAGAAAATAAAAAGATAATTACTTCTCTTGATCCAGCAAATGATTAGTAAGTAGATCTTTACATGTTTCTATTTCATTTGCAGGGCAGGAAGTTTTAAAATTGGAAAATATTAAGCATGTTAAATTGCACATAACCTTTCAAAGAGATTTCTTTTTGATGAACTTGTAAAAATAAAGATCATCATTGTAACAACTTGAAAAGCCAAAGGTAGCTTTTCACTTGTATTTCTTTTACACAAATGATTTTGTATCCAAATTGTTAACTAATACTTATAGCACCTACATTTTATCATTACAATAACTGAGCTTTGTCAGTGCAAAGTTCAATACAATTCTCCTAGATAATATAATTTTCATGTTTTATAGAAAATTTCTCTTAATGATGTGTTGTTGACAATACATTTGCAAAGCAACAAATTTTTAATGTTCCGTGAAACAAGACCTTAATTGGGGGGGGGGGGCAAAATCAAATTACTATCTATCTGTTTCTTCATCCATTTGGAATAGGAAGAACTTGGTTTCAAAATTAATTGATCTCATTTTTCTTCAGCTATACTTGCAAGTGTTACTATGCATAGTTTTTTTTGGAATATAATTGTCTAAGCAGCATTTTAACTATAATAATAGCTCCAGGTAGCTTCACCAGTCCTTTTGAATAAAGCTTTTTACCCTTACTGATTCTGTTAGTAATCTTTTTACTGTTGTCTTTAAGATTTGGTTTTCAAAATTTATGGCTTTGCTTTTTAAAAGAATCTAATTTTTCTGTGGAAAAATTCTGTCTTGTTAGCATATCCCTTATACTTTGAAAATGTTAGTTAAATTTATTAGATTTCATGGCCTTTGACCATTTATTTGTGAATTCCAATGGTAAATATACTGGATTCTATCTTCTGGATTTAAGCTTTTTCCTTTTTGTTTCTGTATTTCTTCTGCCTAATTTAGGCTATTCTCTTTGTATTAGTTTTGGTTACTTCAGTGGATGAAACAGTTTTGAATTTATCCATCAAGAACAGATATTCTTTTGTTTTTCAAAATAATCAATAAAATTTTAAGGCAAGTCATTTTAAACATAAGTATGGAAAATTTCAAACTATAACAATTTTTTGAGTTATTTTTTCAATTATTTCATTATACTCACCAAAATATGTCATGGTACTTTTAGCTTTCTTTAACTTTAAGTTAAACTTTACATTCACATATAGTAATCAGCCTGATGATATAATTTATCTTTATCATACACCTACACTGACTGAGGTTAACTGCACTTGCATATAATAACCATTTATCATTTTACATTATTTGTCAGTTGGAACAGATAGGCTATATTAGTCTTACTTATTTTTCTTTACTTCAGTTTGACCGTTGTTTTCAAAGGGAAAAAAAAACAGCTATATTTATGTGTCAGTTTTTCTTGAAAATATCTAATAATTTTGGCCATTGTTTCTCCTTTTCACCTCTTCTCCGATGAAGTTTTATGCTCTCCATATGTATAGATGGGCAATAAGATATGTAACTCCATACTAATATCTTATTCAAAGAGCTCTCCTTTGGTTGATGTGCATATGGAAAGCTTCTGACAGGATGTTGCCATGAGCTAGACTTTTAAGAGATTATTAAGATTTCACTAGGTTGATGAAGAGCATTCTGGGCCATGTTTATCTAATATCATCTAAGAAAATTTCCTTTCTGCCAAACCAATAACCTCTATTCATTCTAAATTGTTTTTAGAAGAAGTAATTCACTGAATTTTTACATATTATTGACTTGACTGTCTCTCTAAAACAAGTATTCACAGGTCCCCATCCATATTGCTAAGGGCAGCTTGGTGGCACAGGGGATAGAGCACCAGGCCTGAAGTCTGGAAGACCTGAGTTCAGATCTGCTTCTAGTCACTTAGCCCTGTTTGCCTCAGTTTCCCATCTGTAAAATGAGCTGGAGAAGGAAATGGCAAACCACTCTAGTATCTTTGCCAAGAAAACCCCAGATGGGGTCATGAAGAGTCAGACATTACTGAAATGACTAAACAACAAAATCCACATATCCACAATCAGATCTAACAGGTAGTAAAACAAAAATCAAATTTTAAAAGTAGGTAAAATAAACTTAATTAAAAACAGTCTTGGAAAAGTCCCGTAGAAAAATATTCCCTTTATATGAGAGGAAGCTTGGTATAATGAACCTTGTCTTTTGGTCAAGAGATCTGGGTTCACATCCTGCCTCTTGGTACTTATTTTCTCTGGGTCTTTGGCAAGCCACTTAATCTCTCTGAATCTCATTTTCATCATCCGTAAAATGGGGAGTGGCAGGGCGAGTGAATGGACTTAAGAATCCTGAGGCTCTTTCTGACTCTAGATATATGACTGTGTCCCTGAAAATGTGTGTTGTATCAAATTTTTGTAAACTAGATAATATCTTAAGTTTCTTAAGGTAAATTTTTTGGGTTTTGTTTATTTTAGAAATGCTTTGGTAAATCCTAGAGTAAAGAGAAAAATATTTCTCTACTGGCTTTCACTACTATTTTTTTTATTTTGTTTTATAAATTCAACTCTTTGTATATTGGATTTTGTTAGAACTAGTTGCTATTCAACTTAAAAAATGGAAAAGAAATAGAGATTTAGTTTTAAATATTAGCAGACTAGCTAATACATGTCAAGATGTTCAGGAAAGAATAGAGATCATATTGTACATTTTCTCTAGTTTGCATAGTATATTAAGACTATACTGAAAAATTCAAACCACAGAAGCCAAGAATATATACAATTCTACAATATGAGAGGAAAATTGAAGTAGACTATAGGCTTGTCTAGAATCTTTTCCTTTGCTTTAAGCATATGAGTTGAAACTAGATTTATAAGGTAAGCTTAAAAACATGTTTAAGGGCAAAGACATTCTCAGTTTCATTGACTTTGGATTGAAATCCTATATTTACAATTTAAAATAATAAGCCTTTTTTCATTTATTGCTAATATTTAAAACCACATCTCTATTTCTTTTCCATTCTTTTTAGTTGAATAGCATCTAGTTCACAATCTCTGTTCTGTGAAATTGACTGTTGAATCGTTGTTCCGCATTGCACATGTAAACCTGTGCTATTAAATTTAAAATGAACGGATGCTAAATTATTGAGATTAAATGGCTGGCACATCCGGCATTGAACTTCTTGTTTGTTGTGTTAGATTTTCTTTTCAGGATTACTTGCGTAAGAGAAGGTATTGTAGAAAAGCACTCCCGTTATCTCTCACCCCAAATGTTGTTACATAGGTAATGGGTAAAATATGAAACTTTTCAAATTGGAAGATACCATAGAGATGACCTAGTTCAACTTCATTTCTCATATAAGAATCCCCCTCAGCATTTCTGTCTTCTTGCTTCTGTTGAAAAACTTCTTTTATATATCTGGATGGATAAATGTGAAGTGGAAGATTAGAAGTAAAGCGTAAATTGAATGATAGTGAGGCATCCAGCAATCAGCTGGTTTAATAACCATACTAAGAGTTTTGAGCAAAGAATTACTGTCACCCTAGGGATGTCTCTAGTGACCTGCCATAGAGGTCCATCAATAGCTTTGTCAGAGATTCATGGGATTATAGAATTGGTGCTAGAAGTGATCTAGTCCAACCTCCTAATTTTATAGATGAGAGAATTGAGTCTCATAGAAATTTAATCACTTTCTTTATGTTACCTATGTAGGAATGTCAGACATGAAATATGAACCCAGGTCCTTTATCTACTAAGTCTTTGCTCTTTACATTTTACCACTTCATTTCAAACAGTTCTTATCTATAAATTAGTTCTGTTTACATTTGTATATGGAATAAATCTAGAAGGGAAAGCTGATATTTGATAAAGAAGCAATATCAAAAAGATTTCAACAGATTAGAATGATGGGGTGAAACTAATAAGACTGAGGTAAGGGTAAATAAAAAGTCTTACATTTAGATTAAAAAAAAAACCCAACTGTATGTTAGATAATGCAGAATATCTGGCTTGACAGCAGTTCTTGGTTATTACATTTGGATTACTGTGCTCAGTTCTTAACAAGGTCACTTTTTTAAGAAAAAAAATAAGCCTTGCCAATGAATGCATTGGAAAAAAACACATATTATGAGCACTACCATGGACCCCACCTCTAGAAAGGTAGAGGGCAGAGATGTTTTCTCATCTTTCTTTTGAGGACAAATTTGTTCTGTATAGCTTAGCAACATGCAGTTTTAATGGTTGTGTATCTCTTGTTCTTTCCATTTATATTGTTTTAATCATTGTGTATATGGTTTTCTAGGCACTGCTTAATTTCACTTCGCATCAGCTCGTATAAGTCTTTGCATTCATCATGTTCATTGTTTCTTATAGCACAGTATTAGTCCATTATATTAATGTATTACAGTGTAGTCTTACCCTAATTGATGGGCATCTACTTTGTTTCCAATTCTTTGCTACCACAAAAAGTATTACTATAAATATATAGCAACATATTTATAACAACACTTTATGGTAGCAAAAACCTGATGAGCCTTTCAGTGTTCTGTCCTGCATGAAAAACTCAGAAAAAAAAAATTGATAATCACATAGCAAATGAAACAAGCAAATGAGCTTAATTTTAACAAAAACGAACCTTGTTGGAATAATTTTAAAACCACAAGCACTCCAGCTCCTGTGACAGATAACAGATTAATGTTGTCTCATTTTTTCACCTGATATTTGCAAGTTTGTGACTGGTTTTTTAAACTAGGTTTTAAGTGCTTCCAGACATATTTTAGTGAATGTCAGCAAGTTGAAAAAATACTTATTGATCTATAGAACTTTAGAGTATGCCATTTCTATGATGGAATGTATGCCTGAACTATATTTGTGTTATTTAATCTGAATTTAATCCAAGGCTGATTATATTTTCTCTGACTTTATTTACTTGACAAAAAAACTTAAAAGTATTCTTCAGATGTTCCTATTGATTTGTCCTTCCAGATAAAATTGTATATTTGAATTGCCTGATTTTTATGGCTATAAATAGTAATATAAAGGCATTTTTTTCTTATCCTTTGATCTGAAAAATAATTTCCACCCAGATAATAATGCAGGAATGATATTACCACATTCCTTGGTTTCATTGGCTGTCATCTTCACTGGCCAGGATGATCTGTGGTTAAATTTAAAATCTTAAGAAAACTGGTAGCATCAAATTTGACTGGTAACATCAAATTGCTTCAGTGTAACATACTACATCGTTTTATTTCATACCTAGAAGTGAAACTAATAATCATGTAGTTCAACCTTCAGCAAATGCATATTATAGAATATGACTTTTTACTAGTAACTCTTTTAGCCTGTATTAATGGTTGTATTTACCTATATTTTGACTGATCTTTTTACCTGAAAAGACTATGTGAAATATCCCTATCTAACCTTGCCCACCTAACTGCCCAAAGCTTATTGCTCCATTTTGGCCTCCTTTCCTAAGTCATTGTTTCCATTTATGACCTTTGGAGTTGGCTGCCGCTATGTTTCTTTCTTTATTTTACCCCGGTTACCTAATCTTAGAATCATGTTCCCCCCGCTTTCCAAGAGGACCATTAGTTAATCTGCTAAATTTATTGTATTGCCATACTAATAGGTGAAGACTTTCAGAAAACTTCAGATAAGTGCACATTATAACAGAAACCTTCTAAATACAATAAATATTTAAAATCTGTTCTTTCTATTATATTATTTTGCCCTTTATATGTTAATTAAAATAATAATGGTATATAAATGAATACAAATGACTCTAACATAAAACCTTCTCTCACATATACATCTACCTATATATCTGTATACACATACATATATGCATACATGTATGTATATATATATGCACATATGTATATGCACACAAACGCACATAAAATTTAGCTCTCTAAAAATATCTATTTTTAGACTACTATCACCACCACTGCCATCCCCTGTGGCTCTTTTCCCTTTAAACAATTGCTGGTTCTTTATTTTTACTCTTTTATTTTATATATAATTTTCAAAATGTAAATACTGCATCACATAATTTAGCCATATAAAATAAAGAGCCTAAAAATATTATCTAAGACTAAAACTACCCTCAAGTAAATTTGTCTTTTGTCTTGAGCACTTCACATGTAGACCTTCAATCAGAGCTCATTTCCTCTTATTTTCTAAATAGTTATAGGAAGCCCTTTTATATGATTTCCCAGAATAGTAACAGAGAATTAGCAAATAGATGCACTGCTAATGGTAAATATATTGACGGCAGTGAGATTTTATCAGCTTGTCATCAATGAGAAGATAAAGAATCAAAACTCAAACGATACACAAATGTAGACAAATTTGATACCTGTGCAAATTTTATTATAGGAGCCCTCAAATCTTGAATGCTAACGTTTTTTCAAATCCTAAATTGTGTCACGGCAAAGTATAATAGTTGTTCACAATGCTAATCTTGACTGGTCAAAGAAATTTACCTTTGTATATTTTGATAGAATTTAAGCTTCTTGAAAAACACTTTCAGTTTTGTCTTTTGAATCCCCTGGCACTTAATGTGTCTTAGCTGATTGTTGATTATACTATTTAAGAAGGCTTATTTGAATAAGCATGATATATTTTGGAAAGATTTCCCTCAATTATGATTTTTTAAAAAAATTGATGTTTTTAAGAGGTAAACTTTTGGATATCCAGAAAAATGCTGTCTAAAAACATTCTTTCTGTGAAAGTTCTAGATAGGTGAGTTTTTATAGTACTTTTATTTTTTAATTTACACGTTCACTTGATTACCTGCACCTGATAGAGCAAAAAGGAACATCCACTAGTGTATTTTACTGCTAAATTGCTTGTTGCTCTTTCTTTCTTCCACAGCATTAAGTTTATTTTTCATCCACATCTACTGGAACCCTTCTGTTCCCAACCCCTACCTCAGTTTGGTGAGTTGAGACAATACCCTTTTCCATCAGAGGTTAATCTAAGACTCTTCAATACGTAAAAGGCATTTTAACATTCTTTGGCTTAAGATAATGTAGTTTGATTATACATACCTAGAGACACTGCCTAGCTCTGAGAAGCTATTCCTTTGATAATACTGGCTCTCATCCTCTTCTGATCTTGAAGGAAGCGGGAAAGACAGAGCAGGAAGAAACATTTCAAAATTTCTGAATCGCCTGCACTATCATTGGCAAATGAGTATTTGACTTTTAAGAGTATGTGACACTTTCCTTTCATTATTCTACTATAAGAGTTCAAAGGAAGCAAGTTTCCTAGTTACTTTATGGGAGGGAGGTTCCTTGCATTTCTAGAGTATTATGCATGTAGTAGTCGTAGCAGTAGCAGTAGCAGTTAGAAGTATTAGTAGCAGTAGCAATAGCAGTAGTAATAGCAGTAGTAGTAGTACACATCTCAGAATGGTAATTCGTTCCTAAGAAGAGCTCCATATGATCAAAAAAAAAATTCCTTTTAATATTAGAATCTAAATGCCTTGTACAGTGCTTTGCCTTGTGGATTTGCAACAAATAGCTATTAACTTTCTGAAATGCAGTTTTGGAGAAGTTTCTAAATTTACTTAAGATTTCTGGTAGGTATTCCCTGCCCTTTGTGGTTTAATGCATAGAGTTATCCTTTAAACAAAAACCACTTTACTTTTCAGCCAAATTCATTGTATTGATTTTTTTCAGCTGAATGTATGCCTTGTTGGAGATAAAATATGACTATCAGAAAGCTAAAAGACTTCCTTATGGGAACTAAGAGATTTTTAAACTTTTGTTTTACTTCAAGATTACCAACCTCTTCCATAACCCCCCTCCTCCACCCACTACCGTATTAAGAGAATATGCAATTGTCTAGAATTTATAGAATAGAAACCGTGTTATACTCATTGATGCCTGATTCATGATAAATGCTTGATTTTTTTTTGTATTAATTTAATACAGAAAAGAACTCCAGGTAATAGAACCTCAGTATTAGAAGGTGTCTTACAGTTCACTTCAGTCATCCAATTCTTTTCCTAATATATTCATCTTCTACAAAAATGTTAGCTCTAGTTGTCCTTTATAATCAGTTTTAAGAATCAAAGAAAGTATTTGGTAAAAGGTGTACAAACTCTGTGCTTCCTATTTTTTCTTCCTGTTTTTAGAAGTTTGGATTATTCACATAGGTAACATATTTTTTTATATTTTTATTAACCCAAACTTATTTTCGAATTGTTGATCACTTAAATATCAATCTGTCGGAATTTTTACTTTTTTTTAGCGGGGCGCAAGGTAATTGGGGTTAAGCGACTTGCCCAAGGTCACACAGCTAGTAAGTGTGTCAAGTGTCTGAGGCCAGATTTGAAATCAGGTCCTCCTGACTCTAGGACCAGTGCTCTACTCAGTGCGCCACCTAGCTGCCCCCCTTTTTTATTTTATTCATTTTTTTTAGATTTTTTTATTTGATATTTTTTAGTTTTCAGCATTGATTTCCACAAGATTTTGAGTTACAAATTTTCTCCCCATTTCTACCCTCCGCCTCCCCCCACTCCAAGATGGCATATATTCTGATTGCCCCATTCCCCGGTCAGCCCTCCCTTCTATCACCCCCCTTCCCCTCCCCTCATCCCTTTTCCCCTTACTTCATTGTAGGACAAGATGGATTTTTATGCCCCATTGCCTATATGTCTTATTTTCCCATTGCATGCAAAAACAACCTTTTTTTTTTTGAGCATCTGCTTTTAAAACTGAGTTCCAAATTCTCTCCTCTCCTCCCTCCCCACCTACTCTCCCTAAGAACGCAAGACATTCAACACAGGCCACACATGTGTCATTATGCAAAACACTCCCATAAATAGTCATGTTGTGAAAGACTAACTATATTTCCCTTCCTCCTATCCTGTCCCCCTTTATTCATTTTTCTCCCTTGACCCTGTCCCTTTTCAAAAGTGTTTGCTTTGATTACTTCTTCCCCCTATCTGCCCTCCCTTCTGTTGTCCCTCTTTTTTATCCGCTTCCCCCTACTTTCATGTGGGTAAGATACCCAATTGAGGGTGTATGGTATTCCCTCCTCAAGTCAAATCTGATCAGAGCAAGATTCACTCATTGCCCCTTCTTTTCTTCCAACAGAATTGCTTTTTCTTGCCACTTTTATGTGAGATAATTTATCCCATTCTCTCTCTCCCTCTCTTCCTTTCCCACCTCTCAATATATTCCTCTCTCATCCCTTAATGTGATTCTATTTTGTTAGATATCATTCCTTCATATATATAGATATAGATATAGATATTCCCTTCAGCTACCCTAATACTGATGTCTAATGAATTACACACATCATCTTTCCATGTAGGAATGTAAACAAAATAGTTCAACTTTAGTAAGTCCCTTATGATTTCTCTTTCTTGTTTACCTTTTCATGCTTCTCTTGATTCTTGTATTTGAAAGTCAAATTTTTTTATTCAGCTCTGGTCTTTTCCCTGAGAAAGCTTGAAAGTCCTCTATTTTATTGAAAATCCATATTTTGCCTTGGAGCATTATACTCAGTTTTGCTAGATAGGTGATTCTTGGTTTTAATCCTAGCTCCATTGACCTCTGGAATATCATATTCCAAGTCCTTTGATACCTTAATGTAGAAGCTGCTAGTTCTTGTGTTATTCTGATTGTGTTTCCACAATATTCAAATTGTTTCTTTCTGGGTGCTTGCAGTATTTTCTCCTTGATCTGGGAGCTCTGGAATTTAGCA
>CM053622.1:645921734-645953838 GCA_028646595.1 Phalanger gymnotis | reverse complement strand
GAGGAGGCAATCTGTGGATTCTTTCAGTTTCTATTTTACCCCTTGGCTCTAGAATATCAGGGCAGTTTTCCTTAATAATTTCTTGAAAGATGATATCTAGGCTCTTTTTTTGATCATGGCTTTCAGGTAGTCCAATCATTTTTAAATTCTCTCTCCTGGATCTATTTTCCAGGTCAGTGGTTTTTCCAATGAGATATTTCACATTGTCTTCTATTTTTTCATTCCTTTGGTTCTGTTTGATAATATCTTGATTTCTCATCAATTCACTAATTTCTACTTGGTTGAATCTAATTTTTAAGGTATTTTCTTCAGTGGTCTTTTGGACCTTCTTTTCCATTTGGCTAATTCTGGCTTTCACGGCATTCTTCTCCTCATTGGCTTTTTGGAGCTCTTTTGCCATTTGAGTTAGTCTATTTTTTAAGGTGTTGTTTTCTTCACTATTTTTTTGGTCTCCTTTAGCAAGTCATTGACTTGCTTTTCATAGTTTTCTTGCATCACCCTCATTTCTCTTCCCAATTTTTCCTCTACTTCTCTAACTTGCTTTTCTAAATCCTTTTTGAGCTCTTCCATGGCCTGAGACCAATTCATATTTTTCTCAAAGGATTTTGATGTAGGCTCTTTGACTTTGTTGGCTTCTGGCTGTATGTTTTGGTCTTCTTTGTTACCAAAAAGATTCCAAAGTCTGATTCTGAATCTGGGTCTGTTTTTGCTGCCTGTTCATGTTCCCAGTCAACTACTTGACCCTTGAGCTTTTTGTAAAGGTATGACTGCTTGTAGAGTAGAGAGTATTTTGTCCCAAGCTTTAGGGACCTTGTGCTGCTGTTTTCAGAGCTACTTCTACAAAGCAAGCTCTGCCACACCAGTGCTCCTCCTCCCCCAAGAACCGCCAACCCAGATTGGACTCAAATCCAAGGAAGCTGTGCCCTCCCTCTCTGATCCGTCACTTAATTCCTCCCACCTGGTTGGCCTGGGCCCGGAAGCAATTGCAGCTGAAAGCAGCCCCAGAGCTGCACCACTTCTGTGCCCCTGGGGCAGGGCCAACCACGCATTCCTTTCACTCTGTTCTAGCAGTTCTACTCAATAACCTTCTCTGTTGTCTTTGGCGTTTGTGGGTTGAGAAGTCTGGTAACTGCCACAGCTCAATGATTCAGGGCCCTGTGGCCTGTTCCACCTGGCTCCCAATCTGGTTGGTCCTGGCGTGGCCCTCACTGGCCTCTGCTCCACTCCACTCCCAGCTCCATGCAATAGACCCTTCCCCATGACCATCCAGGCTTTCCTGGGCTGGAGCCCTTCTTCTCTCTGTTATTTCATGGGTTCTACAGCTCTAGAATTTGTTTAGAGCCATTTTTATAGGTGTTTAGAGGGACCTGCGGGAGAGTTCACACAAGTCCCTGCTTTTCAGCTGCCATCTTGGCTTTGCCCCCATCAGAATTTTTAAATGGGCCACAACTTAAAACCAAATAGATAACTGCCCTTTACCTAGGCAGTGTTTGACAGTGATATTTGCTCTTTCTAAACATTTTCATTTTTAGTATCTAAATTTTTGCTAATCAGCTTGCTACAAGATGGTGCTTTAGGAATGCACAAATTAATGTTCCTGGTGCCAATTTGATTTTTTTTTTAATGTTAAGGACTAATACGTAATTAGCGCTTCATATAAGGAAACTTCAGTGGCTGCTTTTGGGAGGTACATACCCAAAACTCACTTGGAAGGAAAGATCAAGCAAAGAGTTCCTTACCCAAGTGGAGTAACATTCTCTCCTTAGGTTTTCCTAGTTAACCTAAAAGTGGAATGAACTAATAAATGTTGTTAATTGAAAAGTAAATACTTATATTGCCCCCAGAATTGGCCTCGAATCTGAAATAGCAGAGTATGGGGCAAAACATGGTGCATTCACTTACATTTTTTACTTTTAAGGCCACATTGCATTTTTTTAATTGAAATAGTTAATTGCAACTTAGTTTTCTTTTCAAAAGAATTTTGTTTATAGCTTTTGTTTATATTCTACCTTCTCTTCCACATAAAATTATCTTTACACAATGAAAAAAAGGAAGTGGTTGGGTAGGGAATGCAATGCAAAAGTAACCACCTCATTAACCAAGTCTGACAGTGTAGTGATCTTCCATAGCTATAATCTGAAACTTCTACAAGGTGGAAGGGAGATACTTTTTCTCTTTTTTGAAGCTAAACTTAATAATTTTTACTGTAAAACTTTCCATTTCATTTTTGTTTTTATTATTTTGACTTTTGGGGAAAAGGGGAGCTCTTCACATTAACATCGTTGTCACTATACATATTGTTTTCATGGTTTTTCTTCACTTTCTATCAGTCCCTGCAAGTCTTTCCATGCTTCTCTATATTTCTCATTCTCATTACAACATAGTAACATTCCATTACATTCAGGTAACATGATTTCTTGAGCCTTTCTCCATTTGTTGAACATCTGCTTTATTCCTAGTTCTGTACTACTACACAAAAATGCTGTTTTAAACACTGTGATGTATATAGACGTCCTTTTATCTTTGTCTTCATCAGGGTATATACCTAGCAGTGGGATTTCTGAGTTAAAGCATATGGATATTTTAGTTACTTTGTTTCTTTAAGTCCAAATTGTTTTCCCTGATGTTTGGACTGATTCAGAACTCCACCATCAGGATATTAGTGTTCTTATCTTTCTGCTGACCCTCTGATATTGACTATTGCTATCTTTTATCATCCTTTCCCAATTGGTTTCCATTACAGCAATTCTGAAAAATCTAAACTAAAAGAATTTTTTAGCTTTTAGGAGGTAAGATAATGTTTCCTTACTAAATGTATGTTGTTGAAGTACCATGAAGAGCATAATTAAGATTTGATCTCTGTCTTAAAATTCTAAGATTCTTAGTCAAAAAACATTTTCTTAAAATAAATGGGATTTGTAAGAAGGTTT
The DNA here is from genome assembly GCA_028646595.1 of Phalanger gymnotis. NCBI lineage: Eukaryota > Metazoa > Chordata > Mammalia > Diprotodontia > Phalangeridae > Phalanger > Phalanger gymnotis. The sequence goes on along the minus strand of CM053622.1, from coordinate 645,950,908 downwards.
CTGCATATGACTTTAGGGCATAATTTTGTATTTTTTTTTAAGACTTTCAATTGGCATAACTCTAGACTCAAAAATACTGACCAGTCTTTTTAAAAATTTAAATTTCTGAATTGTTGTATACCTTACAAAATAGCATCAAAACTTGCTAAATAATTTAGTCTAGTGTGACTAGTCAGTGTTGCTGTGAGAATGCAAATGTTTCCATTTCTTCACTTCTTTGGTGTGTATTTGGAAAGATGATTGCTATACTACTCTAAAGGTGTGTGTGTGTGTGTGTGTGTGTGTGTGTGTGTGTGTGTGTGTGTGATTATAAAATTTAGTTAAATATGTCAGAGAAAGGAAGCTAGATACATGAATTTGTAGAAAACAGGTTTTTTTCCACTTATTTTTTCATAAAAATTTCCCCTAATGCTATACAGTATTTTAATCACAAATTTTACTTCATAAATTGAACTGGAAACCTGTGAATTTTAATTTTTCCCCACTGAACTTAGTTATTCCGAGTACTTTTTTTACCTTAAAATTTCCAAATATCTCAAATTCCTACATTTTACTCTGTAGCATCTCACTTAGAAACTTGATCATCTGATTTTATAGTTCATAAGGGATTACCATTTAACAGTTCAATTCAACAAAAACTTTAAAATATCTACCTTGTGCAAAGGCCTGTGCTAGGTTCTAAGTTTACAAAAATCTGATAAGTCCTTGCCCTCAAGACTTTACACTCAATTGAAAATGGCAAATTTTAAGGGATTAAGACTTGGCTAATCAAAACACTTACAGTGATGGCCAGCAGTCTGACATGAAAGAAGAAGAGAAATAAATTACCAAATGAACACGATATTCTTTTTACTATGTAGTTCAACAGAGATTTTCATAATACTGATAGCCATCATCTAAAGTGTTATGTTCAGTAGCTTCTGTTTCAGAAGTCAAGGAAATATAAAATACAATTTAGAAAGAATTCCATCAAAAGTTCTTTTAAGGAAAAAAAATTGGGATGGGTTTTAGTTATATAGTAAATTCAGCTACTTGGCATACTGTATCTTCTGGGTCACTAGAAAATATGAGAATTTAAGGTAGTAGGTGGTAGAAGAAAATGATGAAATTGTATAAATTTTCGTAAATTTATTCAAAAAGTTAAGTATTTATGATTGGACTTAATTTGCTTTTCCGGATCCTTTTTGAGCTCTTCCATGGCCTGAGACCAGTTCATGTTTTTCTTGGAGGCTTTTGATGTAGGCTCTTTGACTTTTTTTGACTTCTGGCTGTATGTTTTGGTCTTCTTTGTCACCAAAGAAAGATCCCAGAGTCTGAGTCTGAGTCTGAATCTGAGTCCATTTTTGCTGCCTGGCCATGTTCCCAGCCAACTATTTGACCCTTGAGTTTTTTGTTGGGGTATGACTGCTTGTAGAGTAGCAAGAACTTTGTTCCAAGCTTGAGGACATGCACTGTTGTTTTCAGAGCTATTTCTATACAGCCAGCTCTACCACCCCAACGCTCCTCCTCCCCCAAGAACCTCCAACCCAGACTGGACTCAGATCTTAAGCAGGCTCTGCACTCCAGCTCTGATCTGCCACTTAATTCCTACCACCAGGTGGCCAGAAGCAATTGCAGTTGTATTTCCGTAGCAGCACCTCCCCCGCTGTCCCTGGGGTGGCAGCCGAACCCACAAACTTTTCACTCTGTCCCCATAACTTTTCCCACTAACCTTCTTTGTTGTCTTTGGTATTTGTGGGTTAAGAAGTCTGGTAACTGCCACAGCTCACTGATTCAGGACATTAGAAGGGCCTGTTCTGCCCAGCTCCCATTCTGGTTGGTCCAGACGCAGCTCACGCTGGGCTCTGCTGTACTCTGCTCCCAGCACCGTGCTCAATAGACCTTACCCAGTGACCATCCAGCCTGTTCTGGGCTGGAGCCCTGCTTGCCTCTGCTATTTTGTGGGTTCTGCAGTTCTAGAATTTGTTCAGAGCCATTTTTTATAGATTTTTGGAGGGATGTGTGGGGGAGCTCACGCAAGTCCCTGCTTTCCGGCCGCCATCTTGGCTCCAGCCCTTCCCCTCCCCATTGGACTTAATTTGAAGGACAGGATTAGTTGTAGCTGATAAGTATTATTGTTTGTAGCTGATAAATATTATTGTTTGATGAAGCAGTGCGTACAGTTGAAGACAGAGCTCAAAAGAGCTAATCCATTTACCCATGTTCTAGTCTTTGCTCAATCAATAAGCAGTTGTTAAGTGTTTGCTATATGTCAAGTAATATGCTGTGTCTTGGAGATGCAAAGACAAAACATGTCCTCCACTTCTTCTCAAGGAGAGACATATCATGAGAGATAGATGTACATACATAAATATACACAGAATAAATATATGCATGTGAACTTGGAACCATCTTTTAACTACTATCAACTTACCTTTATCTTCTGAGAGGTAATAATTTCTGTTCCATCTATCTCATTGGATTGTTGAGAATCTAATGAGATAATCAATGAGAAAGCTCTCTGAACACTAACAAACAATCCTAGATATTTTAAGTTGAATGCTAAGAAATATGGAAGTCATCCTTATAACTGAGTTCTCTCTCTTAGACTTTCATATTCATAATCTGTATATAAAGGAACATCAAACTTTGGATAACTTCAGTGGGAAAAGTACTTGAGAAATATTAAATTGATGGCTAGTTGATGTTAGTGTCTCCAGGTATCAAATCCCAGAGTTGTTGTTCTCTCTTTTTGGCATTGTCGAATGGTTCAACATCAGAAACTCATGTTATTTTCCAGTGGTAATGACATTAAAGAAGAGTCATTAGGAGGGCAGAGCCAAGATGGTGGAGAAAAGGCAGGGACTTGCCTGAGCTCTCTCTGAAACCTCTCCAAACAACTTTAAATGATACCCCAAAACAAATTCTGGAGCAGCAGAACCCACACAAGGACAAGGTAAAACAATTTTCTGAACTAAGGCAACTTAGTCAATAGGAAAGATCTGTTTCACCTTCTCCAGAGTGAAGCACTGTCCAGCCCAGGCCAAGCCCCAGCAAACCAGTAGTGTGCCTTGGGGGTGACTAAATTAGTGGTTTCCAGACCTCCCACACCACAGCCAGGTAAGGGGGTCAGACAGCTGATCAGAAGGAGATTACAGGGGTGCCTTTGTTGGCACTGAGGGCAGCACTTTGTTGCATTACTGATGAGGAGGAACACTAGCACATCAAAGCTTATGGCAACAGGGGAGCTGGGACCCTGATCACAGATCCAATGCAGAAAAGAGTGCTTGTGGTCACTCACGACGAGAGCACAGGCCAGGAAAGTAACAAACACACCTCTCCCTAGATCATACCACCTAGAAAGAAATGAAAACTTACAAGTCCCCAGAATTCTCTCTGAAAACAACCTCAAAAAAATCCTGAAGCTCTTCACTCCAGAAGCAGAGCCCCATTTTAGCATAGAGTTAAAAATCAAGAAATGGGCTGGGAAAATGAACAAACAGCTGAAAAAGATCCTGATTGCAAGAACACAAACAGAAAACAAAGTCAAAACTTCTACTTCCACAGCCTCAAAGGAAAATATGAATTAGTTTCAGGCCATGGAAAAAGGAAAAATTGAGAAGAGAGATGAAAGTGATGCAAGAAAACCATGAAAAAAGAGCCAACAGTTTGGTAAAGGAGACAAAAAAATGCTTAAGAAAATAACACCTTAAAATACAGAATCAGCTAAGTGGTAACAAGAAGCACAAAAATCCAATAAGGAGAAGAATGCCTTGAAAAGTAGGATTGGCCAATTGGGAAAAGATATACAAAAAATCACTAAAGAAGAGAACTTCCTAAAAAGTAGAAATAGCCAAATAGAAAAAGAAGTATAAAAGTTAACTGAAGAAAATAAATCCTTAAAAATTAGAATTGGGCAAGTGGAGGCTAATGACTTTATGAGACATCAAGAAACAATCAGAGTCAAAAGGATGAAAAAGTAGAAAATGTGAAGGATCTCATTGGAAAACAACTGAACTTGTAAAACAGATCTAGGATAGAGAATTTTAAAGTTCTTGGACTATGTGAAAGCTGTGATTAAAAACAAAAGAGCCTAGACATCATCTTTCAAGAAATTATGAAGGAAAACTGTCCTGATATTCTAGAACCAGAGGGTAAAATAGAATTAGAAAGAATCCCCCAATCACCTCCTGAAAGAGATTCTGAAAAGAGAAACTCCCAAGAATATTACAACCAGATTTCAGACCTCCCAGATAAAGGAGAAAATATTATAAGCAGCCAGAAAGAAACAAGTCAAATATCTTGAAAACATAATCAGGATAATACAAGATTTAGAAGTTAACTACTTTAAAGGATCCGATCATCTGGAGGGCAAAAGAGCTAGGATTACAGCCACCCACCAAAATTGTGTATAATCCTTCATGGGAGGAAATGAACATTCTTGCATCACTCTCATTTCTCTTCCCAATTTTTCCTTTACTTCTCTTACTTGCCTTTCCAAATACTTTTTGAGCACTTCCATGGCCTGAGACCAATTCATATTTTTCTTGGAGGTTTTTGATGTGGGCTTTTTGACTTCTTTGACTTCTTCTGGCTGTATGACAAATCTTCTTTGTCACCAAAAAAAGATTGAATAGTCTGAGTCTTTCACTGCCTGGCCACGTTCCCAGCCAACCACTTGACCCTTGAGGTTTTTGTCAGGGTATGACTGGCTTCAGAATGGCAAGTACTTTGTCCCAAGCTTTGGGGATTCGTGCTGTTGTTTTCAGAGCTACATCTACATGGCAAGCTCTGCCACACCAGTGCTCCTCCTCCCCTAAGAACTGCCAACCAGGACCGTGACCCAGATCCAAGCAAGCAAAGCAAGAGAACCCTGCCTCTGCACCAGCAAAGTGCTCCCTGCACTACCACTCTGATCAGCCACTTTTTTCCTCCCACTGGGTGGGCCTAGAGCAGGAAGCAATGGCAGTTGGAGCTCTGGAAGCAGCCTCAGGAGCTTTCTGCTGCTGGCCGTGCTGCACCAGCTCTGCTGCCCCCAGGGCTGGGGCCAACCACATACTCCTCTCACCCGGATCCAGCAGTTTTCCTCTGATGTGCTAAGTTGTCTTTGCCGTTTGTGGGTTGAGAAGTGTGGTAGCTGCCACAGCTCAGTGATTCAGGGTTCTATGACTTGCTTTGCTGGATCTCTTCAGCACCTGGTCTGTCCCAGTGGGGCCCACTCTGGGCTGTGCTCTGCTCCCAGCACGGTGTGATAAACCCTTCCCAGCAGCCATCCAGGCCATCTTGTGCTGGAGACCTGTTTCTCTCTGTTATTTTGTGGGTTCTGCAGCGCTAGAATTTGTTCAGAGCCATTTTTTACAGGTGTTTGGAGGGATTTGGGGGAGAGCCTAAGCAAGTCACTGCTTTCCTGCTGCCCTCTTGGCTCAGCCCCCAGGAAGGCATTTTTTTTTAATGAAGTCCAAGATTACATTAGTTTTTTTGACTGCCAAGTAAAAGTGTTGACTTGAACTGGGCTTTCTATGTACAAAAATCCCCAGATCTCATTCTTGTTTCTATTTTGTGTGTGTGTGTGTGTGTGTGTGTGTGTGTGTGTACAGCCGTGATACCTAACCTTAAATATATTTTATTTACTTGTCTTTATCTGTGTTGAATACCCTTAATAGACTGTAAGCTCCTTAAGGGCAGGGACTGGTTTTGTTTTGTTTAGGGTTTTGGTTTTTGGTTTTTATAGCTCCAGTTTTAGCAGCACAGTGCTTTGTACATAATAGGCTCTTAATAGATCTTCTAATTAAATTGAATTTAGGTTAGGTTATGCAGCAGCAATTTTATGATGAGAACAAGGCTAAACACTCAGCTTTTCTAAGGTCAGACAAGACTAGAAAAAAAGTAGGCAGAATTCATTAGGTATCTGAAGATAAGACATTTAGATAGGCATGAAGCATACAATCAGTTTTTAAATCACCAGTATAAGCTTGGGTTCAACAATTATTTTGATGGGCCTGTTTTCCCAACATGGAATTTTCCGTGTTGATTTTTGTAACTGCTGCCCCATTGGGAGAGGCTTTAGACCAGGAGTATACATTGTAGTTGGCCATGAACTTCTGGTAAACCTCTGGTGTTCAAACTTGCTGAAACTCATGGATTAAAATGAATACGTGACTCCCTGTGACAGATAGTAATGGGGCAGTGGGAAAAACCCTGTATTTGAAGTTGGATCTTAATCTTGGCTTAAACATCTAATTCTTCTACAATTAATTAAGGTGGGTGGGTAGTGGGGTAGATGGACTGCCTGGTTTTAGTTTTAACTTGTCTCTTCCTTCTTCTACTCCTTTGTGGGTGATAGAAAAAACTCTGAATATGAAGGTCAAAGGAGTCATTTGTAATTCAGCAAATTGAGACAAAAATAAAGCAGTGCTTTAATTGCAGAAAAATGTAGATACAGATGAATAAATGTGAAATATATACGAATTTTTTTCTGAAAGAAGAGCACTAACAATTGGGTAAACTCAGTGAGATTTGTATAGGAGGCAGCACTTAAGCTGAGTTTTGAAGGAAGCTAGTAATTTTTTGAGTCTGAGGTAAAGAGGGAAAAGGTTTGGGTTCCAAGGAACAAGTATCAAGAGATAGAAAGCCCTGAACATTCAAAAAGGAACTAAGCCAGCTTGTCTGGAAAGGAAGTTGCTAATGTGCAATAAGCTTGGAAAAGAAAGCAGGAGCTAGATTGTAAAGGGCTTTAAATATCAAACTGGGTAGTTGGTATCTTAACCTTTATACAAGAGAGAGGTCCTCCATGGAGTTGCTTTGAGAAAGATCAGTTTGGCATCTCTGAAGGATTGAGTGGAGAGGGGAAAAACTGGATAGAGGGAAACTAATTAGGAAGCTGTTGCAAGTATCCAAGCGAGAAGTGATTGGGGCCTAAACTAGAAATCAGAGAAGTGGCCATAGGAATGGAGAGGAAGAGGCAATTACTGGAGGTACTGTGGAAGTAAAATTGATAAGCCTTGACAACTGGAAAGGAAGAGGCAAAAACCACTGAGGTTATATACTTGCATGAAAGAAAAGAAATAGAGAAGTTAGGAAGAAAGAAGGTTTGGGGAAAGATAGATAATGAGTTCTTGCTTTTGACTTATGGAATTTCAGATGCTTAAAGTACATTCAATTGGAAATGTTCAAAAGGTAGTGTTGTCTTAATGGTTTTGACCATTGAACTCCTTAGGAGAGTCCAGTAGCTCCCAATATTCTTTAGGATAAAATGTAAATTTCTCTGACATTTAAAATCTTTCACACTCTGATTCTACCTGTAAATTATTTTCCTTTACAACCTCTACCCTCACCAAATCCCTAGCTTCTTTCCAGCATCATCTCAAATTCCTCCTCCAACAAAAGATGTATTGTCATTTTGTCTCTTGTTAGCACCCTTCCTTCCTCCCCGCCAAATTACTATGTGTATATTTTGTATTTCCTTTAATGTGTATGTGGTCCCCTCCCCCACCCTCCTTCCCTGTTAGAAAGTTTCATCCTTGACAGTAAGAACTAGTTCATTTGTGTCTTTATAGCTTGAGATCCTTGCACATAGTATGTAGCTGCCTAACAAATGTTTGTTGAGCATTGAATGGATGACTATCTTTTAGGAAAGAATCTAGGGCTTTATATATGGTTCTGTGAATCATCTGCATAGAAATGATAAGTTTAGTCCATTGGAGCTAATGACATCACCCACAGAAAATGCAGAGAAAAGGACTCAGGTCCCAGCCCTGAGCTACACCCACACAAAACTGGGTTATCTCTTACCAAAAGACTTAGATGAATCCAAAGAGGAAGAGGGATCACAGTTTGTTTCTCCCAACTCTGCTACTTATAAACTCTGTGACCTCAGGAAAGACACTTAGTTTCTCTGGGTCTCAGTTTCTTTGTCAGAAAAATTAAGGTGTTTGACTGCATGTTTAAGTATGATGCTGTGTAGTTCCATGGCTATGATAAAAGCACTGACATGGAGTAATCTAAAATTGGTACAGCTTAATTTAAACATGACAGTGATAGAACTTTGGGCCTTGAATTCAGAGAGGATCTCTCAGGTAAGGATAAAGCATGTTTAATTAAGACTTGAGTTTAAAAAACTTGTATCTTGAAAGATCTGATGTTTGTGTAGTAAACTTTTTAAGGAATTAGCATACATTCTTGGGTAGTAAAAGGTAAGTAATTGTCAGTGAACTTAAGCATAGGATTGCCAATCTCAGTTTTACTAGGCCTCTGGTACCTTGGAGGTGGGGGCCTAAGAATATACTCAAGACTTCATTCAATATCTACATCTGAACTTCTGACACTTTAAAAATACATACAGTACTCATGGGTGTAGACTGTTGAAATATGCAATTTGCTGGAAAGAAGGCTGTGACCTGATTAATAGGTTATTTGGGTAATGCCACTTTCAACATATAATAGTAATAATGAATTTACTGGTGAAACTAAGGCACAGTAATTAAAATTAAGCAGCTTGGGTAAGCCAGCTATTAAGTGCCAAAGCAGAAATTCAAAATCAAGTGTACTGACTCCAAGTCCACTATTTTCCTCCCTGTCCACTCACTTAAGCAATGATGGAAGAAGTTACTCGATATGCTAGAATAAACACTGAAGGCAGCATACTTACTCCTTCCCTGCACAGATAGATTTTTTTCATTCACATGTTTTGATCCATTTCCATTTGGAAAGCCATTGCAGACATTTATGAAACAGGCCAACAAGGTTTCGTGATAAAGGCTATGGCTGTTAGAGAAGACCAAGCTAACTAACCCACACGGACCTTAGTGACATTAACAGTATGAGTTTTTTTCTTTTTGTATTAACATGAAAAGATAAGTTGTATATAACTTAGATTTTTATAAAAGTGATTTAATTTGTTTAGATTTTTTTAAACTTAGGAAATTAATTTTATGTTAATGTATTTATTTCTATTGGCACAAAATCTGAGACAATATATTCCTGTGACTGTGTCAGAAAAATTTTATGAAGCAGTTACAGAAGACCCCAGGACTTATTCAGGTCAATTGTTTTTTAACCTCTATGTTTGTAATTCAGGATGAAGGTCAGTTCTTAACTTTCACCATGACCATGACCCAGACATCCAACAATCATTCTTTCATGGTACTAGGTACAGTGAACTTTAGAACTAATAGACAACCATCCAAAAACTGTGTCTTTGAGCTTTAAAGCAAATCATCTAATTAAAATTTATGGACCTAGGAGATCTCCCTTGGATTTCTCAGGTGGGGAAATCTCTTACTTCCTCCCTCAGTAGCAATGACATTTAGAAGCAAGTGGAAGCAGGAACATGTGCTTGGTGAAACAAGCCTGAGAATGAACTTTAAATCTCTGCCTACCTCTTCTGCTTTCTGTTTCATTCCCTGAGAATGAACCATAAAACATCTGCCCTGACAAATGAATGTTTCCAGTCCTGATGGTAACCTCATGACTTTTTAGAAGTTGGGAATTCCAGAGTCAGAGATTGACTGAGGGATGTGATTCCTGCAATTATACCATTTGTCAGAGAAGATAGTCAAAAACAGATTTATTTATTATTTATTACCTATATTTTACTTTAAAAGTTTAGTGGAAAAATACCCTTCAAAATCATAGTTGTTTAAGTACAGCATTTGACATTACATAAAACAATTTAATATTATTTTAAATAAAACTATTTAAATTGCTGTCTTTTTTAGTGATAACTAATATAGTATTAAATAAATATCCTCATATATCCACTTTTATCCTGTTGAATTGAAGGTGGTTTCAGTGGTTTCACAACTATCAACTCTGAGCTTTGGTAAGGAAAATAACCAATCTTTTGTTTTTCTCAGTAAGTATAAAAATTAATATCAGAAACAACAGCATCAAAACAAATGCTATTTTAAAATGTATCCTGTAAGCCTTCTAAAAAATAAGACTTTGATTATCATGCACTTCATAGTGATGTTTATTAAATAGTCTTTAAATGAACAATAGCTGTCTTAAGTGATTTTTTTAAACCATATATACATTGAGATGTATCTAGTATAGTAGAAAGCCACTTTGCATCCAATAGCTTGAAAATAAGAAAAAAAGACAGACCATTATGACAGTGGTTTAGATTATATTTTAAACAATATGATTTCAATAAAATCTTCTTTAGAAATTTACGTTACAAAGCATGGAAAAGTTGTGATGCATCACAAAGTTGTGGTACTAAAAACTCATTTTCTTTGAGCCTGAGTTTGGATTACTATAATCCCTCAGAAGAAAATCAAATTTTATTCCATTCTCATGGAGAGTATTCATTCTTAAACCATTATGGAAAATAGATTTACTAAGCTTAGAAATCAATTCAATAATGCCTCTCAAGGTAAAAGCTTTTTATTTGTTTCAGAATCTGTTAAAGTATCTTCAATATTATAAAGAAAGCATTTGATTTGAGGTAAAATGTGTAGCTTTATAAAACCATAATAATTTAGTGATATTTTTGGTAGGTTATTTTGTTCAAAAGAAAATTTGTTTCTATCACCACAGCTGTTATTCTGACCTACATGGTTTACAGTTCTGATGGGACAACCGAAGAGCTGTTCATTTAATTAAGGTTGAACACTCATAAGTCACTTGTAAAACATGTTGGTATAAATGTGTCTGAATTGAACTTTTCAGTATTAATGGGAAATTTCTGGATTTAAATAAGTCAGATTACTTCATCAGAAAGTTACAGTGTAGACGATCCTATTTAGGTAAATTACAGCTTCAGGAAAGCATGAGAACGATAATTTTGAGTAATTTTTCTAGAATATTTAGGTTCGTATTTGAGTGTGTAGTGCTTAAGGGCTGTGTCATTTGTTGTAGGCATACTATATAGGCAAGATACCACTATGTTGACATGGTGTTTGGACTCTGGTGTTGTGGTCCAAAAAGCTTGACTTCCTATGGTCATGGATAACTGAGAATGTAGGTTAACATGTTTTTCCATTTCATGTAAAATATTAGTACTACACTATTACTGCTACTACTAGATATTATTTACATTTAGTGCTTTACAGTTTGCAAAGCACTTTTTGGCATACATTAAATCAGTCATTCAGTAAATATTTATTAAGTGCCTACTATGTACCAGGCATTGTGCTAAGTGCTAGAGATACATAAAAGGCCCAAAAAAAATGTCTTGTCCTATAGGAGATCGCAGTCTAATCAGGGAAATAACAAATAAATAAATACGTACAAACAAGCCATATACAGGATAAATAGGAAATAATTATGAGAGATAAGGCCCTAGATCAAAAGGCATTAGGGGAGGCCTCCTGTAAAAGATGAAATTTTAGTTGAGACTTAAAGGAAGATAGGAAAGCCAGTAGGTGGAGATGAGGGAGAGCATTCTAGGTATGAGGGACAGCCAGAGAAAATGCCTAGAGACAAAAGATGGAATGTCATGAACATGGAACAAAGTGTATGTGGTACAGAGTAAGGTGTAAGAAGACGGGAAATGTAGGAGGGTAGGTTATCCTGAAGAGCCTTGAACACCAAATAGAATTTTATACTGATCCTGGAAAGGATGAGAAGCCACTGGTGGTATATTGAACAGGGGAATAGCTTGGTTGGAATAGCTTAGTGCTTTAGCAAAATCACTTTGGTGGCCGAATGGAGGCCAGATTGGAGTAGGAAGAGACTTGAGGCTGTGGCCATAGTCCGGGTGTGAAGTGATGATGTCCTGTACCAGATTGGTGACTGTGTCAGAGGAGAGAAGGGGTTTATTTGAGAGGTGTTGCAGAGACGAAATGATCAGACCTTGGCAACAGATTGGATGGAAAGGGGGGAGAGGGGTAAGAGAGATAGGGAGGAGTCTCCTAGGTTGTGTGCCTCAGGGACTGGGAGGATGGTGTTGCCTTCTATACTGATAGGAAAGGTAGGCCTTTCCCCTGAGGGGGTGGAGGGAAGAGAGAGGCTTTACAAGTTCCTTTTCGGACCTACTAAGTTTAAGATGTCTATTGGACATCCACTTCAAGATGTCTGAAAGGCAGTTGGAGATGTGAATTTGGAGGTTAGCCAAGAGATTAGGGCAAGACAGGTAGATTTAAGAATTGTCAGCTTAGAAGTGATAATTAAACCCTTGGGAACTGATGAGATCACCATGTTAAGTCATTTGATCCCCACCATAACCCTGTAAGTAAGATACTATTATTATTATCCCCATTTTATACATGAAGAAACTGAGGGACAGAAGTAAAGTGACTTCCCCAGGGTTACACAATTATAAGACTGATGCCAGATCTGAACTCAAGTTTTCCTGACTCCAACTTTATCTCTTGTGCAGCCTGATAATCAATTTAAGTGATACTTTATTTAGAGGAGGATTTACATAACTACAAAAGTCTAAGTACATTTAAATTGACTTTCTTATCACTGCTTAATATAACTTAATTTTTCCTATGCTTAAGGAAAAAACAGTCTTTTAATTCTCCAAGAATCTTATCCCAGAGTTAAAAACCCTTTAACGCATTTTTTCCCGGTTGTAAGTTTGAGATTTTCCAAATTGATTCATTGAGCCAATATTCATTGAGTGCTTACTCTTCAAGGCACTGTGCCCATCAGAAATTTTTGATGGCTAATTGTAATAGCAAAATGCCTTACTTATTCCATTTGCATATCAGATTAAGGCCCAGAGTTCATATTCTTAATACCATTCTCAACCTAAAACTGAACCAACTTTCTATATTTATCTGACACAATCCCCATCAATATACATTACACTCTAAATGGATAGATGGATTAAGTAGTTTGCCAACCCTTATTTATGTTCAACAATTTATCTCTGAATATTTGATTGATTATTTCCAGTACTCAGAATGTTCTACCTCTTCCATCAGCTTTTCACCAAATTTCAAATGATATTTGCCTTCCTCGAGCCTCACGTACAAATTTGCATTTTTTATTCTTACATTTTATTGTGCATGATAATGAAAAAGTATGCTTATTTATTACATTTTAGGCACTTTTTCTCCTCTCCCCGTAAACAACAACAGGACATGTAATTTCTTAATTACCTCTCCATTGCTCTCTCTTATTTAGCATCTAGTTTCCTACTTTGCAGATAATAAGTACTTAATAAATGGCTATGGTTATTTTAATTAATAAATGAATGAAATAGAAAGTTAAGAAACTGTCCATATAGAAGGCAGAAATAAACCATTTATTCAGACACCAGAGAACCGGATCCCAAAACCAATAAGCCCAATCCATCACAGCAGCAAAGAATTCAGTACATAATATCACAGCAGAGAACCACTCCATCCCAAAGCCATCTGCCTCACTGCTGGGGCTTTCCCACAAACACATTCACAGCACAGCTAGCTTGCCTCCCTCTGCTCTCTTCCTCAGCTCTAACTGCTTTCTAAGCATTTCCTGTGACATAAGTTCCTTTTCCTCTCGGCAAGCTCCTCCCACCACATGTGGCTTAGGCTTTCTGTAATGTAAGCAGGTCACATGGACCCCTTAATAGGTGGGAAAGATCTTCAAATTTAAATTACCATTACAGCTGCTTACTGCCTCCATTGCCCTAAGCAGTTCTCTAAGAACATAAGTTACTTGTGATAAATACTGGTCTACCCCTGTGGGAATGGGGTAGGGGGTCCACACAAGGAATTCCCTACCTCCCCCAATATAGATGGAAAAAAAAGATGGAGAAATAGATTTGCTATCCCTTTCTTATGTGTAGGAAGTGAAACAGGTCAGAGCTGTCCTTTGAGTTTAAAATCAAAAGGCTTGATTGGCTTCTCTACTCATTTCAAGTTCAAAGGTCTCTCATAAGTGAGTAATTATGTGGTAAATTAGAGTTCACAACAAGGAAGAAAAATGGAGAAAACCTATGCACAAGACTTACGTACAAATGTGTTTTATTTAAGATTGTTCATTACAGCCAACCAGGGCCTCAGGATTGCTGTAGATGTGAAGGGATGCTATGGTCCTTTGAGTCTGCATCCAAACTCAAGTAGTCTTGCAGTTGCTTCTAAGATAACTTCTCACTTTCCTTCCTTTGAACAAGAAAAGTCTCACCTCTGTGCTGGCTGTATTCCCTTATTTTTAGAGACTGTAGACTGACTATCAGTGTACAAGCTTATAGTTTTAGCTGTACCTCCATTCTTTTGGAATCTGCTTTGGGATCTTTGGATCATTATAATTGGTTGACAAGGATAAATTTAATGTGCTTGAAATGTTTCCCTATCTATACAAGGTCTCCAAACAAAGGGATGTGGAAATCTTGTTATGGTCATACATGTTATGATGCCTCTTGAGTCCTGATGGATATTTGTTTGTGAACTTGTAACTGGAGAGACAACCTAGGCTGGTTTTAGGAGTGAGAGCAGTAGCAAGAAGCAATGAAAACTACACAGGTATCCTGGAAACTAACCAATTATCATGTACATGAATGTATTCCCAGGGAGTTCCATCTCTAAATAGCCTAGTCATTGCCAAGGGGATGATCTCGGTTTGTTCTTTCAAGTGAAAGCTCAAAAGCCCTTTGATAGCAGTGCTTATGGCGTTTCCTTGGGGATTGTACATAAGAATGCCAGCTCTGATTCTTTTAAGGGAGGAGGGCCAATAAACTTTTGAGTAAATCCACCAGAATTCCAATATGGAGAGAAGCTTTAGTTATTTATATAGTTACAAATAAATGTATATATGCATATAGACCTTATTTAGCAAACAATACCAGTTCGTTTACATTCTCAGAGGAGGGATGGGATGTGCAGTTATGAAAATTCTGAGAAGCAAAAATATCCTTATGCAAATCATAAACATCATAAATCATACAAATTCAAATGAATTATAGCAGTTATAGTTCAGTGAACCCTACAATAATAAGCTGGGGAGAGGGTAGAGAGTACAAGGAAGACAGTGCACTTCTGCCATTTATGGTAAAAAAAAAAAACACTGAAAATATTAGCTTCTCAAATTGCCGTGTTATAGAATTTAACAATATAATAAATACAACTTGCCAGATCCTATGAAGTATTTACTTATAAAGTGTGTTCTTTATTACTTCAGTAAATATGCTGTATCCTAATAGTGGAAAAGACTTTTCTTTACAGGGAACACAATGGGTTTCACTGAGATGGCATACTCTGTTCTTAGCTGTAGCTATCTAGTCTTATTTATATAAAAATTTAGGCCACAATACTGCATCTTTCTGTTGACTGGAAACTGGGCTACCATTAGTCCTTGAGAATTAGAAATGGCAATGAGCTTTTTATATTCATCTGATTATTTTCAGCCTCTTCTTGTTCTGTTGAATTGAGATGATTTTAATACTATTATCTTTTTATTTACATTTCTCTTACTTGAGTTGAAATGTATCAGTCATGAAAAGTTTATAGCACCAACTGCCGTGTATCCTCTCATGGACTTATATGTTTACAAATTAAAATGAGTTTCCCCCTAAAACAATAACCATTGTTAGCATCAGCATTCTACCAATAATGCTATCAGGCACAGTAATAGAACACATCGTCCAAAGAAATGAAGCTGAGAATCACCTAAAAGCAATGAACAGGTACATAGAGGATGTAACCTGGCTGCAACACATTGTAAGCAAAACATTACACAGGAAAAAATGATGTAAAGGATGATAGGCTAGTCATGTCATTGGTATCCAGGCAATGTTGAATTTGTGGAATTTGCGCCTCCCCCCAGCACAATGGGTGGAACTCCCTAGGGCAAAATCATGAGTCAGAAAGGCAAAAGGTGGACAGGCATGGACAGTAGTACTTCATAGGAGAGAATACATACATACATCAATGAGATCACAGATCCATTAGAATTATATGGGTAGTGTGGGAAAATGTCTCCAGATGTTAATTCTCTAATAATTTTTAAAACTGTATTAGTGAGAATGCTGCATTTGGATTTGACTTAACATAGGTATCTGTATATGTAAAATTTCCCATAGTTCTAGGTAAATCCTGAATTTCATGGCCATTATCTGAAGTTTGTTAAACTTGTATTTGATCACTTATGCTCAATTTGCAATTAAACATTAGATCCTAAACTCAATCTTACTTTTGATGTTTCAAGATCTTAAACATGGCTACAAACAGGTAATACCCATGAAAAATCAAAACTCACAAACAATGTCTTTGTTCCTGGGGTTTTATGACATCTGTAAACCTAGTTTCTACTGTCATGTTATAGTCATTGGCCAGTAAATATGGCAAAACACATATATAATTTTCTTCTGAAAACAATACCTAGCTTTTCTTTTTTTTGGAGGGAGTAAGGCAGGGCAATTGGGGTTAAATGACTTGCTCAATGTCACACAGCTAGTCTGTCAAGTGTCTAAGGCTGGATTTAAGCTCAGGTCCTCCTGACTCCAGGGCTGGTGCTCTACTCACTGTGCCACCTAGCTGCCCCAACAATACCTAGCTTATCAAAAAGCTGATCCATACTTGTGCACTTTAAGTTCTTGATTGCATATTTATAATGAAATGCGTTGCATATCACCTGAGTTCTTAAAATACTTTTCAAATGTAAAGAATTCTTTTAACTTCTATACCCTGCTTGATGTTTAAGAGTAATTTAATTACAAGATTAGGAATAGAATAAATATATTGTATATATGTATATATATGCATATTCTGATATTTATTAATATTTTATCCTGGTTAGAATTATTTTGTATTTTCAGAATTTATTTTTATTTTTTTTGATTTTAAAAAATCCAGATTTAAATACTAAATAAAAAGAGTATTTCCATAAACATAGAATAACAGAAAAAGCAGATTATACATGAAACTGATGATCTCCATTATGTCCTACTCATCTGTGATTCTTTCTACCCTTCTGTTCTCAGTAAAAAAAAAAATTTAATGTCCCAGTGACCCTTTTTTGGCTACTCTGTCCCTATTCCATCTCTCCCTCCTTGCCCCATATTGGAAGGAAAAAAAAAAATAAACCCTGCATAACAAATATGCATAATCAAGTATGTCCATAAATTTATGTCTTTTATTGGTACCTTGGGTCTATCATCTTTCACAAGAAGAGCAACATCATCATTCCTCTTTAACTGCAATTGGTCATTGTATTAATCAGAGTTCTTAAGTCTTATTTACATAATTTCGGTTTTATAAGAATATTTGTCCTTTTCCTGAAAAAAATGTATTTGTAAAGAAAAACAACTTCAATTTTTCACTTTAGCTGAAGAGACTTGCAAGCAGACCTTATTAACACAAATCATCATTTAAGAACACTGCATGTGATATTTAAAAAAATAATAGATCATCTATATGCTATACTTGTTATCTAATATAGACTGGCATATTTTTGTAATTCATACTTTAGTATGTTCATAGCACTTCCAGAGAGTTTTAGAATTTTAGGTACTAGGGAAAGGTGAGTAAAAAAGGAAAGGAAAAAAGATAGATGTATTGTATCCACATATAATTTTACACACCCATTTCTATGTATACATATAATCCACATTGTAACATAGATGATGTTTTAAGATTACATACTGAATTGATTCCTATGTGACTTATAATCCTCAGTCTCCAATTCTCTTTCCCAGTAGGCTTTTAGGATACTTCCTTGCACTTTTCAGCAGGAGTATATGTGTTCAGGAAATGTTAACTAATTCTAAAATTAAAGCAAAACATAATTAGAGAAGTAAGTTTACTGCAGAAATTCCATATTACAAAGCCAAATGCCCCCCAAAAAAGGTAGATTCATTTTATTGTACCTCATATTAACTTGACAATTGAGAATTGATTTTATGAAAATAGTTTAAGTATTCTACATGCTTTGATTCAAAAATTCCTAAATTTCTTTATTTTGTTCCAGAATTTCTATTTAGTACCCTTTGTTTCCTCAAGATAGAATGTCGATTTTGATAAAGAATGCTGTCTGTCATGTATGAAGATGCTGCTGCTAATTCATCCTCATTTGAATCTGTGCTTGGTGGAATTTTTCTAGTGGTGTTTGATGGTTTTTACAAAGCCATATATACCTGATTTCCTCTTATGATCAGTGACGTGCATTTGTTAGATGGCTGACTAACATTAGATCTACGGTCTTGAAACTGAGTTCTTCTGTTGAAGTGTAGATATAGCTGACCTTGATGCAAATTAAATCCACTCCCTCTAGAAGCTACAATAATCAGTTGAATTAAATGGCCCAGAAAAGTGATAATCTACTGTAAAAGTGAGAATTATTTTGACAACTCATAATTTAATTCAGCATAGCATGATGTCAGCTTCTGAATAAAATTTAGGAGTGGTTTGTTCAAAATCTGTTATAATCTGAGTAGGGAATTCTACAAAAAGAATAAATACTAACTTGAATATGTAGTATTTTTAAAAGGTAATAGCTTCATTATTACAGTTCATGTTACTATCATACCATTTGACATAAGTATGGAGAAAGTATTTAAAAGTTCTTTCCTTGCTTTCTTCAGAGAAAGTAGAACGAGTTATATACAGAAAGCAAATATACAATATGTACATGTACTTGTGAAAAATATATTTCTGTAAGGTAGTTTTTTTTTTAAAGTTTCTTCAATGTACTAGTCCCTGTACCATTTAGTTTAACAGCCTTGTGTGTTGTAATCAAAAGTGTGAATAGGCAATCAAATACTTGTGTGAAATTATGTTCCCAGAAGAATTCATGGCAAGCTTGTTGCCATGGTAAAGTCACCTGGGACTTGTTTAGCTTCTCTCTTGATCAGATATATTGACTATAATGAACTCAAAACAGTAATCCACATAGAAAAAACAGAATGGAGAGAACTTGATAAATAAATGAAACTGTCAACTGTCTTTCCTTTCTGCTTTCACTTGGATATGTTAATCTAATTTCATGCATACAAAGACTTAAAGACATTCAAGTCATTTGTGTGATATCAGAAAATGAGCTGTTATATCATGGAAGGAATCATATAAGAGATTTGATCTCTTAAAAACAACAAATGAAATACTTCCCAAATCTCACACAGGGACCCTATCTTAATTATCATAATGCTTTCAGTGTAGTGTGTACTTAACAAATGATTGTTGAGTAAATGAATAAAATTTCTGAAAAGTTTCCATTGTTTCTGGCCACTGAAGGTGGTCATCAAAGGCTATCAAGGTTTTGGAATTTATATGTGGTACATTTAAGTAGGAGATTATCATGCTGTGCTAAAACACAGGACTAGACCTGCGTACTTAAGTGGCAACTTACTAAATAGAACCTTCCTGAAAAAGGTAATGAAAATTTCAAGCAGTTGCTTAGGCACTAGAAAACTGTCTCACTGTTTTTATTGTTAAGAGATTATGATCTCTGTTTCCCTACTACAATTTTCTTACTATGCAGACATTATAATAATATCCTCAATAAATCTTAATGCCCTTGGTATCTGTAATGAATGTGGACCTAAAATGAAAGAGAAAAACATGAGGAGTAGTCACATTGATTAAAGTGATATTTTTATTCATTAAAAAGTTAAGTCATGTGAATTAGATAGGGTGATACAACAGAGAAATAGCCAGTTTCTATATATGATCATCTTTCTTGGATGTGTGTATATATATTTATATATACACAGAGAAAGAGAGAGAGAGAACGAGAGAACTGCTAGTAATGGATTCAGATTTTCAGTGAAAATGTACCTGTGCTTGAATTAATTCCAACTGGGTGCGTGGTGTTCTAGAATAGTCATTGCCTAGTAAACCAATATCATATATCCTTCTAAAAAAATGGTAACTCATGTATTTTACCTATACCTCTACACAACTGCTACTAAAATACTGGTATTACTGTTTTATTTAAACATCCTTTGTCAAAAGAGCCGTGATTTCATCCATCTCACTGTTTCCTCCACTAATGTAGATTATGAATGTCTAGTTAAAATGCACCAAATTTTAAAGATGAGATAGTATACCTTTTCAGTTATAATTGGAATTATCTTTTCCTGTCACCAGTCTTATCCTTCCAAGCCTCAGCAGCCTCATTTCCACCATCAACTACCTTCATTTCTGTTCCCATGCTACCAAAAGAACCTGCAGAAACTGAGCTTAATAGATCCACTGCAAATTTATGTTATATAATCTCAACCGACTCTCACTACAATGGGCAATCCTTTTTTCACCTCCCTTAACTGATCCACTATCACCAGCAGCTCCCTCTTCTGCACTATTCCTTATCTCACATCTCCCAGCTTCTGTCTGCCACTATCTCTGCCATCTCCCCTATCTCACATGAAGAAGTAGCCCTTCTCCTTGACAAGGCAAACCCCTCTAAATTAGCACAAGTGATTCCTACTTATGTTCATTCAGAAGTATCTCCCTTTCTACTGATTGCTTTCCTGCTTCCCCTAAAACATGTCCATGTCACCCTCAACACCAGAAAAAACTCAATTGATCCATCCATCCCAGTTATCTGTCATACCATATATCTCCTCTTTTTTATGTCTGTTTTCTGAGATAAGGCTATTGTAAAGGTTCTCTTTCCTCTCACTTTCTTCTTAAATTTTTTAGTCTAGTCTCCGACCTCATCATTCAACTGAAACTGCTTTCTCCAAAGTTATTAGTGATCTTTTAGCTGCCAAATCTAATAGTCTTTTCTCAATCCTCATCCTTCTTGACCTCTCTGCGTCCTTTGACACGGTTGATCACTTTTTCCTTAATACTCTTTTCTCTCTAGTTTTCTAGGAAATTTCTCTATCCTTGTTCTCCTACCTGTCTGACTGCTTCTCATTCTCCTTTGCTGGATCTTCATATACATCATACTCACTAACCTTCAGGTTTCCCCAAAGCACTGTCCTGGGCTTTATTTTTTTCTCTGTATATATACTATATTTTATTTGGTGATCTCATCAACTCATGAATTTAGTTATCTCCATGCTGATGAATCTCAGATCTACTTGTTCAACCCTAGCCTCTCTGCTGACTTCCTGTCTCAAATTGTCAACTCCAACAGGTAAATTAAACTAGATGTCTTGTAAACATCTTAAATTCAACATGCCCCAAACTGAACTTATCTCCCCACTCCACCCCCACCCCCTTCTTAACTTCCCAATGTGAGAATATCACCAGCCTCCCAATCACCTAGGTTTCCAACATATTCATCATCCTTAACTCCTCACTTTCTCTCAACTTTCCTGTCCAGTCATTTGTCAATACCTTCCTTTTCTACCTTTGAAATCTCTCACTTGTACTCCCTTCTTTCCTTTGATATTGCAGCCACCCTAGTGCAAGCCCTAATCACCACACACTTGGACTGTTAGAATAACCTCTCTGATTGATCTACCTACCTTTTGCATCTCTCCCCACTGCAATCCATTCTCTTAGTAAATTGATCTTAGTAAAACACAAATCTTACCATATCATCCCCTATTTGGTAAATTTGATTGGCTTCCTATTACCTCCAGTATCAAACATAAAATACTTTGTTTGACTTTTAAAGCACTTTCTACCCTGGTTCCTTCCTATGTTTCTTGACTTCTTACACCTTATTCTCCCAAACATACTTTGGGATCAAGGGACATCAGCATCTTTACTCCTCAAACACAGTGCTCCATCTTGCTGCTCCCAATATTTTCGTTGGTTTTCACTGCCTGGAACACTCTCTTTCTTCTTTTTTGTGTCCTTGCTTCCCTGGCTTCCTTCAGGTCCCAGCAAAAAAAAAAATTCATCTTTATGAGAATCCTTTACTTGTCCCCACTAATGCTAGTGCCTACCTTTTGAGATTATCTCCAATTTATCTTGTATATATCTTACTTGTATATAATTGTTTGCATGTTGCACATTAGACTGTGAGCTCCTTGAGAGCAATATTTGCCTCAAGTCTTTACTCTTTCCAGTCTGTCAGCTACCAGTTACAATTACAAAGCACAGGTCTGACCATGTTGTTTCCTGCCTAACAAACTCTACTTATTTCCTACTGCTTCTGGGATCAAATACAAGTTTCTCCGTTTGGCTATTAACGCCCTTCACAGCCTTGGTCCAGTATATCTTTTCAGCCTCTATATTACTCCCCTTCTTCACAAATGAAATTTAGCCAACAAAGTAAAAGGTGGTTTTTTTTTTAATTTTGTTTGAAGATGTGGAAATTTGGATATGTTTGTACATGTAGATAGCAGGTAATTTGAACAGGAGAGATGATTCCGAATTCAGGGATGGGCTAAGTTGCTGGAGTAGATTAGATCCAGGGCACAAAAGGAAAACAGGAGAGTACGGAGGAGGTGTACACTGAGTTTGGTTGGTGCTTTAATTGTATAATTTCTTTTGTTATTCTCGCTACCTCAGGTTAAAAAGGCCTAGCCTAAATGGTTTTGGTATCGGGCTAGTGGTCAGTTGCCATGATGACTGAGTCAGGACATATATGTGAGTGAGGATCCTTTCTAAGTGTATTCTTTTAATAATTTGTTGTCAATAAAAAATTTTTTCTATTCTATTTTATGGTCCACCAGTGCTTTATTGCATTCTGTCAAGATTGTGTCACTGGACTGGCCTATGTTAGGACTGGCCCAGACTTCAAATCAAGGAATCAAGATATAGAATATTTTAGAAGGGAGCTTCCCTAGTGAATAGCATCTTTTATTCTGAGGCGAAAGAGAAGGGGGTGGGGCCTAAAATGAGAAGAAAAGAAGTTTAGAACAGCTCCTATGGGAAAAAGAGAAAAGAGGGTTTGCTTTGCTGCAGTAGAACTATGCACTACATAATTATATCAGTAAATTAAAATTCATGACCTCAGAGAGGACCATGGGCATGCCTGAATGGTTTGGAATTGCAAAGTATAAGGAATTCTCTAGGTAGAAGTCAGAGGAAGTGTAGCATCTATTAAGACTCCAAAGGCTCAGGTTCAAGGACTAATGCCCCCAATTTGATATTGTGGCAATAATATTCCCAAATCGATAAGCCCACCTCACTATAGTAACAAGGAAATTATAACAAAATTTTATAGCAAGGAACCAAGCCATACTTGTGCTTCCCCTCGATGCTAGGGCTTTCCTATAAGAAGATCACTCATGAATCCTAGCTCTCTGCTCAGCACTCTCTCACAGTTCCGCTGACTCCAAGTTCCTTGATCTCTGCAGCTCCCTCTTGGGTTCAGCACTCTCCACTATGCACACTCTCTCAATGCTGGCTCTCTGCTTCTGAATCCTGCCACTCTCTGCTCAGCTGCTTCCAGCTCCATTCTTCCAGTACCCCTCTCAGTCCTCAGCCCTCAGTTGTCCTCTTCTCCAAGTTCTCTTCTCTCTTTTTATGCAGTCCTAGACTTCATCCGATTGACTAGAAGTCATCTGATTGACTAGAACTCAGGCACATGTCATTGGCTCTGGTCTTAGCAACTCCCCTTAGGGCCCTGAGGGCTTCATGCCTCTTTCAGACTAGCAAACTAGTTTGCTGACTAGCCTAGGGCCTCACATATAGTTAGTGAAAGGGTGTGGGCCTGTCTCTAATCAGACCTCCCTTTGTTGGCACTACCTGAAGTCCCACCTGAAGCCTATTCAATGGGCAAGAAAGATCTTTCACTTACTGATTGGCTTTACAATAATATAACATGAATTTGTAGTTGAACCTATTTAGCAGATGTGTGACTTCATCTACTACCATTCAGCAACACATAAATAAGACTATTCTGATAATGGAGATGGTGAGAAATAATCTGGATTTTGTGCTTGGCAGAAAAAGTGGTGATAGAATAAGAGGACAAGGCATTCAGAGTAATGGTTGAGCTAATAATAGTATCAGAATTGAGAAGGAAAGTCAAGACACGATGTTGGAGATAATCTTGCATTGTGGAAGAATTGGACATCGAAGACAAAGAATAGAGGAATGAGGCATGAGAAGCGATGGAAAGGTGAGAAGTTTTGGTCAGAGCAGTTTTCAGAGTTCATGAATATTTAAGTGTTGGTAAAGATCAAGTATATAACTCTCTGAGTAGAGTAAAGGTGCCACTTATGATAATTACATATGTGTATGTGTACTTCGTGTACATTTTTTATCAATATTAGAACTGAATTTCCTCCTCTACCTTTTAAAATTCTTAGTTTCTTAAAAACTCAGCTCAAACACCACCTTCTGCTAAAGGCCTTTCGTGGTCCTCTCAGGCTGCTAGAACCTTCTCTCCAAGGCTTCCTTCTCTACTCGGTATCTTATTTTAGAGGAGGGATTAGGCATTTATATGACACATACTCTTTACATGATACCTACTGTATGGCAGGCACTGTGCTATGATCTCCTTTGTTCTACCGAATTTACCTGTTGTCTTCCCCCATTAGATTATAAACTCCTTGAGAGAATGCATGTGTGATAGTTGTTTCAATTATTTCCAATTCTTTGTGACCCCATTTGGGGTTTTCTTGGCAAAGACACTGGAATGGTTTGCCATTTCTTTCTCTAGCTCATTTTTACAGATTAAGAAACTGAGGCAAATAGGTTAAGTGACTAACCCAGGATCACATTTGAACTCAGGACTTTCTGACTCCAGACCCAGCATTCTATTCACCACACCACCTACTTGCTTTACAAAGATGATCTTACTTGTTCTAACTAATTCACATGTTGTCTCTCCCAGTAGAGTATAAACTCCTTGAGACTAGGAACTGGTTTTGATTTTTCTTTGTATACCCAGGCTTTGGCACAGTACCTAGTACACATACAATTAAATAAATGCTTACTGATTGAATTTGTAGTAAAATAATTTATAATAATGCTTTACTATAATATAAACCTACTTTTTTATTTAATTCAGAGTTTCTTTTTCCTCCAGAATCAAATAATCAGAATAGGTATCCTGATGTGGTGGGTAAAAGGAATACCTCAGAGTTAGTAAGACCTGGGTTCAAGTACTACCTTTGATACATACTGGCTATCTGATCATGAGCAAGTCACTTAGTTTTCAGTGTACTGGCCAACAAACTACATGTTGCAGAACAGGTGACATGAGTAGAGAGAGGTCCCTATGTCATTGCAATCATGTTTTTTAAAAAAAATAGTGGTCATTATTAATTAATGAAGGGGAAATTTGATATTCATATTTTGGGGGCACAAGATGTGCTTCTTCTGACCTTCATGAAAGTTATGGTTCTTTTTGTTTACCAAGAGATTCAGCAAGATAGGTAACTTGAAGGAATAAAAGAAATTTTGATTTTTCAAAGACTCTTGACTTTTTAACTACTTAAGTTGTCAGTTCAGTTGGAAATTTTCACATTTTGTATGTATATATTTGGGCTTAAGATCATATTTGACTATGCCCTCAAAGTTTGCTGTTACACTAATAGGGTAGAGAAAATATAATATTTTTGAGCATTTTCATATTTTGGTTTAGGAGTTTTTTGATGCTTATGGTTTATAAAGAAAATTTTAAGGTATTTTCTTTTATAGTTGTAGTATATCTAAGGGACTTGTTACCATTGTTCTTTTTTTTTTTTTTTTAGCAATTTATGGCAGAAAATTAAGACAACATAGCACATTAGAATGCATCTTTTTTTGTTAAAGGATTCTGTAACACTTATGAGGAACTTTCCATAATGGAATCTATTAAATGAATCAATTTATTTTCCAACAAGGATTTTCAAATAAGAGCTTCATTACTGTTATCAAATATTTTTTAAAAGCTGTTCTTTGCATGTCCTTTTTGATAATCAATTCAACACATTCTTTAACTGAATAGTTCTAACTCTGAGCTTCACTCTACTAAAGATCTTAGTCTAACTATAACTGCCTTGCAGTTCATTTTTATAAAGGAACATTTGTACATGTTATCAGCTCCTTTCTCAGATACATTTTCTCATGACAAGGCAAATCTTTTGTACAAATAAAACAACTTATTAGAACTTTTAGAGCTTTTTTCATGCTGTTGAGTTCATTGTGCAACTACATGATTTTTGACACTCAGTAACATCTAATGAATTTAAACAGTTAATGCCCATCTAAATAAAAATGAATGTCTTTCCTGTAGCATTTGACCTTACTTTAAAATAATGCCTAATTGTGTTGCTATTTTGTTATTACATTTTACTTATACTGTAAAAGCTGCACCTTTGCTACCCTTCCAACAGAAAAAACAAAAACAAAGACAGACAACCTGGAATTGTGCTTGGGAGCTGAAAGGTAGAAAAGCTCAAAATGATGTCTTCAGTTTAGAAACAAAAAACAAACCAAAAAAAAAACCAAAACCTGTGACACAAAGATTAGAAACCTGACAGTCTTGAAGTGGTAAAGGAGCATTTTTAACTTCTTGCTTTGTATGTTTAGACGTACTTCTAAGTAAGGTTTTCTTTTATATAAATACAGATATGGCAGAGTAATGTAAAAATTCCGCATACTAATCTAAAGAGCTAACTTTTCAATAATTCCCTTGAAATTCTTAGTCTGCAGCAATAGAATTGGCCAAGAGGAACTTTTTTTTTTCTATTGAACCACTGTGGAGTACAATAAATCAAAGAAATACTATACAAAATTTTAATTTATTTAGATAGCAATATGATGTATTCTACAGACTTTTAAATAGGGATTATATAATTCATATTATTGACTAAGATAATAAAGTATTAAGCTTTTGTCATGGGTGATTATCAGATATAGATTAGTGAAATGGGCAAAATGTAAGAGAAAGAAAAAGAATATTCAAAGAAGAAACAAAATTCTATAGATACCAGAAGGAAACAGACAGTGATCAAAAGGAAAATACAGATGCCAAAAAATATGGAAAAATTTTGATCTCCATCTCATTATCAACCTTTAAGCCATGTTGCAGTTTTGTAATTACAGGTGTAAATGAGTGCATTGACATGGCTTGGAAGTTGTAGGCCAGAGCCAATAGAGATTAAAAAGTCATAGAATCCTAGTGTTAAAAAGAATCATTGTGACAACCTTATCTCGCTCTCCTACAAATAGGAAGAGAATTGTCCAGAGCCATATAAACTTTAAATTCCTCTTTGCTGCTTCATTGCTTTATTCCTCTGATTAAGTTTACATTTGATTTATTTCTGTCAGTAGTAGGATAGTGTTATATTACTCTAGTTCTTCCCAAGGAGCCTTAGATCAGGTCTAGACAATGGAAAGAGATACATAAAAATATGATGAAATGATAGGATAAAATGAAAAATTGTCAACTCCTTGATGAAAGAAAAAAAGAAACCATTTTTTTCGTACAACTTCACTTCGATTTAGCATCTAATAGCCACTTGCTTAGATGGCCAGGGTTGACTCCTAGAATAGTTTTAATTACTATGTAATTTGTTTTGTGCTTAATTTTACTAATGAAATATTTGTATAGAGAGCAGGATCAAAACTTTGAGACTAAATGCAGTCATTTAAGATTATCATTGTTGGAGTTGATCTTACTCCCAGTTGTAGATACCTTTAATTCCTCATTTTATAATTCATTAGATTACCTAATTGGAATTGGAATTAACTGGTTGGGTTTTTTAAATGATCCTCTCTAAGGTACTCTTATTAGGTCTAGAAAGCAAAGAGATTTTAGTGGCATTTCTTATCTACATTTTCTTTTTCCTTGTATTTAAAATAACTGCTTAACATTTGGAAAGTATTTGTATTGGTCCTTTATCTCGTTTTTTTTTTTCATTTTGTCAAGTAGTAAAGCATTATTATCTTCTGCTTTGCAGTCAGTTAACCCCTAAATAAGCAGCTAACAGAGGGTAGTATGCAGCATTGATCTTAATAATATTAAATTATTTATATACTACTATATCAGACATTGCAATTTGAAAAAATCATTATTGGTTTTTGTACTTTCTTGATAAATTTAAAGTTAATAATTAACATAATAGCTCATAAATACTATAAAATTAGCTACATTTTAAAGTAAATGTTACTTGTGAACTTTGTATCAGCTTCACCAACCTGATCATTAGTAGGTCTTGAGATGAATTCAGTTCAATTCAATAAACACTTATTGAGCAAACCACCTTGTTAAGCACTGGTGTGGATACATAAGATAGCTTCCCTTCAATGAGCTTAAATGAAAGCACCACTTATCATTGATACCCCTGGTCTGACACCAAGTATCTTTTTGCTGTTTCTAAACAGTGAATTATTTGCTGAAGCATTATTGATTTGTTCAACAGTTACCCCAGCTTCAAAGGACTCCAGGAGTAGCATAAAGCTTCAATTTATCAATAATTTATATGCACTCTACCCCAAAATAAGCTAATACTAGTAATTTATGCAGTAATTACAAATTTTCTCCCAATTTCTACCCTCCCCCCCACTCCAAGATGGCGTATGTTCTGGTTTTCCTGTTCCCCAGTCAGCCCTTCCTTCTGTTACCCCACTCCCCTCCCATCTCCTTTTCCCTTTCTTTCTTGTAGGGCAAGATAAATTTCTATGCCCCATTGCCTGTGTATCTTATTTTCTAGTTGCATGCAAAAACTTTTTTGTTTTTGAACATCTATTTTTTTAAAACTTTGAGTTCCAAATTCTCCCCCCTCTTCCCTTCCCACCCACCCTCCCTAAGAAGTCAAGCAATTCAACATGGGCCACATGCATATCATTATGTATAACCCTTCCACAACACTGATGTTGTGAAAGACTAACTGTATTTTGCTTCTTCCTAACCTATCCTCCTTTAGTGAATTTTCTCCCTTGACCCTGTCCCTTTTCAAAAGTGTTTGTTTTTTATTATCTCCACCTCTATCTGCCCTCCCTTCTGTCATCCTCCCTTTTTTAAATCTTCTTCTTCCTTCTTTCCTGTGGGGTAAGATACCCAATTGAGTATGTATGGTATTCCCTCTTCAGGTTAAATCTAATGAAGGCAAGATTCACTCATTCCCCCTCACCTGCCTTCCCTGCTCTTCCTACAGAACTGCTTTTTCTTGCCACTTTTATGTGAGATAATGTACCCCATTCTGTCTCTCCCTATCTAGCTCTCTCAATATATTCCTCTCTCATCCCTTATTCATCTTCAACTCACCCTGTGCCCGCTCTCTCAATCTCTCTCTCTAGATACATATATGTATATATACATACATACACACTCACATATACATATATACATGAACATATATATATGCACACACACAAACACACACACACATACATGTATATTCCCTTCAGCTACCCTAATACTGAGGTCTCATGAATCATACACATCATCTTTCCATGTAGGAATGTAAACAAAACAGTTCAACTTTAGTAAGTCCCTTGCAATTTCTGTTTCTTGATTACCTTTTCATGCTTCTCTTGATT
>CM053622.1:645869005-645921234 GCA_028646595.1 Phalanger gymnotis | reverse complement strand
CCAACTCACTTGACCCTTGAGTTTTTCAGCAGGGTATGATTGCTTGTAGACTAAAGAGTTTTATGTTCCAAGTCTGGGGGGATGTGCCAGCTCTGCCACACCAGCACTCCTCCTTCCCCAAGAACCCCCAACCTGGACTGGACTTAGATCTTCAGCAGGCTCTTCACTCCTGCTCTGATCAGCCACTTAATTCCTCCCACCAGGTGGGCCTGGGGCCAGAAGCAACTGCAGCTGTAGTTCTAAAGCTGCCCCACCTTCACTGCCCCTGGGGTGGAGGCCAAACCACAAACTCTATCCCAGTCCCCAGCAGCTTCTCCCACTAACCTACTCTGTTGTCCTTGGTGTTTGTGGGTTGAGAAGTCTGGTAACTGCTGCAGCTCACTGATTCAGGGGGCTAGGGCACGCTCCGCCCGGCTCCTGGTCTGGTGGGTCTGGGCTGCCCACGCTAGGCTCTGCTCTGCTCAGCTCCGCTCCAAGCTCCATGCAGGATAGACCTTACCTAGAGACCATCCAGGCTGTCCTGGGCTAGAGCCCTGCTTCCCTCTGCTGTTTTGTGGGTTCTGCAGTTCTAGAATTGGTTCAGAGCCATTTTTTGTAGGTTTTTGGAGGGACTTGGCAGGGAGCTCACACTGGTCTCTGCTTTCCAGCTGCCATCTTGGCTCTGCCCCCTATGCAGTAAAAACCAGCTTGTAGATTATGTCTTCAAATCAGCATCTGTTCTATCAATTTTTCCACATCCTACTTTGCTTAATAGAGATAATTGCTCTTCAAAATAATGATGCTAAGGCAATGTAAAGAGAAAAAAAGTTGTGTTCTGTACATCACATTTACCAAAGCAAGGCAGCCAGCCAGTTCCCACTTTTACTTGCTCTATTTAATATCTCAAGAAGGCAACAGCAAATGTATATAGTCAGAATACTGTCTTGTTCCCCATTTAGGAATTCTGAGAAATGTTTTGAAACTTTTTTGATTTGGTGCAAAATACCTAGTGATTATGTTTTTGTGATTTTATATTTAATATCAAAACTGTCTTATGGAGTGTTTAACAAAGATTAAATAGGCTCCAGGCGAGTGAATTATAAATTCCCAGTTTTTAATCACTTTGTGACATTACTTAGGTCTGATACTGAGCAGTTGTACTTATAGATTTACATCAACTGATCAAGAAGGATATGAAGGAGGAAGAGGTCTTTTAAGAATACAACCACTAATTAATGTTCCTTTTTGGAGAAAAGTTATAGCATGATTTACAGTAATCAAATTTCTGTTATGATTTGTCAGAATTCTTGGACCAAAACATAGAGGAATTGTTTACATATTAGGACATCATTGGGGCGCAGTGGATAGAGTGCCCAGCTTGGAAACAGGAAGACTCATCTACTGGGTTCAAATCTGGCCTCAGACACTTAGTGACTTTATGACTCTGAACAAGTAATTTAACCCTGTTTGCCTCAGTTTCTTCATCTGTAAATGAGCTGAAGAAGGAAGTGGTAAGTCCAGTAACTTTGCCAAGAAAACCCCATGTAGGGTCACGAAGAGTCAAACAGGACTGAAAATTTCTTCCAAAAGTGGTAATTTTGTTTGTTTTTTGACAACCTTTGTTCTGTCAATTTCTCTTTCTTGTCTTACAGCTTTTCTAGCCATGTATAAAATAATAGATAACAGGCACCTTTTCATTACTCTGTTCTTATTGCAAAGGCATTCAGTTTATTTGCATTAATACAATATGGTAGCCCTATATTTTAGGTAGACATTACTTAGCATATTAAGTAAAATTCTATTATTCATATGTTTTTTGATGCTTTTAACAGAAATAGGTATTGCGTTATCTTTAAAATTTTCTGCAGCTTTTGATATAAACATGATTTTTTTTAAATTTTCTGTCATATTTATAGTTTTTTTTTTTGATGTTGAGCCAACTCTGCATTGTTGGTATCAATCCAACCTAGTCATGGTGCGAATCTTTATATTTATATGTATATATGAATGTTGCTATATCCTCTTTTCTAATATTTCATTTGAACGTTTTCCATCTTTATTCATTAGGGTTATTTGTCTATAGTTTTCTTTATCTCTTATGACATTCCATGGCTTAGGTAGCAAGACTATAGTTTTATCATCAAAGGAATATGGTAAGAACCCTTCTGTTTTTGTTGCAAACATTTTAGATAATACTGGAATTAATTGTTCTCTGGCTGTTTTGTAGCATTTGTTTGCAAATCTATCTGGTCTTAGAGGTTTTTCTTTGGGAGCTCAGTATTGGATATTTTTTTCTCAGATTGAATTAAAATCTCTATTTTAAAAAATCTGAGTAGTTTGTGTTTTTACAAATATTCGTCCACTTAGTTTATATTGTTGGTTTTATTGGCATTTAGTTGGGCAAAATAGTTTTTTTTTAATTTCTTTATTTCTTCATTTGTTTTGAATTCTCTTGTTTCATTTTTGATACAGATCATTTGTTTTTCCTGTTTTAAATCAAATTAATAGTTTGTTTTACTTTGCCCCTTCTCCTAAAGAACAACTCCCAAGTTTTATTTTTGAGTTTGATTTTCTTAAGTACAATTTTGTTAAGTTCTTCTTTGATTTTCAGAATTTCTATTTTGGTGTTTAAATTTTTAAAAATATGTTTGTTTTTTTAGGTTGTTTTTTTTTAAATTGCATGCCCAGCTCACTGACCTGGTGTTTCTTTTCTCAATGAAAGTGTTTAGAGAAACATATTTTCCACTGGGGCTATTTTGGCTCCATCCCAGAAAATTGGTAGGTTATTTCATTATTGTCATTTTTTTTCTTTCTTTGTATTGTCATTTTTTAAAATTAGTTAGCTCTTATTTTTGTGGCTTGCCCTTTTATCCACCAGTTCTTTTGGACTGCATCATTTACTCTCCAATTTTCAATCCTTTTTTCGACAGGCCTTTACCAAATACAATATTTTATTGCTTCATGGTCGATAAAAGATGTCTTCAGCAATCCTGATTTTGTTTTTTTTTTTTTCCATAAAGGCAGTACCTTAAAACATGGTCATTTTTTTTTCTTATAAAAGTGACAGTGCAGAAATGTTCTCCTTTCTATTCCATTAAGTAATTACCAAGAACTCTCATGCCTAATCTTACTAAAATCCTCTTCAGGTCCTTAACTTCTTTCTTTATAAATAGATTTGCCTAAGCCTGAAATGGGTATGTTAAAGTATCTAATAATTATTTCTTCAACGCATATAACTTTTCCCTTAAGTATTTAGATACTATACTATTCAATGCATGTATGCTCAGTATTTATATTGATTGTTTGTGGTTACTTTTAAATATAATGTAGTTTTCCCTGTTCATGTCTTTTAACCAAGTCTCTTATTCCTTTTGTCTTATCTGAGATCATGATTGCTATTCCTGCTTTTCTGTTTTTTGTTTTTTTGTTTGTTTGTTTTGGAGGGGGAAGGCAGAGCAATTGGGGTTAAGTGACTTACCCAAGGTCACATAGCTAGTAAGTATATCAAGTGTCTGAGGCTAGATTTGAACTCAGGTCCTCCTGACTCCTGACTCTACTCACTGCACCACCTAGCTGCCCCAATCCCTACTTTTCTTTAGTGTATATGAAATATAATAGATTTTGCTTCAGTCCCCTATTTAACTCTGTGTAGATCATTATGTTTTAGGTCATATTTTTGTAAATAATATATGATTGGATTCTATATTCTAATCTATTCTGCTTTTCCTCGTTTATTTTATAGGTGAGTTGATTCCATTCACATTCACTGTTATGATCATTAATTATGTATTTCCCGCCATTCCTGTTATAATTTTTCCTCTTTCTGCCCTTCCCGTCAAAGTAGTGCATTATGAGATGAGTGAGATTATGAGTGTGCACAGCACTGGTGATATATGTTTCATTGAATCCACTTCTCCTTTATTCTTTTCTTTCTTTTTTTTTTTGTTAATTAATCAATTTATTTTTAGTTTTCAGCATGCACTTCCGCAAGATTTTGAGTTCCAAATTTTCTCCCCATTTCTCCCCTCCCTCCATCCCAAGACAGCATGCATTCTGATTAATCCTTCCCCCAATCTGCCCTTCCTTTTATCAAACCCCACCCCTTCCCTTATCCCCTTCCCTTCTGGTTTCCTGTAGGGCAAGATAGAGTTCTAGCCCCCTCACCTATATATCTTATTTCCCAGTTGCATCTAAAAACAATCTTTAACAATTGTTTTTAAAACTGTGAGCTCCAAATTCTCTTCCTTTCTCCCCCCCCCATTGAGAAGCCAAGTAATTTGATATAAGTTATACATGTGTACTCATGCAAAACACTTCTATAACTGTCATGTTGTGAAAGGCTAACTATATTTTCCTCCATCCTATCCTGCCCCCCACCACCATTTATTCTATTGTCTCCTTCTATTTTGCCCTCTGGCTCTAGAATATCAGGGCAATTTTCCTTGATAATTTCTTGAAAGATGATGTCTAGGCTCTCTTTTTGATCGTGGCGTTCAGGTAGTCCAATAATTTTTAATTATTTCTCCTGAATGTGTTTTCCAGGTTATTTGTTTTTCCAGTGAGATATTTTATATTGTCTTCTATTTTTTCATTCTTTTGGTTCTGTTTTATAATTTCTTGATTTCTTATAAAGTCATTAGCTCTTTTTGCTCCATTCTAATTTTTAAGGAATTATTTTCTTCTGTGAGCTTTTGGACCTCTTTTTACATTTGGCCAATTCTGCTTTTTAAGGCATTCTCCTCATTGGCTTTTTGGACCCCTTGCCATTTGGGTTAGTCTATATTTTAAGGTGTTATTTTCTTCAGTATTTTTTTGGGTCTCCTTTAGCAAGCTGTCTGTTGACTTGTTTTTCATGATTTTCTTGCATCACTTTCATTTCTCTTCCCAATTTTTCCTCTCCTTCTCTTACTTGATTTTCAAATGCATTTTTGAGCTCTTCCACAGCCTGCAACCAATTCACTGTTTTCTTGGAGGCTTTTGATGTAGGATTTTTGACTTTATTTTCTTCTTCTGGTTGTATGTTTTGATCTTCTTTGTCAACAAAGTACAATTCTATAGTCTGATTTTTTTTTTTTATGCTGTCTCCTCATTTTCTCAGCCAATTACTTGACTTTTTAACTCTTTGTTAAGATAGAACTCTGCGTCCAGTGCGTGTGTATGTGTGTGTGGGGGGGTGTTCATGTCCCAAACTTCAAGGGTTTTGGGCAACTGTTGTCAGAGATAATTCTAGGGGCTTGTAAATTTTCAGTTCTTCCAAGATGGTATGATCAAAGGAGAGATGTTTACTCTTTTCCTGGCTTCCAGCTCTGGCCTGTGAGTGACCACAAGCTGTCTTTTCTGCCTTGGAACTGTGAGTAGGATTCCCTCTGGACCATAGCTACAAACTCTGCCACACCAGCACTCCTCCTCACCCCAGGACTGCAACCCAGATCCAAGCAGGGCAAAGCAAGAGAATCCTGCCTCAGAGCCAGCAAAGACATCCCTGCAATACCCCTCTGATCAGCTGCTTCATCCCCCCACCATCTGTGGATCAGGAGCTCTGGAAGCAACTGCCACTGCCACTGCCACCTCCACCTCCCTGGGGCTGGGATCCTGACCAAGCTCCTCTCTCTCTCAAGTCCAGCAGACCTTTCCCATTCACTTTCCATGTTTTCTTTGGCATTTGTGCATTTACAGGTCTGGAAACTGCCACAGCTGCCAGTGATTCATTGCCCTGAGGCCTGCTCCAGCCCTGTCTGTGCTTGCACAGCTGAGGCTGGGCTGCACTCCTCTCCTGGCCTGGTGTAATAGATCTTTCCTGTCGACGTTCCAGGTTGTCTTGGGCTAGAAATTTTTTTCACTCTGTCATTTTGTGAGTTCTGCAGCTCTAGCATTTGTTTAGTCATTTTTTTAACAGGTATTTGGAGAGGCTGGGGGAGAGCTCAAGCAGTTCCCTGCTTTTATTCCACCATCTTGGCTCCACTCCCCCACTCCCATTCTTTTCTTCATTCCTTAGACACAATCACAAATTCTTACTCTTTTTTTTTTTTACAAAACTCTCCTTCATCTCTACTTTTCATAGTTGAAGTTTGTTTTCTTTATGACTAATTCTTCTCTGACTCTGTTCTTCCTTTTATACATTATTCACTCCAAGTCTCTCCTGTTTGCCTGTTGACTTGAATTTATTTTTACACCAAACTCGTGTATATGCACACACAAACATGTGGGCACACGAATAAGGACATATATTCTATCCTTCATTGACCAGTTCAGGTGAAACTGAAGTTTAAGTCCCACTACCTCACTCTTCTTTTTGTTTATATATTCTTCTACTACGTAAGAAAATATTTCTTCCCTTTACCTTTCTTCTCAAGTATATTCTTTTTTGCCTGCCCTTTTTTCTTTTAAGAGCATCAAAATATAATAAAATTACCAACAGGCTCTTTCTCCAGTGATCCTACTTTGAGAGGGCATTGTTTTTTCTCTTTCTATTATTATGTAGACCAAAGTTTTCAAGCTTTTTGTGATCTCAAAATTCCTTTACATTCTTAAAAATTGAGAACCCCAAAAAGCCTTTAATCTATAGACTTATGATTATTTATAAGAAATTTTAAATGATATTTTAAATAATTATCAATTTATTTAAAATATTGGTAACCCTATCATATTAACATTATTATAAAAAAAACTAACTTAAAACAAAAAATTAACATAAGGAGTAGTGTCATTTTACATATATTTGCAAATCTCTTCGTCTGGATTATTAGAAAATACTTTTCTACTTCTGCATTGAATCTGTTGCATTTTCTTGGTTTGTTTTTGTGGGGTTTTTTTAATATCTGAAAAAAAAATCTTCCCTCAAAACATATGTAGTTGGAAAAGGGAGAGGAGTATTTTAGTGAACAAATAATTTTTTAGTGTTATCATGAAAATATTTTTATCTTGGAGTTTCCCAGGTGTCCCAGGACCACATTTTGAGAACTGCTAATATAAACACTTCATCCTTTTGTAGTCCCTTCCACTTATTCAAACTACTTACTTTCTTTTATGTTTCTCATGACTCTTATGTTTGCATTTCATGTTTTCCTTTGTTTGGGGCTTTTCATCAAGAATGCTCAGAAGTCTGCTACTTCGTTAAAAATTCATTTTCCATCATTAGAAGTATATTCAGTTTTTCTTGCTCCTAAGATTATATATTTTGCCTCCAAGAATATTACATCACAAGCTCTCCTTTCCTTTATCAGTGGATGACTAATCAATTTTATGTAATACTGATTATAGGTATTTTGGGAACTTGAACTCTTTCACTGCTTCTATCATTTTTTCTTTGTCCTGGGGTTCTGGATTTTTGCTATAATATTCCAGAGTTTTCATTACAGTTTCTTTCAGAAGTAGCTGATTAATTCTTTTTAATTCACCTCATTTCTTCCAGAAATTGTGGTTTATTTTGTGTCAAATTATATTTTCATTTTAATCTTGGCTTATTGATATTATAGTGTTATTCTCTTCTAAATTTGTGTATTGAGTATCCCTGGCTCTATAACAGCTCATTGTTATGGGCAGCTTTTTTCCTTCTAATTCTTTCAGTCTTACTTCCAATTTTGGGACTTTTTTTTAGGAACAGGCTTTGCACATTTCTCAGCAGAATGTTGGGGTTTTGTTTGGTCCTGACTTGTATTCTCTAGGCACCTCTTGCTACTTTGTCCAAGTACTAAGTACTATTTTGTTTAAGAACTTCAGGGTCAGCTCAGAACAGAGACCTGCAAAACTCTCAATATGCCCTGAAGCAGATCACTTTTCTCCTGGTCCAAGCTTTGCAAGCTTTAGTCCAGGGGTGGGGAACCTGCGGCCTCAAGGTCCTCAGGTGCGGCCCCTTCACTGAATCCAAACTTCACAGAACAAATCTTTCAGGACATTTGACTGTTGAAGTCTGGATTCAGTCAAAGGGCCGCACTTGAGGGCCTCAAGGCCACAGTTTCCCCACCCTTGCTCTAGAACATGATTTGGTTTCAAGTAACACAACTGTAAGCTTGTTCCAGATTGGAACTTCATTGTACAGCTACTGGACTCATACTGTCAGCTTACTGGGAGCTTTTTTAGATCCAAGTGACAGAACCGCAGGCTTACCCTTGTTCTGAACTCCTTGCTTGATTACTCAGCTTCAGTCCTCAAACTGGAGTGAGGGCTAAATTGGTGACTACATTCCCTGCCTCACATAAAAACAGCTGCCACTTGCTATATTCCTGTTCCTTACCCAATACATGGATTCAGACATGAACCATGCTCAGTCTACCGTATTTCTTAACCTGGTACACAGCTTCAGGACCCAGGTTCAATTCAAGCTGAATCATAAAGCCTGGCTCCAAGTACAGAGTGGCCTGTATAGTTGTTTAGTGGCATCCTTACCACTCCCTACTCAGTTTACAATTCAGATTTCCATTCCTGATCGATCTTTGGACCCAGCTCCTTGTGTAGGTATACAGATCACATGCTTTCCTGCTGCATCTCTTCCCCAGGATTATAAGTACTACCTGACTTCCTCTGCTAACTTGTGTTAGAAAAATAACCCATTGTGATTGTTTCTTGGATTTCTCAAATCAATATTTATTTTAAGGCTCTTCTGTGATCTTTTTGGAATAATTGTGGAAGAGAGTTGGGACATACTGCTTTTTACCTCCTTTTTCAATCTTTTCTGGTCTCCATGTCATAATACTTTTAAGTAGATTTTAAGAATTGTTTCTGTGGTTAATATTCACTTGTTTACTATCTTGAGTCACTGTGTCATTAGTGATTGTCAGATTAAACTAGTTACAGTTTTTCATTTGCATTAATAGACAACGTGGCCCAACATGACATGAAGTTTTATTGAAGCTGATAGTTGTGGTTTAAAGAATTTGAAATATACATGATTCAGGTATTGTAAAGTATAGAAAATTTTTACAAACATTAAAGTTAACAATAAAAGCTGCATAAAGAAATGTAAAATGTTGTTTCCTAAAATATAATTTTATTTCTTTTTCTGGTATTATAGAAATTGAGGGGAGCAATGTAATTAGCCAGTTTATCTAACTTTTTAAAAATAAGTTAAAACACAACATCGTGGCTTAACTATTTACATTTCTTTACTCTCTTCTCTTAGCATAGTGTTACACATTACTACATTTTTGACAAAAATTGTGCTACTTATCTAGTAGAAAAAAATAAGGCATTCCCAAAGACTAGAAAAGTGACATTTTTTTCCTAGTACCTTGGAAGGGTTAAAGGATGTATAAGATATAATGAAATGATTCTTGTCATTTTTGGAATTAGCAACTATAATTGAAATGTTTTTAATGTAGTCCTGGCATATAGTATAACATTATTATAAATGGCTATCATTGAAAATTAAATGCTGCTCTGGTTTTTGGATGTCTGATACAAACATTTTGAAATAACCTTTAAATAAATTTGTAATGGATTAGGGAATTGTAGTAGAATTCAAGTTGGATGGAACTGTCAACAAAAAATAAGAACAATTAATGATGAGAACACCTTTATTTACCATATCTAAATAGTGTTTGCTATGCCTAGCCCTTAAAGTTTAAAAAGAGTGACAAATTAGTATTTTTTCCCTGCAATTCACAAGAAGAAAGTAAATTTTTCTATACAGGCAAAACTAACATTATAATATTGATTTGTTATTTTATTCTCTGTGGCATATATTCATTCATAACTTTGAGTAGCTAATCCGAGACACCTCATGTGTGTTTATTTTCTTAAATTATAGGAGCTTCAATTTCAACGACTCACCAGAGAGCTGGAAGTGGAGAGACAAATTGTTGCCAGTCAACTGGAAAGATGTAGGCTTGGAGCTGAATCACCAAGCATTGCCAGCACAAGGTACAGATTTTGACAGCTTCATCTGCATGTATCCTGAGGTTAAATATTTTAGCATAAACATAAAAATGTTAACACCATTATTATTAACTTGCATTGCTACATTTGATGTTTATTAATGCTCATTCCTATCATACAAAGGTCTAGTATTTTCGAAAGAGTTGAATATTTTTTGGGCTACTCAGATCTAAATGAAGTAGTAAAACATGTTGCAATGTCTTCATGGACTTGGCTTCTCATATGTAGGTACAATAAATTAATTTTTCTTGTGATTAAATAGTAATTGGTAAAGTGAATAATTGATCCATCATATTTGGAAGATATATTATTGGGGATTTTTATCCACAAGTGCTTTTAAAAAGATAAGCCTTACTTGACATCAGTTTTGAGAATTCAATAACCATTAATCAGGAACTCTTAATAAAGGTATACATCCTTCCGTTTTTTTCATAAACAATTGTGAGCAAACTCACTCATATCAGTTCTTCCACTAAAGTGCCCCTTTGTTATCTCCTTCCTCACCACCACCACCACCTCTGTCAATAAAGTTACTTTTTTTCTACTTAGATTTCTCTTTAATTTTTTGCCTGGCCTTTAGCTTTGTTATTAATTTCACTCTCCCTTGTAATATAGCAGTTTCTATATGTGTCTTTCCTACATTTAGATTATTAATTTCTTGAGAACAGGCTCGATGTCTAATTCATCTTTGTAAATTTATCACTAACATAGTTCTTTGAATAAATTAAGTTCTTAATTTTGAGTTTGTGTACATGTATATATGCACATATGTATAAAAATTCCACCTGAGGTATGGGAAAAGGAACAAGTAAAGACATATAGAAGAAGGAAAGCAGGAAAAGAAATGGGATGTAGAATATCCTAGCTATAAGAGAGAATATATGAAGATAACCAATGGCTCTCTGGAGGGCCCAGCAGAAGCGTAACTTGGGGAGGCCCTCCCTTCTTCTAGTGCCTAGTTTCCAGTGGGCACTACTTTGTGGCGAGGTGCTAATTCTCCCATTCTTACCTGAGTTAGCCCAAAACTCTGCTTTGTTCCAACTCTCAGAGTCACAACTCCTTTTCATAATAGCTAATAGTCAGGGAATACCTAACCTACCATTGCAGTGGAAGGTCCCTTACCCCATACCATGAGTCCTGAAATTTTGCCTCTGTACCATTGGGCGTTGTTATCTCTGTGCAGTTACATCCAGAGGACTTTTGGGGCTTGTTATCTCCTGGAAAGTTAAACTCTCTTATATGTGTTTTCTACCCTAAATAGCATTTTGCCTTGCTGCCTTGCTTGCTTGCTTGCGATCTAATCCAACTCCTTCATTTCATAAATGAGGAAACTGGGGACTAGAGTAGTTAAGTGACTTGTTTGATATTCCATTGTTTCTATCTTGCATATATTTTGCATTTATCTTTATATGGCTTATTTTCCTTCATCAAAACATAAGCTCCTTTAGGCAATAGACTGATTTTTATCTTCGTATCCTTACTTTCTAGTACAGTGCATGGCACATAACAGGCACTCAGTCAATGATTGTTGAATTGAATAGAGGGCCTTGAATGCCTGAAAAATCAGTAATACATATCTGGATTTTCAGGAATTATCAGGTACTACCTCAACATGAAATACTGCTTTAATGCTTCATTTTGGTATGAAAGTGACCTGCAGTTCTTGAAGATGACTACAAACAGCATAAGCTCACTGAGGGCCTGCCAGAGGTAGAAAGGATATGATTACAGCCCTCTCAATGAATTTTGTTTCTAGGAAACAGTTCAAGTTTGAAGAGGCCCATCCCCTAAAAGTTAGCTATCAGATGATGCACTTCTCTGGTCACAGCAATTCATGAAATCACTCTAGAAGGGTTGTAGTATGTCTAATAAGAGTAATGACACCTTTAAAGTTACAGATTCTTAAACTTTTGAAATTTAAGATACTGTCATTCAAAATATATTAGTATACTTAATCTAAAATTCCAACACTGTATAAAATCCAAAATGCATTTATAATTATGGAGTGTTAAAAAGTAAATAGTAGATTATATCATGCAGAAAGTAATTTCTGTTAAAATTCATGAGCGTAAATTTCTGACGTTCATTATGTAAAATCGTTGCGCCTTTATATGGAAAATGGGGAGCAAAGATAGATTGCAATCCAAAGATTAGATGATCACTACAATGTCCTTTCTAATTCTTAGCAACCATCTAGTCCAACATGTACCTGAGCAAGAATCCCCTCCAGAACACAACTGAGTGGGGTGAGAGAAATCATTACCTTCTAAGCCAGCTCATTCATCATTTTGGATAGGTCTGGATGCCCAAATATATCTAGTCTTTTTTTTCCCATGTGATAACTCTTTTAAAAAACCTGGAAATAGCATTTTTTCCCTCTCCCAAGTTTTCTTTTCTCCATGCTACATTTCCCCTATTCCTTCCATTTATTGTTGTATGGTTTGAACTTAAGGCCTTTCACCATCCTCATTGCCCTACTCTGGACATTCTGTATTATGAAAACTCATTCCTGTGAAAATTATTCATTACCATATCTCCTACAGTGCTACAGTCCTACAGGTCACCTTGAAACTTACAATCATCACACTTCTCTATGACCTTTTGCTTCCCTTATTTTAACAATATAAACTTACTGTGGATGAAGTAGAATATTTCCTGTACTTTACCTTTTCTACTTGATTGTAAGTCTTGGATATAAAAATGAGTCTTTAATGGGGTGACTTATTCAAAGCAGTGTTATTTTCATGAATAATCTTAGACTGTTATGCTTTAGGAAAAGGTCTAGTAATAGTATAGAAGTTAAGCACCAAAAGTATGTTGTCAAAAGTATTCATTTGATTGTAAACATTTAGCAACAAACATTTTTAAAAAGCATGGACATTTCATTTTTTTTTTCTTTTAAATTTATTTATTTATTTTTAGTTTACAGCTTTCAGTTTCTCAAGTTTTTGAGTTTCAAATTTTCTCCCTTTTCTTCTCTTCCCCCCTCCCCACCCAAGATGTCATGCAATCTGATATAGGTTCTACATATACCTTCACACTAAACATATTTTCACAATAGTCGAGTTTTAAAGAATTATAACCAATGAAATAAACCATGAGAAAGAAGAAACAAAAACAAAAAAGAGATAGCAAATAGTTTGCTTCAATCTGCATTCAGACTCCATAATTGTTTCTCTGGATGTGAATCACTTATTCCATCATGAGTTTTTCAGAGTTGTCTTAGAACTTTGCATTGCTGAGAAGAGCCAGGTCATCAAAGATGTATAGTCATCACAGATACAGTATGTCTATAATTGTGTATAATGTGCTCCTGGTTCTGCTCCTCTCACTCAGCATCAGATCATATAAGTCTTTCCAGGTTATTTATTATGAAGTCCGTCTGCTCCTCATTTCTTATAGCATAGTAGTATTCCATTACATTCATATACCACAACTTGTTTAGCCATTCCCCAATTGATGGGCATCCCCTTGATTTCCAATTCTTTGCCACCACAAAAAGAGCTGCTATAAATATTTTTGAACATATGGGTCCCTTTCCTACTTGTGTGATCTCTTTGGGATAAAGCCCTAGAAGTGGTATTGCTGGGTCAAAGGGTATGCACATTTTGCATATGCCCTCTGGGCATAGTTCCAAATTGCTCTCCAGAATGGTTGGATCAGTTCACAACTCTACCAACAATGTATTATAATGTTCCAATTTTCCCACATCCTCTCCAGTATTTATCATTTTCCCGTTTTGTCACATTAGCCATTCTAATAGGTGAGATGTGGTACCTAAGAGTTGTTTTGATTTGCATTTCTTTAATCAATAGCAATTTAGAGCATTTTTTTGTATGACTACAGATAGCTTTAATTTCTTCCTCTTAAAACTGCCTGTTCATATCCTTTGACCATTTATCAATTGGGAATGACTTGTATTCTTATAAATTTGACTTTGACTCATATATTTTAGAAATGAGGCCTTTATCAGAGACTCTGGTTGTAAAAATTCTTTCCCAATTTTCTGCTTCCCTCCTTATCTTGGTTGCATTGGCTTTGTTTTTACAAAAACTTTTCAGTTTAATGTAATCAAAACTACCCATTTTGCTTTTCATAATGCTCTTTATCTCTTGTTTGGTTATAAATTCTTCCCTTCTCCATAAGTCTGACAGGTAAACTATTCCTTGCTTTCCCAGATTGCTTATAGTATCAGCCTTTATATCTAAATCGTGAACCCATTTTGACTTTATTTTGGTATATGGTGTAAGATATTGGTCTATGCCCAGTTTCTGCCAAGGTATGGACATTTTAAAAGGGCAAATTTTGACCTGTAGTTCTTCTCTCTAGATTAGAAATACCCCAGGATGCTTCTGTCTATAGGGGATTGAAAAACTATTCAAACAAGAATTCCAATTCCCTTCAGTTTTTTTAAAGCTAAATGTATCACTAATCAACAGTAATAGAGTGTTGTGGTCTCTACCTTGCTGTTTTACATGTTAAATTAAATTTTAAGAAGAGAGTACATAGTTTTTCAATATTAGATCACTTTTTAATTTTGATTTACTGTTAAATTTAAATATATTGCATCTGTGTATGGGTGTTAATACATAATATAAACTTTACCAGAATTCAAAGAATCCTTTTACTATTGTCTAGTTTTCTAATTTATCAAATTGGTGAAAATTTCCAAGTAACTAAAATGTCAATAACATTTATTTAAAAAATGTAGTATATGTCTAATCATCTTTGCATGTCATTTCCATTTTTACTTTATTTCCTACCAAATAGCTCAATAAAAATTATATACTATATATTTACTGTATACTCCATGCAGTTAGGTGGCAGATTCATGAGCTATTTGACTTCGGAGTGTGGGTAGGACAGGATATTTTGGCTCATCAAATAATTGTCATTCATATGTCATGCTTGGGTTTCTGCTTTCTTCACAAACTTTTTTTCATTTGATTTTCAACAAGCCTTGAGAAAGCTGGCTGCCTCCCTAAGGACAGTTTTTGTGTTCTATGGCCTTAAGACAAATATATTTGAGAGTAGTAGACTAGAGAATATCATGATAGGGAAAACAAGGAAGTTTTTTATTTGCATCTTAGAGATATCCACCTGAATCCTATCATTTCTCCGCCATCTGTCAGCTCCAAAGCTAGCACCTGAAGGCAGGGAGACATTTTATATACCCTTTTGCTTATTTCCTGTCAAATATTCCTGACTTTTGTAAAAGGAAATTTT
This sequence comes from Phalanger gymnotis, assembly GCA_028646595.1. NCBI lineage: Eukaryota > Metazoa > Chordata > Mammalia > Diprotodontia > Phalangeridae > Phalanger > Phalanger gymnotis. The sequence continues at coordinate 645,906,156 of CM053622.1, read as the reverse complement.
CTTGTGAGTGGTGCTGTTGTTTGTACCCAGGAAGTTCCCTTTAGATTGAAGATATTATACCAAATAAATCTAGTTACTGAGTAGAATTAGTAATTATGCTTTACCTAAGTACTGATATGAATCTTACTTCAGCCATTCAGGTGAAACAGTTATTTTTACATTGAATAGTATTATGCATATATGTTATTGAACATATGCAAATGCCCATGTCTTTCATTCAGATTTTGATTCAGCCCTGTAAAAATAAATGCTTCAAGGAGCTTTCCAGATACTGTTATTACATAGATGTTGTTATTGGTGACTTGGAAAAATCACTTTGGTTTTTATTTGATAATCAGAACAGTCAGTTCTGCTATAACATTTGTTTTGAAAATGTAAATGTATTTCCACCGTGACTGATATATTAGGGAACATTTTTAACATAACATGAATTTTGAGTTTGCTTTTGCATGATTTCTTCCTCAAAAAACAGTGAGAATGCAGAACTCTTAAGCCCCACTTCACAATAACTCACAAGCTATAGCCCTTCAGATGCCTGCTTCCACAAGCAAACTTAAGGTGTTTGTCAAATTAAAGTGCTATGGTGGTTATACATCTCCTGGTGTAGTAGGAACTATAAGCAGAGATGGGCCCACCACTTCTCCCTGCCCTGTCCCACCCCCGCCAAGATTCCTGGAGTTGCACTCTGCCCTACTAGTTAATGTGGCCTGAGACTTCAGAAGGAGCCACTATATTTTGTAGTATTTATATATTTCTTAACTGTTTAACATGGATAAAACTGTACTGCCATTCTTATTAGGTTCCTCTCTTATTTTAATGTGTCACTGACAAAGTTCTTGAGTATCGTGCCACTAACTCCAGTTTTCCCATAAACTGTTGTTTTGTTTGCATAATTTCACATCATGCAGTGCTTTGGAGAAATGCATATGTCACATTATCACGGAACTGACTGTACTTTAATAAACATTCAGGAAAATTTACTTCACAATTTATTTTCCTTGAAATATTTATCTTTTGACCTTCCTTCAATAAAATGTAAATCAAGGTAAAAGTACAAAGTATAAACACTATATATTATTTTTTTTTCTGAGAACTTCAAAGAATTTCATGTGCTTTTCATTTATTATAACATCTCAACATAGCTAACTTCATTTAGTGTGTGGTGTAGTAGAAAGGGCATTAAACTTAGAAAGTCAATGATATTCTCTTACCTTCATTTTTCTCAGCTAAAAATGGATAAAATAATATTTATACCACTTCCTTTGCCACATTATTATAATAAAATTCTTTCTAAATCTTTCAATGCTATGTATTTATAAAATTTTATGTTATAGTTGTGAAAAACCAAATCTATAAAATGCTAAAACAACCTTGAACATTGTACGATAAATGAGAAGTTCCACATCTAATCTGGAATTAATCTGTACTATTTAGAAATAATTCAGTAAAAATTAAATTCAACTCATGTGCAGAGCACTTCTAGTTGCTAGGGATACAAAAATGATAAAATGACAGTCTTTTACCTCAAGGAACTTACAGTTTCATCAGAAGATAAGCTATATGCTTAAATATAATTCAAGTTAGAGAAAAGTACATAGAGAGGTCAAACAGAAAGTTATTAGAGATTGATGAGGAAAGAATCTTTTCAAGCTGGGGGATTCCATAAGGCCTTTGAGTTAGTAGCACCTGGACTAAATCTTAAAGCAGTGTAAGGTTTTTGACTGGCAGAAATAGGAAGTCAGTTTTGATGAGGTACTAGAATGACATAGGGAACAATTACATACAAATACTCAAGTTTATGTAAATCGTCTTTGAGGAGGGGCAGGAACAGATCTGTGCTTTCGTTGGTTTGAGAAACTCACCATTAATGCATTCTGGAAAATATTCAGCGACCCAGGTTTTCCGTATTTGGATGCAGGGTTCTTTCTACTATGCCATGCTCATTCCTTCCTTCCTTCTCTCGTTCTACCTTCTTCCTCCCTGTCTTCTTTTCTTACCTTCCCATCTTTTATGCATGTGTGTGTGTGTGTGTGTGTGTGTGTGTGTGTGTACAGCTATATACATATGTGAATTAAATGGGAAAAAAGATATTCCATGTAGTTGAAATTACTCAGTCCTGATGAGATGGGAAAGGATAGAAGAAAAAAATATTGACGTCAATTATAATTTATACCAAAATTTAAGTGCCGTAAGTTGGTTGCCCTAATTAAGGAACAATTGAAGCTCAAAAGTAATTGCAGTCAGCAAACACTTGATATGCTTACCAAATATAAAGTTATAACAGATAAAAGCAACTCCAGTTTAGAAAATCAACTTGTTTTTAAAATCTTTCAGTGAAGGACGATCAATGATTATGAGCAGAATCGTCTCATAATGCATAGAAAAGCAGTAGAGGGTACAACCAGTTTAAGGAAAACTTAGCAAGAGACATAAATAAGCAAAGTTATAATTAAATAATTTATGTATGGAGAAGTCTAAAATGAAGAATAATTAATACTTCCAAAGATTTTTCTGTCAAATTCTTTCATCATTAAGGACAGTAGAGCCGCCACATTTAGTGTCTTAGCATCAGTCTTGCACGTGATCCTAGAGGGCAGGAATAAATGGCAACAAAGAGAACAAAGACATGAAACTATCCAGATTAGACCTCCTCTACATAGATGAGATGGCAAGGTTGAGTGCTGGAGGTAACAGTTGTAAGAGCATTGATTCACAAGTTATGTAAAGAGGAAGCTACCGAATATTTTCACACTGTTCACTTTGCCTTCTGCCTATGATGTGGTTTTCCCCACTCCTATTCTTGTGCCATCTTCTTCTGATTGGTGACTGATCACATCTTGTTGGCCCTAGATCCACCAAATTGCACTCTACCTTCCTAACATGTTGTCATGATCTTTCTGATTTCTGCGAAATATGCCACTCTCACTCTTTGGCCAGGTTTTTCTGATTTGTTCACCATATCTAACTAACCCCAGTCTTGCCATCTTGTACTCTAGCCATCTTTCTTCCATGTTACCATGTGCATATTGCCCTCTCCCCCTACACTTTTCTAACCCTTTCCCTAAAAACATTAATCATGCCAACACTATGATTCCTAGGAAGAGCATGTCATTCAATTGCCCTATGCTTCCACTTAACATAACTATGACTTCTCAAGGCAAAATACCCCTACCTAGTCACTACTCCCATATATGTTTTGGCTTCCCTAATTAGAATAAGTAAACTCCTCGAGGACAGATATGATCTTGTTTTTATATTTGTGCCCCCAGTGCTTAGGACAATACCAGGTAAATAGTAAGGTCTTAATTTTTTTTTCATTCATTGACTTATTCATCCTATGATTTATTGAAACATATAGAGAATGCAAGATTCCACTGTGCTTATTTTTTTCTTATGAAAAGCATTTGATTTGATAGAGCAAAATACCACCTTTATATGTTGTTCTTCATCAAGGTGTGTCTCAAGAATGTTTGGCATAGCCATTCACACAGGAAAAACCAAGTGTTTAAATAAGTTTATTGCTCAGTTTATGAGATATAGCTGGAAACTATAACCTATAGTATGTGTGTGTTTATTGGGGGTAGGGGACAAAGGGAGGGAGGAAGCCAAACAAAGAAATGACAAATTGGGCTTAAAATTAAACAGGAAGTGGAAAGTAGACTGCAGTGACCCCAAGCTTTTATTAGAAACAGAAGCCCACCCTTTTTTTTTTTCAACAGTATCATATGTAATTGAAAGTACTCATCGCACAGGGCAATAGAGAGGCACTTGGTGGTACAAACAAGCTGAAATATATAACAAAATAGGAACTTCAAAGAATGGCTATAACAAAAGATACCAGGAAAATTATATTATTGAAAAAAGAAAATGGACTGGTAACATGGTAGGGATGAAGTATAGATAGCAAGTAGACAGTCTGAATGGTCCACTAGTACCATTGTAATGTCAGAAATAAACTAATAAGAGATAAAGCCTGTTGAATGGACTTCCTATGATCCTATGGTTCCCCTATATGAAGAAAATGGGAACAAAAGTGATAGAAGATTGGCATGGATGGTTTGTAATCCCTATAGTTTGAAGTACCATCCTAATTGTTGAGATCACAAATCCATTTGAGCATGTGTGTATTTGTTATGTGATTCTCAAAGCCTGAAGCTGGAGCATAGAAGACCTTGATCAACAGAGTAATCTGTAGATAACTTTGAAGCCATTGAAGGCTTTTGAGCAGGTTAATTGTGTCTTTCTTGTGCATTAAGAATATTACTCTGCCCATCATATGAAAAATATATTGTGTAGAGACTGCAAGCAAGTAAATGACTTCTTTGTGGACAGACTTCAAACCAATTAGGTTACTATAATAGTCCAGGAGAGATATAATGAGAGCCTGAATTAAGATAGCAACAGCTAAGGACAATTTCAAAGGTTCATTTCTCTCTTCAGAATTCTTTACTTTGTTGGTTCCTGTTGACAGTGGTTTGGTTTGGTTTCCCACTTTTGTCCGTACTTTCTTTTGTATCATGATGTGACTGATCTTCATCGTGGACTCGGTTGATCCATGAACTATTTGATTTCCCCTCACCAGCCATCACTGCAATGTCTCTGATGTCCATTAAAATGTGCTCTCTAAGACAACTCCTTGGAATAATATCCATTCTTAAAATGTAATTAAAAACAGCAAAAGGAAGCAGTGAAAAATGTATAGTCAATTCTTATCATTCACAGTAGTTATGTTCTATAAAGTTGCTACAAACACTGAATTAGTTAATAGTAAACTATCGCTCCTAGAGGAAATACAAGGCTCGGTTCCTGTGAATCTCTGGTCATATTTACATTAGCACTTTCCAGGGCATCCACACATATATATGGGTGGCAGATTTCTTCTTCCTTTTCCTAGGTGTACATATTGTTGATTCATTAACATTGAATTCACTGCCAACAGTACTGTAACTGATACCTGAATGAAGCTTATCTAACAAACATTTTCTCTATAAGGCATATCAGTCTTCTTGTGTTTAGTACTATGCTTGGGGACCACGGTGATTTCACCAACAAAAATGCAAAAAAAAAAAAAAATGGCAATAAATAGACTGTGAAAAAGGCATTTGTTACAGCAGGGCTGTCTAACCTTAGGTTTTTTATTGAAACGACAGACAATGTTTTGATTTGCCGTTTTAGTGAGGGCTCTTTGGTAGCTGGGCTTTGTTTACTAAAGCATTTATGTAAATTTCTATGCTTGTAGGTGGGCCACATAAATCCCACTCCAGGCCACATGCAGCCCAAGGGCAGCATTTTGGAGAGCCTTGGTTTACAGTATGAGAGCTGAAACAAGAAAGCAGTTTCCCCACTTTGCACATGTTTGTGAGTAACTACAAAAGCACCACTAGTATTAATTTAGCGTTACAGATGAATTTTAACCAGTAGGTGAATTCACAAATACAGAATTCACAAATAATCAGGATCTACTATATATGCCCAAAAAACTAGTATTTAGCTGACAGAGAACTAAAGGTGGGCAAAACATCTCAATCCTGTTAAATCTAGTCAAAGTAAAGCATTCTGAATTAACCTAGTGCCAGTAGAAGTACATTGCTGTCACAAAATAAAACAGATATAAATTATTGATTGTCCCAACTAATTTGCACACCACTGTATCTCTTAGGCACCATGCTGAGCACTAGGGATACAGAAATTGTAAAGAAGTAGTCTCTGCCTTCAAGAAGCCTGCATTCTATCAGGAGAGAGAACATTTATATAAATGTGTTTGTGTATATACATATATATGTTATATGTAATATGTATACATATTGTGTATATATGTATAGCATTGTATGTAAATATAAGTATATACATATATTCACATAAATATATAAACATTTATTTATGTGTACTTCATCCCTGTGTGCTTCTGTCATTAGGTTAACTCAGAATACTTGACCTTGACTAGATGAGTGTATGTATGTGAGGTGGGGGTGGGTATGTGTATGAACAAAAGAAATACAAGTTATTGATTGGAAAGACTAATAGGTTGGACGATTTTGTGTAAGAAATAATTTTTGAGCTGAGCATTGAAGGTAATTAATAGTTCTAAGAAATGGAAATGGGGATAAAGCACCTTCCAGGTATGCAGAACAGACTGTGCGAAAGTATAGCAATGGAATGTAGTGGTTGAAGGACAGCAAGAAGACCACCTTGATTATACTATATGGTGGGTGAAAGAGTAATTTTTAGTGAACCTAGAAAATCAAGTTGGAGCCAGGTTGGAAAAGGCTAAAGACCAGAGAGAAGTTTATAGTTGATTCCAGAAGTAATAGAAATATGGTAACTGAATGGACAGAGGAATGACATATTTAGACTCTTGCTTTAAGAAAATCATTGTGGCAGGTGTCTGGAGGATGAATTGGAGCTATTTTAGGCAGGGAGACCAATTAGGAGACTACTATACTGGTATGAGAAATATGCTATAAGGGCCTAAACTAGAGTTCTCATTACGGATGTAGAGAAAAGGAGACAAATGAGAAATGGTATTGTGATAAAATGGACAAAACTTGGCAGTTGTTTGGGTATGTAGGATGAAAGAATGAGAAGTAAGGGATGACTTTAAAGTTGTGAACCTAGATTGGGAAGTTAGGAAGAAAGGTGGATTTGGGGGAAATCAATGAGTTATGTTTTGGACCTCTTGGGTATGAGGCGCCTATGGGATTCAAGTTGCAAATATTTCATTAGGTACTTGGCAATGTCAGCCTGGAATTCAAAGGACTGAGTAGCACTGGATGTATACAATAGATCTGAAGATTTTCTGTATATGGATAATAATTAAGTCCATGGGAATGAATGATGTCTCCCAAAGAGAGAAAAAAGGACTCAAAAAAGAATATTGGGGTAGACCCACAATTCAGGTTTACAAAGCAGGAAATAATGAAGAGTGTGGCTAGGTGCTGAAGTCATTTGAGAAGTCTAAGAGGAGTTATGAGATTGTCAATAGACTTTCAAGAAGACTAAATAGAAAGTAGTATAAATGGATTATATTCCCATAGGACATGTGTACAGATTACATTTTCCCAGAGAAATAGTATTATCAAGCATGTTTGTGTTCTAAGCCCTGCCCACAATAATTTATTTAGCAAACAATACAAAATGAATTCTGAGTTCTCATTAGAAATACATAGCTTATGGTAGTACCATTGAGAACAAGATCCCTGTCCCACCCCCTTTCTACATACTTACATACATACATACATACATACACATACATATATACTCTGGAAGGTTTTGAATGGTCTTGTTATCAGGATCATACATTAGACTGGGAAGGCAGGAAGTATTCTAGTGGTTTATTCTTAGTGGTCAAACTCAAATAGAAAGGTATCATTGCTGCCACATATTGACTTAGAAAACCACAAATTAACATCTGTGTTATATTGTATTTTTATCTATTTTGTTAAATATTTCTCAATTATATTTTAACCTGGTTCAGGCTTCACTAGGGAGTTTTCAAAGGAGTCTGATTAGAAGAGATGAGATAATAACTCTGACAAGATGGTGGCCAGGGCCTCAGTTAGTGGTAGCTTGATGGGTAGCAGGAGGCATGGTTTTAAAGAGCACCTGCAGATACCATGGGGAGTAATAGCTGCAACATCTATACCTTGAGCAGCCTCTTTAAAACTTTTATGTAATGGTCAATTTTGATACCACGGAATAGAGAATTGATTTGAATGTGTTAAATAAAAATGTAACAGAGAAGGTAGAAGAAAAGGAGATTGTGCAAATAAAAATAATAAAATTTAGACTTGGGAAATGAGAGAGGAAGTCAAAGAGGATTTGAAGGTTTTGAGCCTAAGTGACCAGAAAGATGAGAATACCATTGTGGAAATAAAGAACTACCAGGAAGAGCAGGTTTGGAAGGGAAGATTTGAATTGTTATGACAAAGTAGCATTTAAGATGTATTTTAAGACCTTGCCTACAGTTAGAATGCTCTTAGAATGTGAAGTTATTCTTCATCAGTCCCTTGACCACAATCGAGCACCAGTTATTATTGTACAGTGGTTTGGTTTAGTTTTACTTGCAGTTTTTTCTCTCGAAAGTAAATTGCAGATAAATAAATATTTCCAGTTGAAGGATTATAGCATTAAGGCAGAATTCATGACTTCAAAGAAAATCTTGAGCATACCTGAATGGTTTGGAATCACAGAATATAAGGAATTCTCTAAGTAGAAGGCAGAGGAATTAAAGCATTTATTCAAGCTCCAAAGTAGCAGACCCGTGGACCAGTGTCCCCAATTCGATATAGTGACCAAAATCTTCCAGATCCAATAAGCCTGCCTCACAATAGTAACCAGGAGATTACAGAAAAATATTATGGCAGTAAGCCAAACCGTACTTGTGCTTCCCCCAATGCTAAGGCCCTCCTGTAAGAAGATTACCCACTGGTCTCAAGCCCTTGCTCAGTACTCTCTGGTCTGCATCCTCTAGGAAGCTGGTTCTCTGGTCAGTCCTGCTCTCAGTAGTGCCTTCTGCTGGTTCTGCTTCTGCTGCTCCTCCTCCTGCTTCCACCATGTCTGCCTCTCTAAACTCTGTTCTCTCTTTTTATAGAGTCCTTAGCCATCATCCAGCAGACTAGAACATCATCTGAGTGACCAGAACTTAGGCGCCTACTATTGACTCTGGTCTTAGCAACTGCCCTTAGGACCCTGGGAGCTTCATGCCCACATTGGCTTAGCACCTAATAGCTAGGGGTTTGAGGCCTACTTAGGAGCTAACATCTAATCAGACCTCCCTTCATTGGCCCCACCTGGAGCCCAACCTGAAGCCTATTCAAATTGGGGAGGTGGGGGAGGATCTTCTCACTTACTGATTGCCTTTACAAAGATCCCATTAGATTCATTCCAATTAATCAGGGTATTACTCTAGCAGTTTTGATGAACTTCCTTACCGTTCTACCATTATTTGCATATTTTTTAGCTAATTTATGATTCTGACCTAGGTCTGAGGAAGAACAAGTTGACATGTTTTTAAAAAGAAATTACATTGATTTATTAATTTAACAAATAATTATTAAGTGCCTATATTATGCAAGGCAGTGTATGAGATATGTAATAAGGTAACAGTTCTACCTTTATATTACTTACAGTGTGGTATACAAAATCCCCTCTGAAAATGTACAAGGATAAATTGGACAGTAGGGTTCATATTGGTATATAAGACTAGAAATTTAGATTAGGATGCAATCATGGAAGACCTCAAACATTAAATTTTCTTCTGGTCACGGTGATGAAGTTATGAAGAATTTTAAACAAGAGACTGATATGATCACAGTAATGCTTTAGGAAAGTTATCCTAATCTGTTAACACAGCATCAGATAGTGGAGAACTGGATATTTAAGAAACTATAGCAGTAGTCTCAATGAAAAACATGAGTAGATTTTCTTTGATACCAAAAGCTTTCCTAAATTCACTGTGCAAATTAATACAAACTATATGCCATGATATTTTGAGGGTTCTGAAACTTCCTCAAGAGTATTTCATTAAATTTCATACAAGTTCTAAATTCCAAAGTTAATCTAAACTTTCATGTTATTCTCATGTGGTTTGGAACATTAATATTCCTAGGCAGTTTGATTTTAGATAATATTCTAATGGTCATATAAAATATGTATATTTTGATAGAAATATAATTGTGCAGTATCAACTCTGGCTTTTTTTTAAAAAAAAAAGTAGAATAAAGAAATAAATTTAAGAGCATCTGAAATTTCACGTGGAGACTTTTTTCTCACCAGGTGGAGGTATAAAAATTTTATAACCCTACCCTTAGAAGCCCATGGCAGGAAAGCAAATATATCATTGGTGATGTTCTACTAAATACTCATTTTTCTTTGCACTATCAGCCTCCCGATCTCCCCTTGAAGATACTAAGAGTTTCTTATATAAAGGATCAAAAAATTAAAAAGATTATTAGCTTTGGGCTTATTCACTCTGTTCATTTCAAATTGACCAACTTTGCTTTCATTTCAAGATGTTAGAATAAAGATGTAATGAAAAAATAATCTTAAAGCTCAGAAGATTCTTGAAAATGTTTTTACTTCTAACTTGGCTGTGGTTTCATTAACATCCCAGTTACCTAGAAAGAAAAAAATTCAAGTGTTAAAAATAATTGTAGAACTTTTTGGCATTTGTAGATTCTTTTTACCGATGAGGAAACTTAGGTCCCCAGAGGTGAGGGGAATTGCCCAAAATCACATAGTTTGGTGGCAAAGCCAGGACAAGATTCCAGGTTTCCAGAGTCTCACTCTTACATACATGAGCATGTCTCCTTATCATAAGGGAGGTCCTTAGAAATCATCTAGTATGATTTACTTTATAAATGATGAAACTGAGACCCAGAAAAGTTCAATGACTTGCCCACAGTCCCAGGGATGAGTAGAAAGAGATTATGAACCCAGGTTTGTGTGCAGTAGGCTGTGCTACTATTTTTACTTTCCTCTCATAAGGGAAAAATAAAGTGGCTTTACCCATAATCATTATTTATATATTTTATAGCTAACATGGTTATATATCTTCAGTTTTCTCAACTTTCATCCAAAGTTGAAATCAGCCAATAATTTCCTAGATAAGCTAAAGAAAATGTATAATTATCCATACTGATTATTTTAATATCCTATTGACCTAGTTTTATAGTTAATATATATAATTTATTTTAATATAATCATTTTCCTGTACACTTTAATGCAAAAGTTTACTTTTCTGTCAGATCTAATAAGTAGCTTTTTTTTAAAAAAAAATAGGTTTCTTTAATGCTTCCTTATGCTTTTTAACAATCTTGAAGGACATTTATTTGTAATTTTTATGTTGCCGATTTATCATTAAAACTGATTGTCACAAGAAGCATCTTAGAATATCATTGATAGCTTAATCTTAATCTTTTGCTTTCCATAAGTATGTCTTAGATTGTTCTACTTAACAGCGTTATTCAAGAAGGATCTGACATTTTATAATTTCCTTTAAATTTAATTTTTCAGTTCAAATACTAATTATTACAAAAATGAGACTGGGTTAAATTGTGCAGCCTAGTAAGTTATGATATTAGAATGATTAACTTACAAAATAAGTGAGTTTATTTAGTCTTTCAGAATTGCATATTTAATTTTTGATTTTTAAATCTCAAGTAAAGCTGTGATAAAGCAAATAAATGTTTCCCTTTTTTTCTTTTTTTCCTCCAGCTCAACTGAAAAGTCGTTTCCTTGGAGATCAGCAGGTACAATCTTTTATGTGAAAAAAATTTTCTTATACTTTACACACACACAAAAAGCAATTTAGTTTCATTGTGCTCTGTTATCATTTACTGCTTTTTAAAAAAAAGTAAATTGAACATATATTTTAATAGTAAAAATCTTGAGCTTTTTCAAGCTTCTTGAAAGAAATGGATTTTGTCCATACCTTGATAAGGATAGTCACACCTCACCTGTTTTAATATGTTCATTTCTAATAGTTTCTTGGTATCTGCAGATTTTATTTTCACAATATTTTTAAAACTGGAGCTTTGATGTCCTTGTGCTGTAGAACTCCAATGAAGAACTTCTTCCAATGCACATAGGAATCTGCTAATCTCCTAATGAGCTCCTAATAATGTCAGAGCTCCCTGGGGGCACCTGAACATGGAATGACCCCCTCTGCCCAGGGTTCACATTGCCAACTTGGCAAAGGTAGTTCTTGAGCCAAGATTTTCTTCTTGGTAGGCCAGCTCTCTATCTACTATGATATACTACCTCTCATTTTCCACAATCTTGATTTTAAAATTTACTTCTTAGGGGCAGCTAGGTGGAGCAGCGAGTAGAGCACTGGCCCTGGACTCAGGAGGACCTGAGTTCAAATCCAACCTCAGACACTTAACACACTTGCTAGCTGTGTGACCTTGGGCAGGTCTCTTAACCCCAATTGCCCTGTCTTCCCCCTCCAATCCAGATTATAAAATTGCTTTGTAAGCATTTCTCCATTTACTAGAGTTTTGAATATATGTTGCTTTTTTTTTTTCTGTAGCTACACTTTCAAGTTATCGAAGGAAGGATACACTTTTAAATTTAGTTAAATAAAATAAGAATACCTAATACCTGATATCAAATGCAATTTAATCCCAGTACCCTAAATTTTGACTATTAGTCTTATTCGGTCTTCATATCAATTGAAATCAGTAAGTGTTCTAGGCACTATGAAGAATACAAAGAATATCATGATCCCTGCCTCAGTAATTAGTCCGTGTCATGATTGGAATTGAATGAGAGTTAAATGTGTCACAAGGCAGTATATGATTATAGAAAATTAATTACTTAGCCAATAATTGCTATATTTATTCAATCAGTCATTTCCCCTTGTGCCAGGCAGAAAGATAGTGCATCAGACCATAGTGATTAGGGAAGATTTAAAGAAGCTATTCTCCAGAGTTCACTTCTCTCTCCTCCATAGTTTAGAAGATCTCTGTCCTCATTCATTCTTTTTTCTCCTTTTAAGCTGGAGAGACTGAGGTGGACCTTTTTCCTTGCCAGAACTTATTCTTTTTTATGGCCTCTATCCCTTCATCTCATTTCTCCTCTGGGACTTTCTTCTACTCTTCATTCCTTCACTTGGTTGCTTATCTTTAACGTCCTTACTCTCCCCTGACTTCTCTTCTTCCTTCAAAGATTTGTAAATCTCCCCAAATGTTTTTTTTAAAAGAATATTGTCTCTGGAATCTGAAGGTTTTGATTTAAGTCATAAGGCATTAGCTATGTGACCTTGGGAAGTCACTTAAATTGTCTTGGACTTAGTTTCCTCATCTGTAAAAGGCAATTGGATTTGATCTCTCCCAACTCTAAATCAATACACAAGTTATTCTTCCCCTCCTCCTCCCATCATATTTGTGAAATTGATTCTTGGAGCCCTGGCTTTTAATTTTATGTTTACTTCTATTAAATTTCATCTTAATCGATTCACATGAGAGACCTCATCAAATACTCTGCTTGGTTCAAGTTATACTACGTCCCTAGCATTCCCCTGATCTGCAAGTCTAGTTACACAGTCGCAAGGAAATTAAATTAATCTGTCATGACTGTTAACTTTTAGAGTTCACTGCTTCCTTTGCTAAGTGCTAAGAAACCATCCCTTATTTTAAATAAAATATCTTAGAATTTTACCAGGAGTAAAAGTCAGGTTCTGTCTGGTTTTCGTTTTTTGGTTTTTTTATGGGGATGACATTTTCTTTTCTCTGGTCCTTTAGCACTTCTTCCCTTCTCCAAGATCTTTCAGGGTTGACCAGCAGTGAGTGGTTCCAAAGTCATCTGCCAGTTCTTTTCAGGGATCTAGACTGAGGTACAACCAGACCTGGTGTTTTGAATTCACTAATAAGAGTTAAATGCTGCCTGTTTATTTTCTCACATATCACTCCCTGATAACCTTTTTTTTTCCTATCCTTCTCACTCACTTTGGAAGAAAAAGCAGAAGCAAAGAAAGAATTAGGTAATTTTGGTCTGCACTGTGATTTCCCATGGTGTAGCTTTAGAAAAAATACAATTTTTGCTGTCCTTAATTTTAGCCAATTCTGGCCCTTGGTACCTTGACACAATTTTTCTAGGACCATGCCGCTCATTTGCATCCTTCTTATCGGATCCTAGATTTGAAGCCTTTTAGTGCTCTCCCTTCATTCTAGAAACAACAAAATTGAAACTTAGGGAAAACTCAGGTTTTCCTGGCTCTGTGATCAGCTATCCATACACTTTGCCATGCTTTTTCTTTATTTGTAAAACCAGACAAAATAATAAAATTCTTTTGGTGACAAAAAGATCTTGAATTAAAATTCATATTTTCTAAATGTCTTTGCTATTAAATTTTAATAGTTATAATCACTATATATTTCTGTTGTGCGTACAAATATAGAGACACATGGTTTCCTGTCTCTGGTTCACTACCTCCCAGCCTAAGTCCAGATATATACCAAGTTTAAAGACTGAAAGAATAATCCAAAGCGACCTTTCTTTTTTCTTCCTTCCATATTGAAGTAATTTATGACATAGGAAAGTATGTATGTGTAATAAGTCATGAACTTAAATGAAAATATTTTATGCCCCACCAGACTTGTATAGGATTTATAAGAAATACAATAAATATGTTTTGCCAAATGCTCATAAGTAGAATATTAGATCAACAATCATGTATTGAAAATTCTTATTGAGAAATATGGTACAAGTTTAATCATAGGTTGATAATCTATTTGAGAATTGAGAAATTGAGAGACCTAGATTTCATCAAAATATATCAACATAAATTTTTTCTTTCTTCTTCCTATTTATTTTTAGCTGCTTTTAATGAATTGCTACTTTGCAGAGGTAACTGTACGCATGTGTGTGTATGTACACAGTACACAAATACATATACAAATGTCTATGTATGCACACACGCATGCATACATACATGAAGGGAATGGCAAACCACTCTAGTATCTTTCCCAGGAAAACGCTCAGTGGGATCACAAAGAGTCAGACACAACTAAAACAACTGAATAACAACACACACACACACACACACACACACACACACACACACACTTATGTCACATTTATCAAATTTTTATGGGAGGTTTTTGAGACTTTGGGTAATTTCATAACGTATCTGAACCTCATCATCATATGGCCAGTATTCATATAGCACTTACAACGTGCCAGGCACAGCACTAAATGCTTTACAAATAAACAGGCAAATTGAGGTTAAGTGACTTGCTCAGGGTAGCATAGCTAGTACTTGTCTTATTAAAAGAACTTTGCAACTGATCATAGGATTATAGATTTTAGCTCTAAAAGGGACCTTTAAATCCAACCCCTCATATCACAGATGAGGAAACTAAGCCATGGAGACATTAAACACTAAAAGGCAACCCAGTCCTCTCTCACACTCTTATAGTCATATCTACCTTATTGTCTGTTTTCTGTTGTACATCCAAGGTATACATCCTAATGCAGAGGTTGTGTAGGTTGTCCGTCCTTATGGTGTTCCTTTATGGAGAGTTGGACAAAACTCTTATGAATGATTGATATATATGTATGTATGTATGTATGTGTGTGTGTATATATATATATAAAATATGTAAGATTTTATATTATATAGAATATCTTATTTTAATATATTTACTAATATTTTATATATAACTCTTCAGTGTTGTGAGACTTGATGTGATCAGATTTACCATGCTAAGTAGTGAAGATACAAATACAAATAAAAACAAATATAGTCTCTTCCCTTGAGGAGTTTACAGTCTAATGGAGGAAGACATCACACAAAAGGAAGCAGGGCGGGGAGAAGGGTGTGATATGAAAATGGTACCAGACACAAGGGCACAATATCACTTTCCAAAAAAGTACAAAAGCAATTTGCCTGTAAATTTGCTTGTAAAAAGTGGATAAAAACTATGCTGAGCACTTCCTTAAACAGAGACCCAGGAGCCCCACGGCCCTACCCTCCAGTCAGAGAGGCAGAAGGTACTGAAGAGATGTAAATACTAGTCAGATTCAATCTTATAGGGTAATGAGAATCATCACAATGTCACTTGCAAATAGAAACATCTAGAAACCCACAACATCTGTCAGTAATCCCTCTTTTGATTTGAATTCTGTTGTGGACCACTGCATAGTAGTGATGGACATGTTTGGCAAGCACATATCTTGAGAATCAATCTTATTAACATTCTCAAAATTGTGTTGTCCTCAGGCAGGACTGCGAGCCTTTTAGTGATTCATGGGTTGGTATGCCCAACCAGTTCTCCACATGGCCTGTCTGCTATCAGAATAGCCTTCTAACCACGAAGTGACTCCATGCTGCGTGCAGCATTGTAACAAATCATCTGTAAAATGGAAGCAGTAATACCTATATGACAATCTCAAAGGTTATGAGACTCAAATGAGAAGTTTTTTAAGCATTGGAGTAGCATATAAATGGCAGTTATTATTTAATATAACATAGTTTAAAAAAAGATAAGATGTTGAAGATATTTCTATTCTCTCCTTCCTTCAAGACTCAACTCAAAGTGTCCTATCTGATGTTACCTCCAGTTTTACCCTCTGTATATCTTGTGTGTACATAGTGGTTAGCATATTGTCTTCTTCATTAGTCCAAACACCATGCATGCAAATTTTTTTTTTTTGCTTGAATACAGACAGTTCTTTGTCTCAAAAATGTGCAGCAGGTAGAACAAATACTTCATAGGCTCACAATTATGTGACTTTAGACCCTTTGCATTTGAACCTACTTCATTTCTCAATCGCTGTGTCACTTCAGTGTTTTTTTACAATTTGAAGGGTCAGCATCTTACTTTTAAAGCCCTAGCTAATGTTGGAATGGGACAAAATGGCATAGCAAAAAGGGAAAAAAAATGGCATAATGGAAGGTCTTCTTCACTTGGAGTCTGGAGAGAACTGAGTTTGATTCTCAGTTGCTAACCCTTATAGCCATATGATCCTAAGCATGCCCAGCCTCAGTTTTCTATTTTTTTCTTTTCTCAGAAAATGTTATTACTAGTATCTTTTGTTTTCATATTACCTCAACTTACAACTATGTCACCACCCACCCACCCAGAGACCCACCTTCTGTTAGCAATAAATTTTAAAAGGAGAAAAAAACTTAGCAAAATCTACCATCCATGTAGCATCCAAATCAGACAGCATATTTGATGCTCTCCACCCATAGTCCCTTTCCTCTGCAATTTACACATTATTATAAACCTTTCTATTAGCATAATTGCCCCTTATATTCCTTTTTAAGATTTGCATTTTTTATTATGAACTTAGCAAATGTGTTTAAGCATGAATATCTCCATATACAAAGGACAGAAACATATAAGAAAATATGAATCTATAAGATGTAGCTTTTTAAAGTATATATTAAATTTAACATAGTAATATCAATACTACTACCCCCCACATCTTTGACTCCTTCCAAACTTATTTTTATTTTCTGTATATTTAAAAAAATTTCCTTGGCACTCTTTTCTTCTCCTACTCCTTCCCCATCACTCCTCCACGTATTGATTGTCTGAAGATGCATGTCTGATTTTCCTGTCTTTTCAAGGGACTAATTCCTTTGGTTAAATATAACTATAGATATGGTACTTAAACTACTTAATTCATTTGAACTTAATCTTTCTCTCTTCAGGCATCTTAATCCAGGAATACACATTCAGTTTATTATAATATACTTGGGTTTCATGAGATGATGGCACACAAAGCTAAGTGCTCTTTTTAAGCTATGGAGAGGTCCTTTAATGCTAACACAGTACTGTCTGTTATTGCCCAATGGTGATTGGTAAATTAGTAGGTGATGTCTACATTTATCTCTCAGTTCTCAACTTAACGATATGTCTCTTTATATAATGGATGTTCATATTAACTATGTCATCTTAAAAAAAGGTCTTTTTTAGCACATAAATTCTCTAATCAGAGTCTGTTAGTATATCAGCATGGTATTTATTAAGCCTGGCAAAGTTTTAGTTATTCACCAATTCCCAGAAGTTTAGCCATAACACGGTAGAAGAAATGTAAACCTTTTCTCAACAACAGCATCAGGGATAAGATGGCAGCGATAAGAATGTTATAATTTGCTCAGTGTTAAGTCAGTTCTTCAGTTGTTTCTTTATAATTCTGTTAAATGAATCCCTGTTAAACAAAGGATGCCTAGAATCACAGTTTCTGTTAACTTTTTAAAATTTATCTATTAATTTATTTTTACTTTTCACCATTCAGTTTTATAAAATTTTAAGTTTTAAATTATCTCCCCCTTTCTCCCCCCCGCCCAAGACAGCACGCAATCTCATATTGGCCATACATGTACAATCATATTAAACATTTCTACCTTAGACATGTTTTAAGAAGAATTAGAACCAAAGGGAAAAACCATGAGAAAGAAACCTCCCCCTTCCCCCCCAAAAAAGGGAAAAATAATATGCTTTGATCTACATTCAGACTCCATAGTTCTTTCCCTGGATATGCATAGCATTTTCCATCATGATTCTTTTGGGGATTATCTTAGATTGTAGCATTGCTGAAAAGAGCTAAGTCTATCAAAGTTGGTCATCATACAGTGTTGCTGTTACTTTGTACAGTGTTTTCCTGGTTCTGCTCACTTCACTCACCATCAGTTCATGTAAGAGTTTGCAGGTTTTTCTGAAATCTGCCTGCTCATCATTTTTTATAGAACAATAGTATTCCGTTACATTCCTATACCACAACTTGTTCAGTGTTAACTTTTAAATAGTGTCATTGTCCTATAAATCCTTGATCCATATGCATGGAGAAACACCAAATATAAATGTTCATATTCTATTTTAATAATACTACTTCTAAGAGTAAAGTATATCCTGAGTTCATCGCCATGAAAATGTTCATTTGATAAACACATTGGAATATGACAAATAATATTTGTGTAAGAATTAAATCCATTTTACAGTGACATTTTATTATGTCTGTAAAAAATTGGTATTTAAAATTTGTTTTGCTTTTTAATGATTTGTAGAAAGAAATTTGCACATTGTAAGTAGTTATCTTTCTAAACTAGGTGGGTTGTTAGTAACCTTCAAATAAGATAGTGCCATAGGTCTGAACTGTGTCTGTTAGTTAGCAGCAAAGTTATCAATACTGGCACATTTGAGCATTTCCCTGTTGTCACACACTATTATAATATGAGAGGTAAAAACCAAATATTTCTATAGATGACTTTGGAAACAACGTTACAAGGCAATATATGTGGTAATCTCCTTACTGATTTGCTTGGTGATTTTGTACACAATATAGCCTTTCCTCTTTGTCTTATACTGTATAAACAGAAAGATATATGAAGATTTAGAAGCGTTATTACGATTTCAAATTATTTAGTGAGGCCTTGGCTATTTCTGTAATAGCATTTTCACTCACATTTGTATATTTTAAGGTAATAGTTTCAAAATGAGTCATAATGCTCATTCATTTCACATTTATTCTGCCTTTTACCATCTGCTGTAGGAAGAAAAGCCTTCTACTTTTTCTACTTACCTACTTCAAGCTTAGAAGAAACTCAAGAAGACCGAAATATACTTCTGGTAGTTCTTTCTTAATTGGACACAGATATTGAACTTCAGAGTATAGTGCCAAATTCGTATTCTTGCTCAAACAGTTTTCTGATGGGCAATTTGACAAATTGAAATATCCCAAAATAATATGATTATAATTATGTATTTCAAATGTGCCAAAAATATTCTAAAATACCATATTGTTACTCAGTACACTATTTCAAGGACCAGTGTTCACATAACCTGACATTTTCTCTTCCTGCTTATAAAAATGTATTTCCTGTATTGATGATATTTCATTTCAAAGTTCCTATCATGAACTTTTGATATCACAATTAGTCATGTAATTTTGAACCCTTTTCTCTATGTTCTCCATTTTTTTTTAGACCCTGAACAAGTGACAGACTTAATAGTCTCTTAGCTCAACTTCAATAGTTTTCTGTGCCATTCAGCAAGAGGAACACCAACTCTCTTTATAAGATAGTCATCTGAAAGTGACATGCGAAATTAATTAGTTATAAAATTTACCATATTAGAACAAATTTTCATTTAACAGAAATTGGGAAATGGAATGCTCTCCTTTGATGAGGAAAGGTCAGTTTGTTCCCTTCCTGTCTTTCCCTCTCTCTGCCAACTCCCTCTAATCCCCATTCTGTTTGCCTCACTTGCTCCCCCTTTCTCCAAATGCGTATGCATGCATTCACATATAGATAATATGCAAGAATATGAACACACTTAATACTAATGCTATGCTGAAGATAATTTAATCTTTAATTCAGAAGGCAGTTAAGGATTTTATAGTCCTTACTGGAAGTATCAGTTATTACTGTATTGGATTATAGATTTGGAAAGGAAAATTTGGAAAAAGAAATTTGATTGACTCTGCGCAAACACTAGAATTTCCTTAAAGTTGCTTCTCTAGCTTTCCCAAAATTCTCATTTGCATAAAGTACAAATATACTTAAAATTGTTTAGGTGTTTAGGCTCTCAGTTATTTTGATCCTGAATAAGAGATCCATTACTGTATTTGTATTTAGCTCTTGTCCTAGATGTTGTTTTCTGTAGTCTCTTTCATTTACATTTTAAAGATGTTAAAAATAGAAATCATCAATAGAAATGATACAGTACTTTTTACCACTGTGTGTGTGCGTGTGCACATGTGTGTATGAATTGTGTTGGTGTTTTTAATAAAGGTTAGGAATACATAGTCACACATTGTTCACCTTGTTCTTGTTCTGCTTAAGGTGGTTTATCAGTATGTTTCCTAGAAATAAGTTCCGTTAAGATTTAAAATGGGAGAGTAGTTTGTCAACTGAGTGGTAGGGCACCTTGTTATGTGAAAGGAATATGAGAATGGGTGTGTGTGTGTGTATTAATGGTTTTCCAACATATGTCTATCCCCTTTTCACATATGTGTGGATATGCATATATATATATATTACTATGTGAATGCTTGTGATAAGAAAGAAAATATGGCAACATACACAAAGAGTAATAGCTTCTGATTTCCATAGTAATTTTTTTCCCAGATTCTGACACATTACGCCACCTGGTGTTCTCAATCTAAAAATATTTATCAGTTTAAAGTGAGGGAATAAGTGTATATGTATAACTACCATCTATATAGCAGACCAAATTTTAAACTAAATCAGTTTTTCTTTTTTAAAAAAAACATCCTACTTCGTTTGAAGTCAAGTGCTACTATGATAGTATTACTTAGCATTTTTAATTACTTAGCATTATTAAATAATTCTTATTATTTCATGACTGCTATTTCAACATTGTTTTCAATGTAGGAGTAAAATAGGGCTTATCCACATGTCCAATTTTGTGCTATCTTCTGTGCATTTATGCTTTGATGCAATCCGACTCAAATTCCCTGGGAAACTCTTTGTCAGATACTTTGCATTCATTCAGGCAGAAGTCCTTCAGAAAATCATTCAAGAATTGCTACATAAGGATGATTGAAGAATGAAAATACATATGAGAAAACATGCAAAAAAAAATAGGGTCACATTCTAGTTCTGTTCGCCAGGCGGAGATTGAGATCTAGCCAGCACCATAAAAACTACACAAAAATTATAATCTTTATTGAAATTTCATATAGTAGGATTCAGGACTGTTGCTGTCAGTTCTGTGACTTAATAAATGTTAAATAAGTAGACAAGGAACCCTCCAAAAATGACATAAGAAATTTTAACAAAACATCCTGGATCCTAGTAGACAAAAGTTTAGAATGGAGCTCCCCAGGACAAACTCTAGATTTAGGATGCAAAAGGCCCATTATCCACCTAGTAGGTTTAAAAATTAGGCTTTCTACCCACAGAGCATTGAGTTGATAGACCAGCATTGCCAGTTACTTTGCTAAAAGTAGCGGACATTTTGTGATGGAAATAAGGAGTTCAGAGAATCATGTGAATACTTATATATGAATTGATGCAGAGTTAAGTAAATAAAACCAGGAAGAATGAGTACAACAGTATAATATTTGTGTTAATGGGTTGGGGAGAAACTAAATTGAATCCTAACTGTTAGATTCAAAGAATCTGAAAACTCATAGTTTTCTATGTCAAGGATTGCAGCATAATCAGTCAGGGAATACAAACTAATCCTAACATTAAACGATTGCGAATTAGCAAAATAAATTTGCAGTTAAAATACTGTGTAAATGATTTTTGGATTAGTCATGCCTCTGTACCTCCTATTTTAATGTAGTTAATTGAGAGATCACTGCAGCAATGACCTTAATGAGATATTTGCACTATTGGCAGAAGCATTAAATTTTTTTTCAATTAAAGATTATGGTTTCTCTTGACAGGCATTCTAATTGAACTTTTTGCCCCATTCTCTTTTGGTTAAAACTTGTCATATTTTTACTACTGCTATTGTTGTATTTAAGGCTTGTAAATTCATCTTATCAAAAACCATGTTATTTCACCATTATATTGTATAGACAATTGCCACTCAGGAAGCTTACAGTTTTCAGAAGACAAAATTATCAACATTAGTTGACATAGATACCCATAAATACAAAGTAATGGAGCATTCCATGGGGAAAAGATGCTGTTTTCATGAATTATCCTTCAGAACTTATGCCCATTTATTAGGGTTTAGGGAAAAGCAACTGGACTGAAAATATTGGCAGAAAGAAGGGATAGGATAGCTTTGTTCAAAGTTAGAAGAGGGAATTATTATGTGGGTAAAGATTTCCTTTTTGGCCTGGTTTTTTGGCTGAATGATGAAAATAATTGTGTGCACAGTTTTCACCTTTATGACTTTCTCCCTATAACTAGATTGTAAGCAGGAAAGGGGAGAATATTTTTTTTCCTCAGCCAAAGAAAAATAAAGTTTATTAAAGATGAGTCATAATGGGTGGTCTTAGAGAGCCTGAGCATTTGTGACACTATTGCCAGGGGGCCAGATTGAATCTAAGCTGAGCTAGATTGAATCTGAGCACCTTCATGGAGGCAAGATGGAGCTTATATACAGAAAGATTGTGGGAGGGATTGAGGAATGATAAAGTAGTCTGGAGTGACTAGACAAAGGTTTTAGGGAGGGTCTTGAGGAGGACCCTAAGGAGGATCTTGAAGGGACTCGAGTGACTAGAGGTCAAGACTCCAGGAACCAAGAGAATGGGATTTTGATGGAATCAAGGGTGGGAAGCAGCTGGACAATAGAGGGCTAGGCTAGATAGAGGTTTGGGCTTGGCACTAAGGAAAGGCTTATGGCCTCAGGCGAAGTCAAGATCAAGTGGAAAGATTCAAGGAGAGTTCAAGGGGGCTCCCAGAGACTGTACCCCATCAGGTTCAAGGGGGTTCCAAAAGACTGTACCCCATCATTCACCCCTCAAACAAATGAGATCAAAATTCCTTTTGGGAAGGGGGCAAAGGTCTCAGCTTCTGAAACTGCTTCCTGCTGGCAAGGAGTGTAGAGCTCTCCCTGCCTCGATAGGTCCCGTTCAAGGAGTACATAGAATAAGGAGTACAAGGAGCAGTCATCTGGAAGTTGATGGCTTGGAGCCTGGAAGAGACAAACCTTCAGCCTTGATTTTGCCCAGGGCTCAGTGAGAGAGGTAGAGAAAGTGGGAGCACTGCCAAGCCCCAGGCTTTCCCCTCCTTCCAAGTCTTGAGAAGACTAGAGGACAGGGTACTAAGAAGTGGCTCTACCACTTTTCCAACCTTGGAGACAATCCTTCCTCCAATGTCCCTCCTGGTCACATGTTGGGCAGGGTCCTGAAGGTGTCAGTCCTGGGAGCTTCCTCCAGGGTGCACCCTCAAAGGGCACTCCTTAGACCGGTGACCCTCCTTGTGGCATCGAAAACAGGTTTCCACACTGCCCAAGTTGCCCTGGAGGGGTGCTTCTTGGGTCTTTGCCTGGCCAGCAGGCAAGAATTGAGCATGTTCTCTGGCATCCGTCTGTCCTTGTCTTCCATGCTTTGGAAGGTATGCCCAGGTCCATGGCCTCCAACATAATCCCTGGACTGTGAACCTGAGAGTGTCAGGCTAAGTATGAGACAGCCTCGTAGCTGTCTGACCTAGGAAGGCCTGACCGGGAAGTCAGGCCCAAAAAGCACCTCCAAAGTACTTGGAGGGCAAGAAGGGGATAGGGAGAAAGGGAGGCTTACATACCTTCCAGTCTTGGCTGGAGAAGAACTTGAAATTAGCAGTATTGGTGGTGTCAGGGAACCAAAAATGAGGTTAACCAAAATGATGAGGTTAACCAAAATGATGAGGTTAGGGAACCATATGTTTCAGGGGTGCTTGAGACCCCAAAATACTGACACGCTGAGTCCTGCCAAATGAATTCAACTCAAGCCTTCTCAGCCAAAGAAAAACAAAGTTTATTAAAGATGAACCGTAATGGGTAGACTTTTAGAGAGCCTGAGCATTTGTGACGCTATTGCCAGTGGGCCAGATTGAACCTAAGCTGAGCTAGATTGAATCTGAGCGAAAGGTGAGAATAATTCATAGGAGTCATTGAGGACCTTATGATTTGCCACTGAATATAAGTAGAGAGTTACTTTAGGACTTCAAATAGGGATCCAGAAAATTATTTTAGCACCAACATATAGGGAAAATTAAATGAAGGAAAAGTTTATTGTTGAAGTTGTCAAGGAGCTTATGGTAAAAGAAAAGGAGGAATTAGATGAAATTTTTGGTGGTAGTGGAGAAAACTGTATAGATTTACATTATAAGGATTTTTAAATGCCAGGATTTTCAGTTGCTTGCATTTGCAATTCCAAATTAATGAGCAAGTATTATATGGCAGCTAGGTGGCACAGGGGATAGAATGCTGAGCCTGGCATCAAGAAGACTCATCTTCCTAAGTTCAAATCCTCAGAATACTTCAAGCTCAGAATATTTACTAGCTGTATGACCCTGGGCAAGTCACTTAACCCTGTTTGCCTCAATTTCCTCATTTGTAACAGGAGCTAGAAAATGAAAAGACAGACCACTCCAGTGTCTCTGCCAAGAAAGCTCCAAATAGGGTCATGAAGAATTGGACATGACTGAAATGACTGAACAGCAAATTAATTAAATACTTGCTGTGCAGCAGGAACTGTGCTATGTACTCTGAGGATACAAACATGAAATAGTCCCTAATTTCAAAGACATTGTGTCAGGAGAGACGACATGTACACATAAATGTTGATTTCTTCTTTTTTAATGTGTTTATTTTGTCTCTCCTGATGTGATGTCTTTGAAGTTAGGGGCTATTTGATGATAGACAGGCAGACAAATACACACAATTTTTTAAATGAAGTTTGGGGGAGGGGGGGAACCAGGTAATACCTAATGGCAAAGTATTGTATAAGCTGAATGAAATTAGGGCTCCTATGACAAGCAAGTGAGGAAGGAATGTTCCAGGCATTGGGGACAGCATGTGCAAAGTTGTGTAGACTGGAAATGAGATGTCGTATGTCAGAATTATCTGTAAGATCAGTTTGGCTAAACTATAGAATGCATAAAGACGATTAATGTATTATAAGCCAAGAAAGATAGGCTGGAACTAAGCTGAAAAGGGTTTTAAATGCCAGGGGAGTGTGTATTTGACCCTAGAGGTAATAAGGAATGATTTTAGTTTATTTAACAGGAGAGGGACATGGACTGGACTTTGCTTTGGAAAGCTCTCTTTGTCATCTGCGTAGAGGACAGGAGAAAATTAAATCTAGGAAGCCAGTTTGGAGGCTATCATGGTAGTCTGGGTGAGAGGTAGTTTGTGAATGGGATAAAGGTCTAAACTAAGGTGGTGGCCTGTGAGTAGAAAGGAGTGGATATAAGAAACAATTGTTGAAATATAATTGATAAGACATGGTGGCAAGTGACTGGATTTATTGGGTGAGGGAAGAGGAGGAATAAATCTGGGATAAATCTGATTTTGCTAGCCTAAATGACTGGAAGGATGGTGGTGCCCTTAACAGAAATGGGAAAGCTTGGAAGAAGAAGGGTGGGTTTGGGGGGAAATATGATGAGTTCTACTTTGGACATGTTGAATTTAGGATGCCTATGGGACTTCTGATGTGAAATGTGCAATATTTTGTGGTGTGGGATTGGAAATCCAGAAAGACTGTAGAGCTACATGTTTAGAGAGTTATATGTTTTGGGATGATAATTGACCCATATGTGCTGATGAGGTCACCAAAAAAGAATGTAAAGCGAGAAGAGAAGAGGAACCTCAACAAATATTTGGGAAATACCCACAGTTAGAGAAATATGGATGATCATCCCACAAAGGTGATTCAGAAGGAGCAGGCAAGCAGGTAAGAAAAGCATCAAGAGCAGTGGTACAGATCGTAGAGTAAAGAGTATCCAAAAGATTAAGAATTTGGGAATGGAGGAGATTGTCTTATTGTTCATTTGGAGAATGGAGTTGTGCTGCTAAATTTAAGGCATTGGCCAGTTAAAAATTTGCAGTAGACATTGAGATGTTTGGAATGAGAAGGTAATATTAAAATTACACATGTATTCGTATAATAGAATTAATAGAATTAGAAGACAATTAGTTAAGGAAATGCATTTAACAGTATTTGCAACTTTGAGTGCTAGGTATAGAGTTCTTTCATTTTAACCTGATAGTTACTGCCCTCTCCAGAGTTACCAGTGATTTCCTAATTACAAAAATCTGATGGTCCTTTCACAGCCCTAATCCTTCTCGGTCTATCTTCTACATTTGATGCCACCGACTACTCTGTTATGTGAGTAGAACTTCCTGGATATTCTTTCCTCTGGGTTTTCATGACACTATTCTGTCCTGATTAACCTATCTGTCTGACTCATCTTCTCACGCTCTTTTGCTGGCTTTTTATTCCCATCGTACTCCCAGCTGTGGGTGTTCCCGAAGATTCTATCCTAGACTCTGTTCTTGTCTCCCTCTATACTTTATTTTTTTGAATCATCTCATCAACTTCTGTTGGTTGAACTGTCATCTTTATGCAGATGATTCCCAGATTTATATATCCAGCCCTAGACTCTTCTCCGAATTTCACTCCTATTAGTCATGTCAAACTCAATGTCTCAGAGATCCTTCAAGCTCAGTATGTCCAAAATAATTCATTATGTTTCCAAGTAACGTGATTAGATCTTGCTGGCTGATATTCCATATCATAAAATAGCCAACATAGGCATAGAGACAGGAGATGGATTGTCACATGTGAGGAACAGAGAAAAGGCCAGCTTATCTGGACCACAGAGTTCAGGGGGCAAAGAGGTAGGACCCTGAAGAGAGGCCAGTTGGTTAAGGGCTTCAAAAGCCAAACTGAGGAGTTTATATTTTATCCTAGAAGCAACAGGAAGCCTTTGGAGGTTATTGAATAGGGAACTGACCTGATTGGTTCTCATTGGCATTAGGAAAATTATTTTGACAGATGCATGCAAGATGGATTGGAGTGGTGGTAAGAGACCTAAGTTGGGGAAACCAATTAGGAAACTGTTAAAAGTATCTATATTAGAGGTGATGGTGGCTTGAACTAAGGTACTGATTATATGAGTAGAGAGAAAAGTCAGATATGAGAGATGTAGAGGTAGAAATTTTAAGCTTTGGCCACTACTGGTGAAGAACATAAGAATCCAGAATAAGAGAAAGAAGAATTGAAGCATGTGCAGAACCTTTAACAGGAATAAGAAAATTTGGAATGATCAACCACAATTCCAGAGACCCAGTGGGGAAAAAAAAAACTTACTTCATGACAGAAGTGATGGACTAATGCAGAATGAGAAACATATTTTTTCACTTGGCCGACATCAGAATTTGTTTTGCTTAATTATGCTTTTATAATGCAAGGGGTTTTATCTATTTCTATTTTCAGTAATTAAGAAAGGTGGGAGGGAGAAAAAAAATACTTGATAATTGAGGGAAATTTTTTTTTAAAATAATGCAAACTCCTTTCGAGTATGGATTGTTTCATTCTTAACAGCTGTATTGCCAGTGCTGACTCTTAACATTGCTTAATAAATGCATATTGATTAATTTTTAAGTATACATAAGAGTAGGCATAACAGCATGAAAAGACAAGTCCTTGACTTAATGGAGATTATCCTCTAGCACAGTATTATGAGCTGCATATAGCTTTCCTTTAAGGTTGATAGACATGAAAAATCTTTTTTTAAAAAAAAAGATTTATTATAGGTGGCCTTACAGTAATTGTAACCTTCCTGAAGAAGTTGGGCTTTGAGGTAATTTTCAGCAAAGGAACAGAGTTGCTTAATAAATGGCAAGAGATTTTTATATTATTAGCTAATTTTTGGCAATTAGTCTGAAAGTGCATGAAATTTAACAATTTTTTTGCAGAATATTCTGGAACTCATACAACTATGGCTGACTAGTTGTATATATAATAGTTTAAGTACTTATAGATAAGGTTAAAAAAATTATATGTATTAAGCTAAATGATAGTGTATTAATGTAGAGATTAGAGTATGCCATTGATAAATAATTGAAACATTTCTATACGTTATGTAACATCGCTAGATTTAACTGACTGAATTTGCCTTTTACAGATGTGCCAAATACTGGAGTAAGCAAACCTCGAGTTTCTGATGCTATCCATCCCAACACCTATCTCATAAGGACAGAAGCAGAACAAGGGACTCTATATTCACCAGAACAAACATCTCTCCATGAAAGTGAGGGTCTGTTATGTATCTTCTAAATATTCTTGGAGGGGGAGAGAGATAATCCTAATTTAATTTCCTTTTAAAATTTGCACATCAAAAATATGTAATGAAGATTTTTCTGTACTGGTTTAAATCCTACAGGATCACTGGGTAATTCAAGAAGTTCAACACAAATGAATTCTTATTCTGACAGTGGATACCAGGAACCAGGTAGTTTCCACAACAGCCAGAATTTGGTCAAGGCAGATAATAGACAACAGCATTCATTCTTAGGCTCAAGTAATAACCATCTGGTGAGAAATTCAAGAGCTGAAGGACAAACTTTAGTTCAGGTAAACATAATCTATCAAGATAATTTTAAAAATCAATATATTTGATGACATTCTGTGGTCAGTTATGAAAATAGGTTTAGCAGATATTATAAGCACCATGAAGGGGGAAAAAAAAACAACAAAATTTAAATTACAAATGTAGACAGTAATGGTATCTTCATAAAAAAACAAGGAAGGTCTTTGGTCCAGGATAAGTTAGAGGATGTGCAGAAATCCTAGAAGTGGCAAAATACAAAGAAAAATGAACTGTTAGATTATATCTATAAATCCCTAGAAGCACACTACAGGTATACTACTAAGGCACCCTGTGTTATATGGGGGTGCCCAACATTTTAAAATAGTATTTGCCTTCCAGAAAGTTGCACACTAAAACATTTCTAGTATAAAAAAAAAATACTAATATATGTAGTAAAGTACACAATTAAAAGCTACACAATTAAAATAATTGGTTGTCAATTGTTGCATTTTCTACTTGGCACCAAACGAAAACTGTAATAGATTTCAAAATATAATACTCTATTAATATCCAGTTCTTGGGCCTTGACAAATCCCAAATGAGTTACAGGGGGATTTTTTATTTTGTTTTCTTTTGTTTGCAAGAGGTAGTATCTAAAGTATCACTACCTTCTACACTATTGTATTGATTATAAAAATTATCATGTATTTTTCTCCAAAGCGATACCAATAATTAAAAATGATTCTTTTCCTATGTAACATACTTTGTAACTACAGATGTGAAGGGTTGCCTTTATCAAAGAGGACTTCATGATCATAACACCACTTTAAAAATGAGGAGTAGATTTCAGTCCCAAGGTAGAAGATTATGAATCTGGATTTGGATGTTTTAGTCTGGTAACATATTAAATAGAGATTTTCCTGTTGTCAGCAATCCTCAGTTTCTTTCTATGTCTTAACTCCATGTCCTTTCCTCATACCTGACTTCTACTTACCCTTCTTCCACTGAATTCAACACAGTATAGGATTAACAGTGAAAGTTTTTCTTTTCATTTTTTGTGTCTCCCTTTTCTATCAAGCTTGGCTAGGAACACAACACAGCCTAAACATTCCTAACAGCAGCAACAGCAAACACTTGCTAACAACCTACTGTGTGAAAAGCCCTGTGCTAAGGACTGGGGAGATAAGTGTTTAATAAGCTATGGTCCTAACACTTACAGAGCTTATATTTTTATTTTGCTTCTTTTTGTAACTTTCACCTCAAGATGAACAGAGCTCAGGTATCAGGGGGAGGGGCCACTGAAGAAAATGGATGAAATCATTAAGTAGATATATTTAAATGAAAAACATATTTGGGATAAGGTCATCAAGCAGCAGGACTATGCATTAGGATTTAATTAAAAGATTATTTATGGGTAAAGGTATGATTGAGAGCAATCTGAAGACTGAAACTTTATTAATCCATTTCTGTTCTGGAATAACTAAATCACAAGTGTGAATTCTTATATTTAGCATGAAGTGCTCTCATAGAATGTTTTTGTTTTACCTTAATGTTTACCCTATTCAGATTTTGAGTTCTGGGTTATTTTGATGCAACTACATTAGGAAGGAAAGAAGGATGTATGTATGAAAATCCTGCACTCATAAGTTATTTATTAGTGCTTCAGAAAAAAAACATAACTTCTATGTTGATGAAAATATTCAAAGCCAGAGGGAGACAAAAAAAAAAGAATAAAGACAACAAAGAAAGGAATATTAAAGGTCATTAGAGCCAAGTTTGTTGATTGATTCCAGTGTTTTTGGAAGGGAACTGGGTGAAGATTAAACAAAAAGAATATAATGGTAAAGAAAAAATGTTACGGATATAATTTAATTTCTAACACTAGATCATGGGGAAGAAAAGCTCACTTTATGAAATGAGTATTTAAAGTAGTTTTTATTTTGTATTATATTAGTGTTTTTATCTAACTTTCAATATCGAAAATGGGAGGAAAATAATTTTTTTTTCTTCTTACCAGCCTTCTGTAAATATTACCAATCGAACCATGAGAAGAGTTAGTTCTGTTCCGTCTAGAGCACAGTCTCCTTCTTATGTTATCAGTACGGGCATTTCTCCTTCAAGGGGGTCACTGAGAACTTCTTTGGGTAGTGGATATGGCTCTCCATCAGTGACTGACTCCCGACCACTGAATTCAAATGTATATTCATCTACTACATTACCTGCACAGCGAGCAGCATCTCCATATGCCACACAAAGACCTGCTTCTCCCACTGCTGTACGGCGGATTGGTTCAGTCACATCAAGGCAAACAGCTAACCCCAATGGAACAGCTTCTCAATATCAAACAGCAGTCAGAATGGGTTCACCTTTAACCCTGACTGATGCACAGACCAAGGTAGCTTCTCCATCCCATGCCCAGGTAGGCTCATCTTCCCCTAAACGCTCTGGAATGACTGCAGTTCCACAGCATCTGGGATCATCACTGCAAAGAACTATTCATGACATTGAACAATTTGGACAGCAACAATATGACATTTATGAAAGGATGGTTCCACCTCGTCCAGACAGTCTCACAGGTTAGTAAAAAGATAAAATTGTCGCTTATGGCATAGTGAATAAATCTACTGTAATAAACTGTTGCTTAGAAAGATGATAATATAATGAGAACTCATATTTTCATTTCAACTTTCATAGTACATAATGATTTCTGATGCGTAAAATTATATCAGTGGCAGTCCTCACTTGTAATAAATTCTTAATTTTTCCCCAAAAGACAGTCAATCAACATTACGTTGTATGTATCTTGCATTTTTAAAGAACATCATTGGGTCCAAACAGCTTATAATTTTTTAAATGTAGAATTTATTACCAGCTAAAAGTTTATTCATACATACATATGTTTATGTCTGTTTATGCACACACATTTTTTTTTAAATGACAGTAGATCATTTCAGTTTGTTAAATTTGAAAGTTTAGACAATAGTAAGGAGTCTTTATATCAAGCTGTTTTGGTAATAGAAAAGTAATCCGTGAGGGACTACCATATAAGCTATCTTTTGGTGAATTTCATCTATCACCTTGCTTACACTTGCTGAAATTACAATTTTTGCCTCAGTAATCTTCTCTAGGACAACCTCCTGTCTCTATTCTTTTGTAAATTAAGTGGAACTGTAATAGTAGGGAAATCTTAACCCTTTTCATGAAGTCAAGGAGATTTTAAAAACATGTACGTTATGTTCATAAACAAGCATTTGTTGAGCACTAAATTTGCTCAATAAATATGTGCAAAACAGTATATTAGACAATGAGAGTACAAAGAATTGTAAGACATAACCCCTGGCTGTTATGTGCTGAAGTACCAAATAAATTCAAGTGAGAAATTCCCTGAAATGGAGAAGTCAGGTAAAGCTTTATGGAAAAGGTGGGACTTGATGGGTAAGAAGAATTATGTAAACTAAAATGATTTAGGAAAAATATTCTACACAAGAAAAAGATAGGAGCAAAATTGGAGGATATGCAATGTGCCAGTCAGTGGACAAGCATTTATTAAATACGTAATATTGGCCAGGTACTATGCTAAGCACTGGCAATGCAAATGTAAGTGAAAAGAAAGATAATTCCTACCCCCTAGTAACTTAATTTCTTAAAAGGAGCTAAAAAGCATGAGGTGAAGGAGGGAGAGGTATCCAGTGAGTCAAGTAGAGTTGGAAGGGGAACCTTTGTTGGCCAACCTAGACCCCTCCACAAAATGGTGGCCCTCGGAGGAACTCACCATTGGGCAGAAAAGGGTGCTCCACAGTAAGACAATTACAGAGAAAGAGAGAAGTTCTAGCTTGAGAAGGTAGCTGAGATATGGTGATAAAGTCTAAAGAGTCATGCTCAAAAGATAATGAATAGCCCAGTTTGGTTGGAGTTAAGAAGGTATTTAACCATAAGACCTGAGAAGTAGATTAGAGCTGGATTGTGAAAGATCTTGAATTTATACTTAATTATCTACATGGGGAACCATCAAAGAATTTTGAGCAAAGGAGTGACATTAAAAACAGTATTTTAGGAATATTATTCTCAAACCTTAATAATGTGCAGGAGGGACTGAAGATAGACCCCTGCAATTATCCAGATACAAGGTGATAAAAAATTATACTAGTGGTTATGGCAGACGAATTGAAACAAAGAGACTGTGGTAATCTAAAATTATTATGCTTGGATTTCCACAAGACAAAAAAGATACCTAATAGTCCCTATATTACTAAAATCCTGTGAGTTCATAAGAAGGATTTTCCTTGGATATCTAATGCTGAAATGAAGGCCTTAGGTAAATCACTTTCATTTTCTAGTTTGACACAATGTCTTTGGTGCTCAGTAAGTGACCCTGAAATTTAAAGTCTCCACAACATGAGAAATTAGGAAGTTTCTAATTTATTTATATCGTAGTATTTAAACTTCTATAAAGATCTTTAATAGAGCAAACAGATTTTTTCATCTCTTCAGTTGTTTTATCTTTTCAAAAGAATATAATCTTAGTCACGCAAAAAATCTATGCATTTGCCATGTCCAAAAATGTTTATCTCATTCTGTACTTTGGTTCCATCACCTCTTCTCTCAGTAGGTGGGTAGCATGTTTCATCTGCAGATTTTTGGAATCATAATTTATTGTTACGTGAGTTCTTAAGTCTTTCAGTGCTCATTTTTATATTCATTATGTTCATTTTTAAGTCTTTTTCTCTGGTGTATAAATTATTCTCATACTTCTGCTCACTTTACTCTGCATCAGTTCATAAGTCTTTCTAGTTTTTTCTAAAAAGATCCCTCTCATCATTTCTCTATAGCAAAATGATTTTCCATTATATTTATATGTCATAATTTGGTTAGCTATTACACCTCCTTCTGTCCAGTTCTTTGTTACAACAGAAATAACAGTTATGAATATTTTGTGCGTATGGGACTTTTTCCTTTTTCTTTGAACTCTGGGTATTGGTTTCCCTAAATTCCTGTGACAAAGAGTATGCATTTTGGTGACTTTCCAAATATAATTTCAGGTTGCTTTCCAGAATAGCTGGACCAATTTATAGTTCCACCAAGGTGCCTATCTTCCTGCAACGAATCCAGCAATTTCATTTTCCCTTTTTGTCACCATTGTCAATCTCTATGAAGTGAAATTTGGGTGTTGTTTTAATTTGCATTAAAAATATTAATGATTTGTAGCATTTTTTTTCTTATGGCTATTGATTGGTTTCTTACTTTGAGAACTGCATGTTATCATTTGACCATGCTGAGGAATTCTGTCATTCTTATGTATTGGAATCCATTTCTTACATATAATATCAGACCTTTATCGGAAAATTTATCTTTTAGACTTTAAGAATCTTTTCTATCCCTTGTTTGGTCATGAAATCTTCCTGTAAAGGTATTGCTAAAAGTATTTTCTTCCTTGCTCTTCCTTTTTTGTGATATGAGCTGTTAAATCTATGTTATGTATCCATTTGTGGATTATTGTCATGTTTAGTTTGTTCTTGGCCTAAACCAAGGGCTCTTTAACTTTTTTTTTAATCATGGATACTTTTGACAACTTGATGACACCTATGAACCCCTTCTCAGAAAAGAAAATTTTAAATGCATAAAATAAAATACCCAGGATTACAGGGAAAACAATTATGTTGAAATAGTTATCACAGTTTTTTTTTTAAAGTTTTCTGACCTAAAGTTCACTGACCCCTTGTCTAAACCTAAATTCTACAAGACTTTTTTTTTCTATTTTAATATTTTTTAGAATTAACAACCACTTATTTTTTCTCCCATTCCTCATCCCTCACCTCAACTGAAAAAAATGTATATTAAAAAAGAAAACCCTTAGAAAATATGTGTAGTCAAGCAAATTCTCTCATTGATTATAGCCAAAATTATGTTATTCTATATTTTGAGCCTTTCACTTCTCTGGAATCTTGGTTTGCCACTGAATTAATCAGAACCATATAAGTTGTTTAGAATTAAGTTATTTAGTCTTCAATTAATATTTAATCCTTTCTTCAAATGCCCTTTGTAAAATATAATTTTTATTCATCATAATAAATAAAGTATGTATTTAATTGTTTTGCATTGGTTAGTGAAGTTTTTATGCCCTAGCAGAATGGTTGGTTTTTGTTTTTTGTTTTTTAAGGTTCCATTCTCATTCGGTAATCTCCAGAGGTGTGTTCTATTTAAGTTTACTAGAACTCTATTCAAGTCTTTTACTTCTTTATTGTCTTGGTTTTCATTAGATTTGTCTAGACCTGAGAAAAGTACGTTGACAATCCCTAACATTTGTCGTTTCATTGTCTGTTTCTTCCTGTAAGCTTTTTACGTTTTTACATGCTATGCCATTCAGTGCATATATATTATGTGTTGATATTAACTTGTCTGTGATGCTTGTAGGCAAAATGTAAGTTTCCTATTCATCTCATTTAATCAAATCTATTTTTGCTGTTGCCTTATCTAAGATCATGATTGTTAACTTTGCTTTTTTTTAGTGCAGCTAAAGCATTAAATATATTTTGCTCTTACCCCAGATTTTAACTCTATTTGAGTCTTTGTATTTCTTTTAACCAACATTTTATTGAACTCTGATTTCTAATTTATTCTACTACCCTGCAGGTGAGTTCATTCCATTTGCATTAACAGTTATGATTCATAGTCAATTACCTATTTCCATCAAACCTGTCCTTTTATGTTTTTTCTTCTCTTTGCCTCCTTTCCCACCTTTATAAAGGAAAAACAAAGCATGTTGAGAGAGCATTGTGCTAAACACTGGTGATCTGTATTTTATTCAGTCTGTTTTCATTTCACTGCTCCCTTTTTCTTCTCCTTGCCAACTCCCTCATTATAGATTCTGATCCTTTCCTTCCTTTTATTCCACACTTAATGTACCACTATCCAAAGACAATTCATTTTATTTAAAATTAATCCCTCTCTAAATCTGCCCTTCCTCTCGATGTCCCTTTTCCCTCTCCCGTTTCTCTGTCTTTGTTGAGTTTGATATATTTCTATACCAAATGTTGGCCATTCAAACCTCCTTTGTCAAGTTTAGGTGAAAGTGAGTGATACAACATGTGAACAGATAAGTAAATGTTCATAAGTAAAGCATTTGACAAGGGAAAGAGTGGAGGATCAGGAAAGGTTTTCCCACAAGAAGTGGGACGTCAGTTGAGAATAAGCAGAGAGAGAATACATTCCAGATAAGTGGGGATCACCCATACAGAGAGACAGAGATAAACTATGGAAAGGCAAGTTCTGGGAATGACAATTAGGCCAGTTCTTCGGAATATGAACTGCATGAAAGAGTACTAGGAAATCATTATGAAAAGGCAAGCTGATGCTCAATCATGTAGGACTTGAAATACCAAGCCAATGAATCAGTTATTTTGTCCTAGAGACAACAGGGAGCCATCGAAGATTCTTCAGCCAAGAGGTAACGTTGTCAGACGTGCTCCAGGAAGATTATTTTGGCAGCTATGTGGAAGATGGATTGAAAAGACTGGGAGCAGGAATACCAAAAGGGTTCAGACTGTTTCAGTAGCTTGAGTAAGAGAGTTGATAAAGCCCTGAAGTAGAGGGGTTACCTTGTGAGTAGAAAGAAGGGGATAGATGCAAGGTATTGTAGAGACTACTTTACATCCAGTGGGCCTGAATGAGTGAAAGAAAATATGTTAATTCTGTGCCTTATCCTAACCCATGGAAGACATTACTCCACTGATTTATAAAAACTGATTATCTGGCAAATAGGATGGAAAATCAGATATTGTTTTGGGGGGGGGGTTGATAGTTTTATATATATTCGAAATGTAAAACATTTCCATATTAGTCATTTTATACAAGAAGACTTGAATAAAAGAAAAAAAAGTAAAAAATAGCACACTTCAGTCTATGTTCATTCAATATCAGTTCTTTCTCTGGAGGCAGATAATATGCTTCATCATGAGTCCCTTGGGATTGTCTTTTATTTTTGTATTGCTGAGAATAGCTAAGTCATTCACAGTTCTTCATTGAATAGTATTATTGTTACTCTTTACAACTGTTCTGGTTCTGTTCACTTCACTATGCATCAGTTCATATAAGTATTTCCAAAATCATCCTGCTTATCATTTCTTATAGTCCAGTAATATTCCATTATAATCATACACCACAGCTTGTTTAGCCATTCCCCAATTGATGGGCATGCTTTTGATTTCCAATTCATAGCCACCACAAAAAGAGCTTCTATGAACATTTTTGTACAAAGAGGTCCTTTACCCCCCTTTTTTATGTCTTTGGGATATAGACTTAGCAATGGTATTCCTGGATCAAAGGGAATGCAGTTTCATAGCCCTTTGGGAATAATTTCAAGTTGTTCTTCATAATGGTTAAATCCATTCACAACTCCACCAACAGTGCATTAGTGTCCCAGTTTTCTCACATCTCTTCCAGTATCCAACATTTCCCATTTTTGTCATATTAGCCATTTTAGTAGGTGTGAGGTGGTAGCTCAGAGTTGTTTTAATTTGCGTTTCTTTGATCAGTAGTCATTTAGAGCATTTTTTCATATGCCTATAAATAGCTTTGATTTGTCAAACAACAATATTCAGAAGAAATGTACTCCAACCTGTGTTTTTTCCTCTAAATATTTCTTCCTCCACTGATAAAAGCCAAAGTTTCTCTCAAAGAAAAATTGAAAATTGATTATAAT